>BQNB010000156.1:0-151838 GCA_026074375.1 Tanacetum coccineum | reverse complement strand
ACCATCTAATTGTTTTAGAAAAATTGTGTTTAATAAGTAAAAACGTTTATAATTGTCTCTTTTAGTAAAAACGACATAACTTTCTCGTTTTAAGCCCGATTTTAACGTTTCTTATGCCCATCTTTTCGTATTAAGACGTGTTATCATAATTTGACATTTTCCATATTTTGACCCTCTGGTGAACAGTAACTTTTACTGTTCACATCAGACGTAAGTTTTATTTAAATCGTATTTGTTGTCGTAAAACCCGTAAATGTCGTATTTTATTCGTTATAGCTCCGTTTTTAACGATTCTTTCGAGCACGATCTCGTAATTGAAAGTTCTATAATTTTATGAGGTTTACAAAAATATAACTTTCTGTCATGAATAGTGTTTTTACTGTTCATAGTTTATAAAATTATTTTTATAAACTTTTAATTACCGAAAACCCGCGAAATTCATAACTTCTTCGTTATAAATCGAAAAATCATGATTCTTATCATTTTAGAATCCTAAAAATGTGTTTTAGTTGATAAAAATATCCAAGTTGCTGTTTGACATAGTTTTTAAAAAAGTTATTTTATAAACTCCGTTTAATTAACGTATAACTCGTTTTTAACGTAACTTCTTCGTTATAAATCGAAAAATTGCGATTCTTATCATTTTGGAATCCTAAAAATGTGTTTTAGTTAATAAAAATATCAAACTTGCTGTTTGATATAAATTTTATAAAAGTTATTTTATAAAATCCGTTTAATTAGCGTATAACTCGTTTTTAACGTAACTTTTTCGTTATTAATCCGTTTGACAAGTTTCTTACCTTTTCGGAATCGTCGTGAAATGTATTATCTTATAAAAATATATTATAAGTATACATATACACGAATTTGGACAGAATGTTTTCATGACTTTGATAAGTCCATAGTTAACCCTTGTTTCCATTATTTACCACTTTTGTATTTCACCACAAGTCTTACAATTTATATATATGTATTATATCATATATATATATTAAGTCCATAGTCCATCAATGTCCTTTTTGTCCAACTTATCAAATTCTTAATAATACTAAATAAGTCATAACTTTATATAATAAGTCATTTTACCATAAGTTCATATGTAGCCATTTTCCTTATAAACCATAAGTGTACATGTTTTCTTATCATGATATAACCTCATTTTAATGATCTTATAACCTCAATATAAGTCCATAATTAACCTTAACTTGTCTTATGTATTTCTTTAACTTGAAACATATTATGAAACCATAAAAACCCTAATTAACCCACAATCATTTTTACACCAAAACAACTTAATACAATATTTTCTCATCCTTTTTAGTATGATATAAGTAATAACACCACATGTATATAAGTATACAAAATGACCATTACAAGTGAAAACTTCATTTTCATGAATAAAAACTTAAATGGTGATTCAACTAAAATAGATATAACATATGCATAACAATGAAAATTTACAAGAATATAAAGAGTTCTAGTAGACCTTAGGATGTGTGAAGATGATGATAAACAAATGCTAAACCCTTGTTTAGCCCTAGAATCCAAGCTTGCACTTAAGAAAACCCTTGTTTTCTTAATAAAAACCCTAGCTTCCTTTCACTTGATTAATACTTGGAAATGCTTAGCCAATGCTTGGAAATACCTTAGAATATCTTAGGATGGATGTGTATAAGTGTGTATGGGTTGTAGAAAAATTGCTATGGATTTTAGTGGTGGTGGTTTGTATGCCGTAGCATATAGATGAGAAAGAGGGAGAGGTTTTGTTGATTTTGCTAAGTGTTAAGTGTTATCTATGTGTTCTTTACTTGCATGTATGTAATATGTATATAAGAAAGGTGGTCAAAGATGTAATAGAAGTCTTGGGACAAAAAGGGAGGGTCTTAAGGAAGAAAAATGGTCAAATTGGGACAATACTAGCTAGGTATTAATGAGTTATGTTGTACATACAAGTGGTAAAGAGATTTTTGGTGATATTTCTTGTACATGTAGCTACAAATCCGGCCATAGAGTGATATACATGATATATTTATGTAATTTTTATGTATTGGGTATAAATGTGGGTATTTGTTGAAGCGTAGAAAAGTTTTGGTGGTTCCGGGTATGCCTAAATGCAATTTATCGCAAAACGTATACACTTTACGTATCCGATAAAAATAAAATGAACAAAGACCATAATTATTCTCAAAATAATTATTTAATACTTGCTTGATGTAAACATTTAATTATTTGATGTACGTTTATATTGAACGATAATTTTTGGCATACGCGATTTAACTTAACGTTTACGATTTTAAACAAACGCGTACAATACTAAAAGATATATTGCGGATTTATTGACGACATCAATAACCCTAAAACACGGGGTGTTATAATGGTTATCTGTGAAGTGTAGGCACGGATACGCCGTATCTTCATTACTGGATACAGCGTATCTTTGTAAAACGAGTTGGTTCTTTTTCGTTGACCAAAGTATTATATACGGCGTATCGTTGATGTGGATATAGCGTATTCTTCAAAGTCAGGCAATGGTCTTTTAATTCATCAAAGTCTTGGATATGTCGTATAGGTCTAGAATAATTTGGCGTATTTGCTGTCAGATCAATAGACTTTCTTAAACTCTTCGTTTATGCTCAAAAATGTGTGCCTTTTATATAAACTTCACAAAGTACTCCATAATTACTGCATATAATAAATATAAGTAATTAAGTACTTCTTGCAATAATTATATAAAATAGGTAATTTATACGAGATAAATGATGTTATAAAATAGACGTTATTTGATGTCATCAATCATCCTCCTCTTAAAATCATTAAGCAAATAGATACAATTAGGAACTTTAAACAAGAACCTAATGAACCCTTACACTACTCATGGGAAAGATTCACAGAATCTCTCTTCAATTGCCCTGAACATAAGTTGAACAAGCATGAGCAGTTGCAAGTCTTTTATCAAGGATTAGACGCGGAGACTAGACACAAGGTCGATTTCAAGGGACTGATTCCCAGAATGACACCAACTAAAGGAATAAAAGCTATTAAGGAATTATCTGAGCTAAAAGCGAAGAACTTTAAGTTGTTCTCAAACAAATTAATAATTTTGAAAATAATATGAATATCATGACCGAAGAAGTTCAAATAGCACAACATAGATATGAAACCCCTATGAAAGGAAGAATTTCAAATCAAGGGGAAACTTTAAACAGTTTCATCCATGAATCCTTGACAAGACAGAAGGAAAGTGAAAACATGGTTTGGGGAATCAAGAAAAGTTACGACCAAACCTTTAAAGTGAAAGCCTCCTCTATTAAGAAAATAGAATATCATTTAGGGAAGATTGCTAAAATAATACAAGATAAGGACGCTGTAAGCCTACCAAGCTCCACTGAAACAAATCTTAGGGGGTTGGCACATGCTATAACAACCAAGAGCGGATTAAATTACAAACCACCCAAAAATCTTCTCGAGAATAATACCAATTCTCAAGAAAAACCTATAACAAAAGAAACCATAACCAAAAATGATAAAGAGGTACCTGATGATCATAGAAAAACTGTAGAGTCTTACATTCCACCTATCCCTTTCCCTGGGAGACTGAAAAAGGAGAAATAAAAAGAATAATTTAAAAGTTCTTCAAGAATCTTCAACAACTTAGCATAAACATTCCATTTATCGAGGCATTAGAACAAATGCCAAAATATGCCAAATTCATAAAAGATCTCCTTTCTAAGAAAGGGAAAGCAGAAGAAACATCTAAAGTAACTCTAAATGAAAGATGTTATATAGTTCTTTTAAATAAAATTCCACTTAAGGAAAAAGATCTCGGGAGTTTCACTATCCCATGTGTCATAGGGAAAATTGGCATTAACAAAGCTCTTGCTGACTTTGGAGCTAGCATTAGTCTTATGCCGTACTCTATGTTCTCTAGGTTAGATCTTGGGGAATTAAAACCTACCCGCATGTGTATCGAATTAGTAAATAAATCAACCCAATATCCGAGGGGAATCGCTGAGAATGTCATTGTAAAAATTGACAAGTTCATTTTGCTTGTTGATTTTATGGTGCTAGACATGGAAGAAGATCACAAGATTCTGATAATTCTGGGAAGACCATTCTTGGCTACCGCTCATGCAATGATAGATGTCTTCAATAAGAAAATAACTTTTGAAGTAGGGAACGAAATAGTCACTTTTGACATTGAAAAATCAATGAAATTTTCCACGCCAAAAGATGAAACTTGTCTCTCTATCGATATGGTTGACATAGCCGTCCTCGACAATGTTTAGGAATGTCACACCCCCAAATAGGGTCTCATCAGAATAAGCATCCGGAGGCGTAACTTTCATGAATATCTCAAGTACAAAGCATAAAGAACGACCTTTAAGGGTACGTTTTGAAAATAAACACTGTTGCATTAAATTAATATAGTAATAAGTTTTAGATCGATCAATTCAAGTGATTTAAGAGTTAAAATACGGAAGCTTAAATGAGTTTCAACAACGGTATTTAAAACATAGGTAAAATCATAGATAAATTCTTGAAATCCGGTCTGGGCAAATAGACTTCACATAAATCAAGCAACGACATCCAAGCTAAGCACCTAAGAAAAACATGCTTAAAACATCAACATAAAGTTGGTGAATCCATAGGTTTAGTTTAAATATTATCAGTGTAGACCACAAGATTTCAAAACGTATGTGACAGTTATAGGAGATACAACTTCACATAAAGAGGCATTTACGTTGCACTAAGCTCAAGACATCGAGGCTAATAGTGGAAAGTAGCATGTACACTGCCATATAAAGCTTGCCTTTACATGTGTCTGACCAAAGACCACCTAACTAATTTTGGCATGATATACATTCATTGGCCTGTACAGTCCGTCAAGTACCCGACCAGTAAGAAATCACCAAACCCGAATGGGGATTATGTTAGAAATATCGAAAAGTATCAGTCACTTCCAATATATGTAGTCATAGCCCGTAGTAACTAGTAATGTTATGTTAGAAAGCTAACTGGGCCAAAGGTACAATGTAAGCCCATATCTTAAGCCCATGGCCGGTTAGCTAGGTATATATAAACCCTCTCCATTGCTTGGAGAGGGTGTTGGTTGTTCATTTTTGTAACACCCCAAAACTGGGTCGCAACGGAATATGGTTTGGGGGTGGTACTTCATAGATCAATAACACAAGATAATGTAAAAACGACCATTAAAAGCCGTTTAAAAATGATACATCAGATTTAGCAAAGTGTCGTTACAAAAGCCTGAAGCTTTACATGTTCATTATTCAAAATACAAGATTTAAGTTCATAACAATTATCCCAAAATGTAATGCAACCAAATCTTCATGCATATGACATCCAAAATATAAGACCACCAATGTATCCCTTGCACCTCGTGCTTATTGATCTCCTAAAAAACATTGCTTAAAACATCAACATATTGTTGAGTGAATTCATAGGCTTATAAAAAGAAATAATGTAGGACCACAAGATTTCCCCCATGATAATGCAACAGATGTAAATATCATAAAATGTAATTACGTTTACCTAAGCTCATGACACTGAAGCTCGACATGTATGAAATGCAATATAATATTGCCAACATTGCCCGTGATGATATTCTAACCCGCAACATCCTATGTCCGACATGGTATACGTTCGTTTGTCCAGTGATAGCTAATTACCCAAACGGGGATGTCAATCCCAATAGATCTATTCATAACATTCGCGCTCACAATCCTAGTAATTGGCAGTTCATGATAATGGGCTCAGACAGGGTTATCGCTACTTAGGCAAACACGTAATCGTAAATGTGAAATGTCCACATGCGTCCAATTGTAAAACATGCATATGTTTCTCACCCCAAAACCTATAAATCGTTAAAATGTAAAACGTGGGGCTATGAACTCACCTTGAGTGAATGATAATCCAAATACAACAGAAAATGTGTCACGGAGATGACGAAATGCAACCTAATTAAACGTAGGTCGTATAAGTACTAAGCACGTTGATTAACTAATGCCATATACAATTCTATATAGCTACATCACCATCTAATCATGTTTGTGAAATTATATTTATAAAGTTAAAATGTTTATAAATATCTCAATAGCAAATACGATGCGATTTCTTCGTTTTAAACCCGTTTCTTACGTTTCTTATGTCCACGCTTTCGTATTAAGACGAGTTATCAAAATATTACATTTTCATATTTTTGACCTACTGGTGAACAGTACTTTAACTGTTCATAACAGTTTATAAAATTATTTTTATAGATTTAGTTATCGTAAAACCCGTAAATGTCGTATTTTATTCGTTATAGCTCCTTTTTTAGCGATTCTTTCGAGCACGTCTTTGTTATTAAAAGTTTTATCATATTAATGGTGTTTTCAAAATGTTCAGGTCCGAGATGAACAGTAACTTTTATAAAAATAGTTTTCTAAAAGTATTGTTATAATTTATGTTTATATAACATCGCGTAATTCAACTAACTTCGTTATTGATTGAAAAATTACGATTCTTATTGTTTTGGAATCCTAAAAATATGTGTTATCTGAGTAAAATAATAAACTTTATATATCAAAAGTATTTTATAACTTGTTTTTATAAGATTTCTTTTATAACGCGTTTAATTAACGTATAACTGTAAAACTAAGTTTCTTCCTCGTTATTTAATACGTTTTTTCGAGTTTCTTACCTTTTTGGAATCGTCATGAGACGTACTATTATATAAAAATGTTAAACCCACTGTCTTGAATTCGGATCAAAACAGCCTCTTTACATCTTTTATATAATTAATTATATACACTTGTTTTTATAACTTTTCAACTTAATAAAGTTACCACAAATCCTTCACAACCTTATATATCATATGTGTTACATATAATAGTGTCCATTTGTCCATCATATGTCCAAGAGTCCATGGTATAAGTCCTTATCAACACCTTTAAATCATAACTTATTAAGTAAACCCTAAATTAACAAGTTTATACATAAACTTTTTATACATAAACCAAGAGTGTACAAGACTTATACTTCCATTATAACATCATATTACCATCCACATAACATGTGAAAAAGTTTATCAAAGCATAATCACAAGTAAAAAAATCCATTTTACATGTTAAAACATTTCCTAAATGGTGATTAACTACATAGAACATATATACACATAAAATGATAAATGTAAAGTTATTAAGAGTTTTAGATAACCTTATGATGATGAAATATGGTAGACCACAATATCTAAACCCTTGTTTAGATATAAAACCAAAGCTTACAAGCTTAGAAAACCCTAATCCAATATGAAACCCTAATTTCTCTTTTCCTTTGATTAACCTTCTTAATCAACCAACCAAGCTTCCAAACCTTCTTGTATCACCTTAGATATGATCTTAGTTACTTGTATAAGTGGTAAAATAAGTTGTATGAATTTCTTGTGGAAAGGGGTTGTTTGCCGTGGCTTATTAAGGAAAAAGGGAGAGAAAAATATGATTTTTCTTAAGTGTTTTGTGTTGTGTGTTATCACTTGAAGTATAGGAGTGATATATATGTATAAGGACTAGCCAAGTGGTAAAACAAAGACTATAAGTCCCAAGGGGGGGGGGTTGGTTTGGACGGCAAACATCAAGAGGGAAAAGGGGGTGACTAGTGGTCAAAACCACTAGTCATGAGCCTCTTTTTCTTACTAACTTTGAACTTGTACATGCCCTAGTTAATGTTTGTGTTCTTATGTCTCTTGTAGTGTAGATCATCCCATGAATTCAAGGGTTGTGTTGGCTAAATATCTAGGCAATAAAATGGAAGTATACTTGCATTTAAATGAAAGTGTAAGTAAATATGTAAGTGTAGTGTTATTAATTAAAGTGTATACTTGCAAGTTGTGTATGTCTTGGTTGCTTTATATATATGGGGCGTCCCATTTGATACACATGGGTAAAGTTTTATAAAAACTTTGAGCATTGGATAAAAACATAGGCACTTGTTGAAGCGTAGATTAATTATGGTGGTTCCGGGTATGCCTAAACGTACTTTATCGCGAAACGTAACAACTTTACGTAACCAATAAAAGTAAAATGAACAAAGCTAATAATTATCTTCAAAATAATTACTTAACACTTGCTTGATGTAAACATTTAATTGTTTGATGCCCGTTTACATTGAACGCTAATTTTTAGCTTACGCGATTTAACTTAACGATTACGATTTAAAAGCAAACGCGTACAATACTAAAAATACATAGTGAATTTATTGACGTTGTAAATGACCCTAAAACACGGGGTGTTATAGTCTCCCCCCGTTAAGTGAGCCTTGTCCTCAAGGCTTAAGACGCGGCACTTGACGACGATGCGGTCTTTGTGAAGAGGTGTGGATATTTCTTCCGGAATTGGTCTTCGCGTTCCCATGTGAACTCAGGACCTCTCCTGGAGTTCCATCGAACCTTGATTATTGGAATGCGGCTTCGCTTCAACCGTTTAACTTCACGGTCCATGATTTCTACCAGCTCCTCGACAAATTGAAGCTTGTCATCAAAGTGAAGTCCATCCAACGGAACGGCTAAAGGTTCGTCGGCATAACACTTCTTCAAGTTGGATACATGAAACGTATTGTGAACCCTGCTTAGCTCTTCAGGAAGCTCAAGCTTATAAGCAACGGATCCAACCTTTTCTAACACCTTGAATGGTCCAACATACCTAGGGTTCAACTTCCCCCGTTTGCCAAAACGTACGACCCCTTTCCAAGGCGAAACTTTAAGCATAACTTTATCCCCAACTTGGAATTCCATCGGCTTACGCTTTAAATCGGCGTAACTCTTTTGCCTATCACGGGCGACTTGCATCCTTTGCTTGATCTGGATGATCTTCTCGGTTGTTTCTTGAACTAATTCCGGACCAGTGAGTTGCACTTGTCCAACCTCGGCCCAACACACAGGTGAACGACACTTTCGACCGTAAAGTGCTTCAAATGGTGCAGCCTTGATGCTAGCGTGATAGCTATTGTTATACGAGAATTCGACTAATGGCAAATGGTAACCCAACCCTTTCCAAAGTCGATCGCACAAGCACGCAGCATATCCTCGAGGGTTTGAATAGTCCTCTCGCTTTGTCCGTCAGTCTGAGGATGATATGCAGTACTCATATCTAAGTTAGTACCCAAAGCCTTCTGAAGTGATCTCCAGAAATTTGATGCAAATCTAGGGTCACGATCACAAATAATTGAGACAGGGATTCCATGCCTCGTGACCACTTCCTTTAGGTACATTCTTGCCAGTTTCTCTAGAGGATCAGTTTCCCTCATCGGTACAAAGATTGCGGACTTAGTGAGTCGGTCAACAATCACCCAAATGGTGTCGTATCCTTGTGACGACTTAGGAAGCTTCGTGACAAAATCCATAGTGATGTTGTCCCACTTCCATTGAGGTATATCGGGTTGTACCAACAATCCTGATGGCCTTTGATGTTCTGCCTTGACCTTGGCACACGTCAGACATTTACTAACATAGGTGGCGATGTCGGCTTTCATATTGGGCCACCAATATAGCCTCTTCATGTCCTGATACATCTTGTCAGAACCGGGATGGATAGAGTATTTTGACTTGTGGGACTCGTGCATGATCACAGTCCTCAAATCGCCATAACATGGTAACCAACTCCTGCCATTGAAGCATAGAGTTCCATCCGCACGGGGTTCCAACTTTTCTGTTCTAAATTTCTCTGGATCCTTAGAATTTTCAAGCAACATACCTCCAACATCTTCGTTCTTGATGTTCTCTGGTTTTCGTGCTTCAGTCTGAGCATCCAGAATTTTTTTAGGGAGATTCAAACCTATAGTAATAACTAAGGCTCAAACCCTTAATGGTGGCTCTCGTTCCTTCCTGCTCAAGGCGTCAGCGACAACATTTGCTTTCCCTGGGTGATAACGAATCTCGCAATCGTAATCACTAAGCAATTCTAACCAACGACGCTGCCTCATATTCAGCTCCTTTTGATTAAGAATGTGTTGTAGACTCTTGTGATCCGTGAACACCGTACACTTGGTTTCGTACAAATAGTGTCTCCAGAGTTTCAGAGAAAACACTACCGCTCCAAGTTCCAAATCATGAGTCGTATAGTTCTTCTCATGAATTTTCAGTTGGCGTGATGCATAAGCAATCACCTTCTCTCTTTGCATCAACACAACACCCAAACTTTTGATTGAAGCATCACATTATACGATAAAATATTCGCTTCCTTTAGGTAAATCCAGAATTGGTGCACAACATAACTTCTGCTTCAACAGTTGGAACGCTGTTTCTTGTTTGTCACCCCACTCAAACTTGACCTTCTTCTGAGTGAGCTTAGTCATTGGTTTGGCAATCTTCAAAAATCCTTCGATGAATCTTCGATAATATCCAGCAAGACCTAAAAATTGATGAATGTCCGTTCGTGACTTAGGAGATGCCTAATCTTTAATGGATTCGATCTTGGTGGGGTCTACGTGAATACCATGGCTGTCAATCACGTGACTGAGGAACTGTACTTTAGGAATCCAAAATTCACACTTAGAAAATTTGGCATACAACTCATCTTTCTTAAGCAACTCTAAGATTAACTTAAGGTGCTCTTCCTGTTCTTGCTTGTTCTTCGAATATATCATAATATCATCAATAAAGATAATTACGAATTTATCCAGATATGGTTTGCACACCCTATTCATAAGGTCCATGAACACGGCAGGTGCATTTGTCAAACCAAATGGCATAACTTGAAATTCATAATGGCCGTAACGGGTTCTGAAAGCGGTCTTCAGAATGTCTTCTTCTCGAACCCTCAATTGGTGATAACCCAAACTTAGGTCGATCTTCGAGTAGACACTCGACCCGTGAAGCTGATCAAATAAATCATCAATTCTTGGGAGCGGATAATGGTTCTTCACCGTCAGTTTATTCAATTCTCGATAATCAATGCACATCCGGAATGATCCGTATTTCTTCTTGACAAACAAGACTGGAGCTCCCCAGGGTGAGGAACTGGTTCTTATACATCCTTTGTCAGATAGTTCTTTTAGTTGCTCCGACAACTCTTTCATTTCAGAAGGTGCCAATCGATAAGGCGCCCGAGCTACGGGTGCAGTACCAGGTATCAAATCGATTTGAAATTCCACTTGTCGAGTCGGAGGAAGACTCAGCAAGTCCTCAGAGAATACATCAGGAAAATCCTGAATGATTGGTACGTCCTCAAGTCAGTTCTTCTTCGACTTGTCTTCCGTCTCCTTTGTATTAACGTTTGCCAAAAAGATTGGACATCCTTTTAGCATGTATTCTTGTATTTTGGTGTACGAGATAATGTGCAGACGAGTCTCGTATCCCCGGTTGCTTCCGTCACCATGAACAATTAGAGTTTCATTTCCTCAGGGGATACGAACGATCTTCTCGGCACACACAATGATTGCTTGGTACTTTACCAACTAATCCATACCAATTATAGCATCAAAACTACCATGTTTTACGGGCATTAAGTCTATGTTGAATGGGTGATTCAAGATATTTAATGTACAATTTCAAAGGATAGTGTTCAACCTAATTATTCTCCCGTCGGCTAGTTCAACGTCATAATAGTGATCTAATGCAGTCGGTGTGATATCAATTTGGGAGCTAAATGCAGTAGGCATAAAACTCCTATCGACACCAGTATCGAATAAGATAGAAGCATAGTGGTTGTTTAGAAGGAACGTACCCATCACGACGTTGGAGTCTGGGTTTGTCCCCGCATGTCCTACTGCATACTCTTTGGCTGGAGCATTGCCACCTCCAACTTGGTTACCACGGTTGTTGTTGTTCTTCAGCTTTGGACATTCCCTCTTAAAATATCCCTGAAGTCCACACTTATAGCAAGTAGGCTTCTGACCCGACCCAGTGCCCTTCTGGTTGTTAGCATTGTTGGCATTTGCCATACTCCTACAGTCACGGGCAAAATGGCCAACTTTGTTGCATTTGTGGCATTTAGGAGCACATGGACCATCGTGGTGATAATTGCATTTAGCGCATAGGGGTTTAGATCCCCCGTATGGCTTCTTCTCACCAGATCTTGTAGTGTAGGCTCGGCTAGTGTTCTGCCTCTTGTTTTGTTGTTGTTGTTGTTGGTTTTGAGTGTCCTTGAGGTGTCCTCAAACTTCCTTTTACTCTCCGTCCGGGGTTCAGCAAAAGTGCAGATTTTCTTATCCATTAGCTTGGTCGCGATTTCAACTGCATCTTGCATTGTCTTTGGTTTAGACGCCACTACACTCCCATGAATCATGTCGGGAAGGCCACTAGTTGATAGTTTTAACACACGTAAAATATATATATATAAAATATAACCTTAAGAGAGAAATTAAGAAAGTTACCAAGTTTCCTTTGATAAAATTCACTCTCGAAAATATATAATATAATATAAAATACGTATATTCAACCGGGTAAGTATGATCACCCGGGTCGTTTCCCCAACGACTAGTGAAATTGAAACCACGTTTTAGGTTCGGATTCTGATTTGAATGAAGCAAAGATATTTTGGATAAGCTATTACTACTTAATAAGAAGCAACAAGTAAGATCAAAATTAAGCAAATGGACTAAAATTTAACCCTAAAGTGTAAACTAAAATTTCACTAAATAAAGAAAAATTACCGAAAATTATTAAAAATAAAAGCCCTAATTTTTATTTTTTTATAAAAGTTTAATTAAACTAATTAAAAATTAACCTAATTACTAATTAAAACTAATAAGCTTAATTAACAACTTAACTAATGGACTAATGGTGCAAAGATCTAAGAGACTAACGGAGAAACTAAAAGGACAACGGTCAGGGACAACTTAGTAAACGACTAAATTCAAAAGTTACACTATCTACCCTGAGAATCTACCCCGATCACAAATTTAAAGTCCAATTAAGCATTCGAATTTTAAAGAGCTTAAAATGAAAAACTCAAAGAAGCAAAGTTGTAAAGGAAGCTAGTGGGAACAAAATTAACAAAAGCACTATGGTCTGAAACTCAAAGATAAGCTCTAAAAAGAGCTTATTAATAAGCTGTTACAGAAACTAGGGGTTTGGGCTATGTTTTACTAAAACAGCGATTATGAGCTCAAATTAAGCTTAATGTGAAAAAGGAAAAGTGTTCTAAGAAGCTTATGAAATGCTTATACTATGAATGCAAAGAAATCTAAGCTAGAAGTACTTTTAAACAACTAAAATTGAGCATGAACTAAGCAAACTCAGAAAATAAGCAAGATAGCACTAAATCCAAATGAGCTTAAAAGCTTAAAAAGCTAAACTAGACTCTAAAACTTTAAGGGCTTATAAAACTACTTATAATCTATCTAATTAAGCTAGAAAATCTAGACCCATAAGCTAAATTAACAAATTTAAATCCTAAAGTTTCTAAGTACTGTTTTTGGCTTTTTAACTTTTTGACAGCAAAAATAAGCTAAGACAATAAGCTAGAAAACAAAATTAAAGACTTAAACTATATTAAGCTATATTAAAACTCAAGTCCTACAAAGTTTGATAAGCTAAATCCTAAAATTACTGTTCTAAATTAAACTAAGAACACAGCAGTACTAACTGAGGTTAGTACTGCTAGTGTAAAAGTTCAGCAGTACTTTCAAGTGAAAGTACTGCTGATGCAATTTGACTTTTAAGAACAAAATTAAGCTATGAAATAAGCTAGAAAATGAAAACTAAAGCTAAATTCATAATAAGCTATAACTAAACTTAATACTACTGAATTTGACAAGCTAAAATCTAAGCTAACAGTACTAACTTATGGTTAGTACTGGTAGTGTAAAGGTTCAGCAGTACTAACTGATGTTAGTACTGCTAGTGTAAATCAAGAGTGCACTAAACCAAACACCCCTTTTAGATTATGACAGATTTGAGAAAAACTTTTTAAGAGAAATCTAATGAACAAATACTAAATACCAGATAAAAACTAGCTTAAAACAAACTTAGCAATCATGATTAAACAACTGAATAAGTAAAATTCTAAGATCTTAACTAATTAAGCTAATATTTTTGGATTTTATGAGTTTTTATGACAGAAATTAGTAACTAATGATCTATAACTATTTAAGCAAAAACAGACTAGAACATATAACTAATAAGCACTAGAAGAGATATTTAAACACTAATAAGCAAAGAGAATAAGCAAATAAGCAATATTAAACATATAAGCTATAACTAAGCAATTTAAACTGAAATTAGAGAAGAATGAAAAGAGAAACTTACTTGATCCTTTAGCTAAACAAAAGGAACCAATAATGGCAGCTACAAGCTCCCTAGCTTATTAATAAGCTAGGGTATAAGTCCTTGGGATCTCTTCCAAGTTAAGATCCCCTTCCAAAAGCTCAAATTTAGTAAGATCCATAATAGATTTAACTGATTTAAGGTTTAGATAAGATTAATACTAAATTCAAACAGCTCTATTTCAGCTTATAGACTGAAAGAGCTTATTATGAGCTTATATAAAAGAGATTTAAGAAGATTTAAAGTAAACACTGAATTTTATTAACTAGAAACCTTGATTACATTACTGAAAAGAGATTACAAAACGATTTTAAGGAAAATAAGCTAAAACAATTAAGCTAAAAATTTCAAATTAAGCTACTACTTCCTAAAAAAACTACTCTTTTTTGTGTGTGAGAAAAGGCCTCTATTTATAGCACTTGAGGAAGCTTCTAGGATCTCTTGCCCTGCCCTCCAATCTTTCAATCCTGGCCAATCATTTCTTCAATCATTTGAGCTTCATTTGTGGCCGTTTGATCAAGCTGTGGACACCTGAGGATTGCCAGCGTGTCATTCCATTGATGTGACATTTGTGCTTCTTTTGTGAGTGTTTTAGTGCAAAAACCCACATAAATGTGTGCTTTCACCATTGTTGACGTGGCCTTTGATTGGGAGAGGTTAAGTAATCCTTTGATAAAGACTGATTTGTCCCTTCATTTGTGTTAGAGAGCTCATGAATTGACCTAAGCACCCTTTAATTTGGAAAACCCCTTTGATTTACCCTGGATGGTGAAACGGGAGTGACGATGAACAGTAAAAATGGGTTGGCGCCCAAATTGTGACAGTTAAAACTGTTGGACTTTGGGGAGTTTGCATTTTTGGCCCCTCTCTTCCTTTTCCCTTTTTCAAGTTATAAATAACTTTCGGGATTTGCAAGATTGGTCCTTGTGGCTTCATAAAAGAGGAAATGGTCTTTGTTGACTTTTATTGACCAATGTTTGACTGAGGCTTGACTTTTCGGGCTTCGGCTTTGAAGAACTAAATATCTAAGAAACTAAAAACTCTAGATAAAAAAAACTAAGAACTAAAAAAACTCTAAAACTCTACTAAGCTCTAACTCTAAAAACTCTAAAAAATCTCTAAACTCTAAAAAAAAAATCTAATGACTCTATCTCTAAAAAAAAAAAAAAAGGAGCTACTCTAGGAATACTCTAAAAAACTAGAAAAAAAAACTAACTCTATAAAAACTAAACTAAAAACTAAGCTCTAAAACATAGATAGAAAAGAAAGAAAATAGAACTAAAAAGCGAAATCTCTAAAAAAAACTACAAACTACTCTAAAAAAAAAAAAGCTAACTAAACCTACACTTAAGAAACTCTAAGAAATCTAAAATAAAAACAAAAGAACTCCTAAAAACTAAAAAAAAAAAAACTAATAAGACAAAAGGAAAAGCTCTATAAAAACTCTAAACAGTGAAAAGCTCTAAAGAAAAATCTCTATAAAATATCTAAAAAAAAAAAAAAAAAGATCTACTAAAAATCTCTATCTACTCTATAAAAATAAAAAAAAACTCTCTAAAAAAAAATAATAAAATATAATAGAAACTAAACTCTAAAACTAAAACTCTAATAAAAAAAGCTAAGAAAAGAGAGAAAATAAAAGAAAAACTATCTCTATCTCTAAAAAACAATCTAAAAAAAAATAATAAAAAAAAAACTTAGCAATGTACTAATAAACTAAAAGAAAAATAAGATAAGAACTAAAAAATCTCTAAATAAGCTAGTAACTAACTCTACCTAAAAAAAAAAAAAAAAATCACTAAAAACTCTAAATAGCTCTAAAAAAACTCTAACTTCTAAAAAATAAACACTAAACCTCTAAATCTAGCTATCTAAAAAAAGAACTCTAAAAAAAAAAAAGAAAAAAAAAAAAACTCCTAATACTAAACTAAGTCTAAAAAATAAGAACTAGAACTATCTAAAAATCGTCTAAATAAATCTCTAGAAAAGAAAGAGAAACGTCTAAACTCTAAAAGAAAACTAATAAAGCTCTAGAAAAAAGGAACTAAGAAGCTAAAACAAACTAACTCTATCTAAAAAGAAAGAATCTTCTAAAACTCTAAAGCTAGAAAGACTAAATAAAAAAACTATGATAAAAAAAGCTACTACTCTCTACTCTAAAAGCTCTAAAAAGAAAAAAAAAATAAAGCTAAAGTAAAAAAAAAAAGGAATCTCACTATCTAGAAGAAAAAAAAAAAACTCTACTAAATAGAAATCTAGTCTAGAAAAAACTAAACTAAAAAATCCTCGAAAAGAAAGTAAAAAAAAAGAGAAAAAAGTACTAGGAAAAACTAGTAACACTCTAGGAACTAATAAAAGATAAAAATCTCTAACTCTAATAAAAAAAAATAACTCTAAAGAAATAACTATTCTCTATAGATCTCTAAGCTACTAAACTCTAAGGTCTCTAGAAGACAAGTTTCTCTAACTCTAAAAAGGAGCTAAAAGAACTAACTAAAACTCTAAAAGCTAATACTCTAATAAAGCCGCTAAGTCTAGGCTCTAAAAAAAAAAACTCTAAGATACTCTAAGAGAAAAAAAAAAACTAACAAAAACTCTAAGAAAAAGACTCTAAGCTCTAACTACTCTAAGCCAAACTCTAACTCTATAAAAAAAGGCTCTAACAAGAAGAACTAAAAAGACTCTAAAAGGAAAACTCTAACTAAAAGAAAAAAGCTCTAAGAAGAGAAAGAAAAACCTCTAGACCGTCTAAGCCTAAAGAAAAAACAGAGTCTCTAACTAGGAACATAATAGATAGGAAAAGAGAAAAAAAAAATAAGACTCTAAAGAATATAGAAAAATAAGAAATGTCACTACTAAGAAAGCTAGGAGGCTCTAATTCTATAACTCCTCTAACCTCTAAAAAGGAGAAATTAGCTAGAAAACTCAATAAAGCTAAAAGAACTAAAACTAAAATCTCTAAACTAAGAAAAGAAATAAACTAAAAAGGAGCAGCTCTAACTAGCTAAAAAAAAGAAAGAAAAAACTCTAATAAAGAAAACCTATAGAAAAAACAGAAGCCTACTATAAATCTACTCAGAAGAACTCAAAAAAACTCATACTAAAGAACTCTAGAAGCTCTACAAAAAGACTCTAAATAAGAAAACTATAATAACAACTCTAAACTAAAGACTAAAAAGACTCTAGAGTAGAAAAATGAAAGGAACAAGACTCTAAGAGAAGAAACTAAAAAAAGAGAACAAAAAAAAAACAACCTCTAAAAAAAGAAAGATAAACTCTATAAAAAAAAAAAAAAGAAAATCTCTAAAAAAACTAACTCTAAGAAAGAAGTCTAAATAAGATAAAAGCTCTAGACTACCTAAAACTCTAAAAAACTCTAAAAGAAAACTAGAGAATCTCTAAAAAATATCTAAACGCACTATACACTTAAAAATCTAAGAAGAGAAAGTCTCTAAAAAAAAAAAAACATTAGTCATGTTTATATTTATTTTTTCGAAAAACCCTTTTATTTTCTCACAAGTCCAAACTTAAAATAAAAGCAATATAAACACAAAACTAATACACATAACACTTATTTAAAACAAATACTTAACAATTAAGTCATGCAAATATCGATTATGATCCTAATTATCTAATAATTAAAACATGTATATATTCATATAAGGCTCCTTCGTCCTAAAAACTCCGGCCACATCCATCGATATAATCGATTGCGTAAGCCATATACAAATATATACCACATAGCACATAAAATTTAAAACAACCTTTAGGCCCCATAAAGACATAGCTAAGGTCTTCCCTAGCTTTTAAAGTCGTGGATCGAAACCACATAAATTTAATGTCTATGTTTTAATTCTTGATCATCATATTTGCATAAAACTTTTAACAATTAACAAGATTTATATCACATATCCCTCCATGATAAATTGCATGTATTTATCATGGACGCCGAATTAACAATTTAATTATAAACATAAAACCGATCAATTAACAATTAAACGCATCAAGTTTTATCAATAAAATTTCATACAACCTAGAATTCGTCTAATTAATTTTATAACCAATAAAGATTGAATCTTGATGCACAAAGATCGAATCTTTATGCATAAAACGCCCAAAGGCCTTAAAAATTAATCAAGAACACTAATTTGTCAAAAATTATTACTTTGTAACTACAAATTCTACACGATGGCTCATGATGCCACTGTTGGGTTTTTACATCTATTTAACCATTAAATATATCACGAGTACGCAGCGGAAGATTAAGATCACGTATAGAATATGTAATTAACAAGGGTTTAAGAAAACGTGTACCTTTTAGCAATTAACGAAACACCGTCTTGAATATACGCGTGTGTATAAATCGAATACCACGCAAACTAAACAAGTTACCAAAGTAGATAACCTCCATGGTGTGCATACACTACACGTCACCGAGATACGTTAGGATGCTAGTCCTTTCTTCACAAATAAAACAACTCAACACTTTGTTCTTGTTTAGGATCTTGCGTCATACGATCGAAACACCATACAGACGTGTCATAATTGTCGAACAACCACAAGTAGAACGATTACATGGTTTTAGCATGCATGTATCATGTGCATGTATGTAATATATTCCATGCATAGTTTCAGTAGAATACATGCGAAGGGTATTCCTTGAATTAATGAGATGTCAGTCGATTGACTTTTATTAATATCATATATCTCTCACATACGAATGAATGAGGTCAAGGGGTTTATATAGCTCAAGACTTGTTCTCCAAGTCATGCTCAAACACCTCTTTTTGTTTGCTAAAAACGACACTCGGACCCCTCCTTTTTTTTCTTGTTCGACCATTTAATTATTTCGTGAAGTATATTAATATAATTAATAAAAATATTAATTATATTAATAAATGTATCCTCTGTGTATACGCGTGTGCCCCCTTAGGCTCACATATTTCCAGTCGTATATTTATTTATGATATAGACATATCCCAACAGCTCCCACTTGGACATATCACAAATAAATATAACAACATTGGTAAGCGTCTAGCAACACGTCAATGCTCCCAGAACTACCCGAGTGTACTTTCATAAAGTCACAGTTAAATGATTTAAGTATTTACAATCCCTTTGTTTTTGATACCGTGTTAAAAATGGATATGGATCAATAGTCATTCCATTAATTAACGATTCTGTTTCTCGTATATATGATTAATCAAGATTACCAAAAATCATTTAGACATATCTACCTGAGTTTTTGGGTGTGGCCACACATACATCTCATTAACCCTACATGGGGCCCAATGACATCATACTTCAACTATTGAAGGAACAAATTCTATATTGACTACAAGTGTCCAGTCATCATGTAGCATAAACCATTCTGACCTAGCCCTTATTAGTTACCTTATCCAGGATAACTTAAACTATATCAAGAAGGAATATCCACATATGCTAAACCTACTTGCATCTCAAGTATAAGGATTTAGTAAATTAAAATCACTTACAAGATTCACTTAATGACGCCGATCCATAAAGTGATAATCTTGTTAGTTGGGGAAATCTAATATTCATCTTATGAATATCATGTGAGTTTGGTGGACTTATCCTTAATATCACCAATATCAAATATCTCCAATATCACCAATCACTCAGAATTGTCTTAGTTTAACACTATTGCCATATTGTTAATCGACAACGGATTAATTTAGAATAATACATTTATTATTCATGGATTTAAACATGCAAATATATGACACAATTTATATTAAATGTAACCCATATACCTCGTATCATTATCACTAATAAAATTGTCTAAAATCCCTATCCAAAATACTAAATAGATCAAATGACATGATATTCTATTGACAAATCATAGCCCAAGATACGACAATCGACTTGTTTGACAAGGCTTAGATTTCAAATTTCAAGCCTAGGATATGATCTTAGAATTTTGAGAATACTTATTTCAAGAATTCAATAAGTGAAGTTCTTGAATATGTATGATGATTGTTTTGTTTCAATATATTCAAATAACTTCGACACACTATATCTCATAAGTTGTTGTAACATCAACTAGTGTACACAAAACAATCACTTCCACAGCTCAAAAACGTAAAGCATTCTTGTTTCTTTTTAATGTATAATGCAACTATGCTCTCATTCGAGCACAATTATATGTCCTCATGTCATCAACAAAAAATGAAATCAATACCATAACAAGTATTGAGTGTCATCTCAATTAAACTAGCATTCCGGTATACAAACAACACCATGCCCTTTTAAAATCCAGTAAACAATGAATATTCTCTTAATAATGTTTGGCACCTCATGAACTCCAAGTTCATTGGTTTATTCTTATTGCACAACAAATTGTTGCAACATATATCCTTAGAATTTTATTACTCTGGAAAAATTCATAATCTAAGAAGAATTCTAATTCCAAACATATTCTATTAAATATTCAAATTTTATAATTATCTAATAACTTCAACTACATACCAATGTTTCAATCATCTTGCATTCATTCATGATACAACCTATTTTCTCTAACACAAATATGAAGTACATAACGAATCCTTTAGTCTAACATAAGATTTCATTCATGTTCCATCTTATTCAAGATTATGCAATCCATGTGAGACCTTTCTAAATGGTATATCAAATTGTGTTAGATTTATATACCAGCTAGTTCATAGTAATGAACATAATTTCAAGGTTGTATATTTTAATTTTCCTAAATCTATCAGGTGAAAGGGGAACCTACATAATACTCCCACTAGCTTTGAAAATTCGCAGGAAGTTATCTTTATTTAACACTAAACATAGAGATTCTTCTCCTAGATGCTTGCAATGATCCATACTTGGATTCTTGCCACTTTTACCCTTTATAAAGATTATATAAATTAATAAACTCCTTTGATTACTAACCGTCCTCGCAAAGTAATCATTTAAGAAGAGTTTTAAATTCATTGTCATATTTTCATTTATATAACACTATAGACAATCAACCATCTTTTATATAATTAATTGCACATAGAAAGAAAATTAATCACAATCGATTGCTTTGAGTATGATTAAAATCCTATCATAATGTATGCATTATGTATGTGTACAACATTGCCCTTATGAGTTTGAAACCAAGAACATAACCACTTGGGTTTTTCTTCTCTTTTAAAACTCATTCTAACTGTTTAGTTAAAGATCAATCGAGTTCCAAAATTGATTATCTTATGGACATCATCTTAACATTCATAGTTTGAGTCATTTGTCAAATTCAAAATTCAACACTGCATATTAATGGTTACACCATGATACCGAATTCAAAATTCAATAATGCATCTTTAACAGGTTCCCTTGATCCTGTGACTCATATTCCTCAATATTGAAATAACATTTATCAATCAAGTATTTGAGGTATCCTTACGGATCTATGAACAAGAATTATATCATTATGAGGTTTAACATTTACATGTAACATTTACTTGTAAAGCCTCAGTATGATATTCACTAGTGTGTTTAGAAGGTTATGTATTTTGTATTTTTTTTATCTCTTCCAGATCTAAAATGCTCTCACTCACCTTTTGTAATTAAAGACTCTTTTATAATTACTTAGCATGTAGAGGACATTACAAGATACATTGACAGTTCATGAGTTTAGTTTGTTAATATCATTCTTCATAAGACTTTTAACAAATTCAGATGTCTTATTAACCTTCTAGGTTGGAGTTATATTGAGTATATTCAAGACATACTCAATTTCAAACCTTGACAGATTCGGAGGAGAAATATTTAAGTTATCAAAATCAAATAATTCCAAATAATTTGATTCAATACTCTAGACATACCATAAATATGTGGTATTCTATGAGTAATTTTATTGTGAGACTTTATCACAATCTTTTAAATAACTTAATACTCTTTAGGTCACATACTTATCAATTGTGTCAAACCAAATTGAATAGATAGTATTTAAAAACCTATTTGCATGCAATAATGTATATGGCTTTAACTAGTTCAAGAACTCTATCCATGTTAACTATACATTATTTTGCCTTTGAACAATTCAAGGACTTTTGTTCATGTCATAGCCAGAAGATATAACTTACTTTATGTTATAAGTCTTTCAACATTTAAAGGACTTCATGTTTATTAATTTACATTAAACATAAACATATTTAAATAAAGTAACTCTAAACATCAACTCTTGACTTCAATAGTAATTCCAAGTTAAACAAGATTACTTTATTATTTGGGACATTCCAAGAGCACATAAACCATTTACTTGAAGTAGTCTTTAAGTCGAGATTACTTTATTATTTTAGACATTCCAAAAACACATAAACATTTTACTTGAAGTAGTCTTTATTTCATATCTTGACATATGTTCTGAATAGGGCAATAAGTCCTAGTAGAATATTAGTTTCTTACCTTACGGTCAAGAGAAACATTTAATCATATTGTTCGTCGTCATGGTGTTGTACCTTGCACACATAAAAGATAGCTCCCACTTTATGATGGCACAACATCATAACACGTATTAAAAAACACGACATTCGTTTGTTTATATGGACAATATGATAGTGTCACAGATATTAGCGTTACAAGTAGATATTGAACCACTTTGTTTAATAAGAAATAGTGCACGACTATCCCTAAAACCATGAGTGTGTATAGTTGGAAAACTATATATTATCTCAAGACAAGCGAGAAATAATCTGGGTTACTATCAAGATAATAAGCCTTGTAGCTCCCACTGAATTAGATAATATTACATTAATGTCTTGTTCAGAAATAAATCACGATGGTCCCACTGGATTTGACAACATTGCAAGTGTTCCATAACCAGTGAAAACAAATAGTGATCTATTTATTTTCCAACTTTCTATGAAATCTTAATTAGTACCAATGTACTTGGATCCAAAATTTCTACTATGTAGATGAGAGACTATCCATCAATGCTATTTATTAACTTGAAAATTGAGCATGCAATTTCCTCCTCAATTTTGATTAAAACAAACAACTAGATACATTATATTAGTTTGCCTTTATCACTTTTGCGGTAATAATGGTATTTCTAAATTAAGAACTCATCATTTGATAGCTTTAAGAACATATTCTCTAGTTATCCGAATGTCTTACATGTTTCAAAGTACTCACCACCGAATAAGGGTGATGAAATCTGTATGAAAATATAAATCAACGCAACAACTAACATGTTACGTATTCTATGAGTTTGATTACATTAGGACAATTCCTACGTTCTTAGTATAACTTTCTGGAGCAAGAAAGATGATATGAATAAGTCTCCATGTTCCTTACAAGGAAAGGAGTCTCGGTTTGACTTCTTCAAGAAAGAAACAAACCATTGTTTACGGTTTATCGTTGCATTAATATCATTAATAGAATCGCAAAATTCAATTTTTAGTATTTTCGATAATATTCCTTATAGAAAATTAACTACCCATGTTTAAACTTTTTAAACAATTAATTCTCTAAGAGCTAGATCCAACTTGACAAACCACCATACATCATTATTACTAGCAATGGTGTATTCAAAAGTAAATGATGAACAATTGCCACCGGATTTGCCATTCCTAAACTTATGGCGGACTTACTTTTATTACATAATATACTAGTAAGCATGTTCATCCCATCTATGCCTTCCGAGTTTAAGGTCTCACACTAAACCGATTAGTCATCCCAATCAAGAACGTGATTATGTAACACTAACGTCTCACGAAAAAGTGTATAATCACCTTGGGATTACAATCTACATACGTTTCACGCATAGTAAAAAGCATCTGCAAGTGTTCTTAAAATTGGATGGCAACAATTTATTTAAAAGGGTATAATATTTGACGTGGCAAATATGTACGAAGAAGCATGCATAAATCATCGTATCATAAATTTTAATAAAAAACTTAACTCCAATAAATTTATTTATTACGTAACTACTTATTTTCTATACATCTAATGTATAAATAGTGTTACCTTTTTAAAATTGACGATTCAACGTGTTTTCAAAACTTAAAGATTTTATATTTTATCGCGGGAAAAGATTAAGAGAAGCAAGCCTACATCTGGAATCATAATTTTAAATAAAAACTTACTCAACTTAAGTTATTTTATTTACTGTATCCTATCACCTATTTCTATACATCTAATGTATAAAATAGATGATACCTTTTTTAAACTGACGATTCAACCGTGTTTCAAAACTTAAAGATTTTATATTTTATTACACGGGAAAAGATTAAAGATGGTTTAAAGAACCATTCAAACCCTAGACCATTCGTGACTTCCTAAATAGTATGCAAGGTAAGGAAACTACAACGTAGTCAGGTATTATAGGGTAATGGTATCTACAAGACCAAAGTCTTGATGAGTCTCCCTGAACTTTATCCTTGCAACTAAGTAGTACTTTTGCAAATTACGTCATTGATAAAAATTAAATCTTTTATTTGAAAAACACATTATGAACTATAAAATAGTCCATAATAAATCTGATTTCATAATTATTAGTCATGTTTATATTTATTTTTCTAAAAACCCTTTTGTTTTCTCATATGTCCAAACTCAAAATAAAACAATATAAACATGAGACTAATACACATAACACTTATTTAAAAGAAACACTTAACATTTAAGTCATGCAAATAACAATTATGATCCAAATTATCTAATAATTAAAAAACATGTATATATTCATATAAGGCTCATTCGTCCTAAAAACTCCGACCACATCCATCGATATAATCGATTGAGTAAACCGATATACAAAAGAGTACCGGCAATAGCACATGAAATTTTAAGCAACTTTTAGGCCCTATTAAGACATAGCCAATGTCTTTCCTAGCTTTTAAAGTCGTGGATCTTACCATATCAAAATTAATGTCTGTTTTATTCTTGATCATCATATTTGCATAAATCTTTAACAATTAACAAGATTTATATCACATATCTCTCCATGATAAATTGCATGTATTTATCATGGATGCCGAATTAACAATTAATTATGAACATAAAACTGATCAATTAACAATTAAACACATCAAGTTTTATCCATAAAATTTTTATACAACCTAGAATTCGATCTAATTATTTATATAATAACAATAAAGATTGATACTTTATACATAAAGATCGAATCTTTATGCATAAAACGCCCAAAGGGCTTAAAAAATTAATCAAGAACCCTAATCTTGTCAAATTTTATTACTTGTAACTATAAATTCTACACGATGGCTCGTGATGCCACTGTTGGGTTTTAACAACTTTTAACCATTAAATTCACGAGTACGCAATAGAAAGATAAACACATATAGAATTCATAATTAACAAGAATATAAGATGTGTAACCTTATTTAGCAAAAAATTGTAACAACCGTCTTGAATATACGCGTGTGTATAATATAATAATACAACGCGAAACCGCCCAAGTTACCAAAGTATATAACCTCTATGGTATGCACACACTACAAGTCACCGAGATACGCTAAGATGCTAGTCTTTGCTTCACGATTAAACACGCTAAAAACAACTATGGTTCTTGTTTCTTGTATTCAACTAATCGAACAAACCCGATTGGGGTTATATATATCAACTGATTTGACTGACCAAGGAAAAGGAAATAAATACATGCATATGACATTCATATATGTGATTCATGACATATGACTTTCATATATGTAATCTGCATGTGCATGACATTCAATATATATGTTGCATCTGAATGTGCATGCGAAAGGTTTTTGGTTTTGTTTTTAATGACGTCCAACTTTTATAAAAACAACTATATCACGAATGAATGAGGTGAGGGCAATATATAGCCTCAAGACTTGTTCTCCAAGTCATACTCAAACACCTCCTCTTGTTTGCTAGACACGACATTCGAACTCCTCCTTCTTTTCTTGTTCGACCATTTAATTATTTCGTGAAACATATTAATATAATTAATATACAATATATTAATTACATTAATAAATGTATCCTAGTGTAAACGCGTGTAGCCCCCGAAGGCATCACATATTTCGGTCGTATATTTATTTATGATATAGACATATCCTAACAGACACCCGAGCCCCTAGAATCCTATGGCTGGTTATAGACAAAGGGAGGGGACATGGTGGCTTATTTTTAGCTAGATGATCCCTTACTAGTATAAACTTTGGCTTATTTGATTTGTTTCTATCTCATTTCAAACACACACTTCAAAAATTTACACACACTTCTGCTCTCCTTTTTCTTGTGTTTGTTTGACCTCCAACACACACAAAGAATAAATATTTTTGGTTTTTGATCAAAAACATGAAGATTTGCGGAGTCGTGGGTTGATTCTAGTAGCTGGGTTATAGTTAAAACTACGTTTGGGTAGTCGGTTCACGTTCGTTCTCGCTTGTCAAAACCCTCTTTGTAAGTTTTATAGATTTTTATTTAACTTGTACTTTTGGGTGTTAAATGATGCATAGATGTTAGTTGTACAAGTTGATCTCCTAAAAACCAAAAACAAAAGTTTACAAATGGTGCTAATCTAGGGCACGTATTTGAGTTTCGAACAAGAAAGAAAGAAAAGTAAGGTTTTGTTAGTTTTGATATTGTGGCCGTGATGGTTGAAAAACATATATTGCTAATTAGCCTATTGTGGATAATAGCTTATTGGGCTTATTTTGAGCTTTCCGTACTTTATTTTTGAGCTTATATGGCTCTTGAAAATTTTGAGATGTTGAGGAAAGTGTTTTTGGTTATCTACCCTAGTATGTCGTCATTTTTTGTGGACTATTAATGCAGCGCTTATGGTGATAACCCAAATACGATACGTATCCTATAGCTTCATTTTAAGCTTTATATATATATACTATAATATATATATATATATATATATATATATATATATATATATATATATATATATATATATATTTTAGAGCTTATGGGCTCACGACCCAATAAGTCCTTGTGGGCCGATGCTTATTAAGGGCTTATTGTGATCCGGTACTTTGTTACTATTGTTTGGGCTTATTTTTCACACTAATGAACTTTTAATTGGGACCCAAAACATATTAATATAAGGGTAAAATCCTCTTAATGGATCCGTATTGGGCCTTAAAGCCCAATAAGCATTAACTAGTTTTTTTGAGATTTGGAAAGCGAAACATATTTATGAATTGATGTTGAAAGTTGTTTTGGAGAAATACGATTTGGTGAACATTGCGAGAAAGGATTTGAGTTTTTGGTCGGAAAATAGTGAAATTTTGGAAAAATTGTTTGAAATAAAGGTTTAAAAACCTTGGAAAACGTTGTATAAACGTACGTGTCATGTCGAATCGTAAAAAGTATATACTTAGAATTTTTACTTAAAACGTGATTTTTCGACTTAATAATAAAATATTATTATTTTATTATTTTAATAAGTCGACTAAAAGACGAAAAATATATTTTTTCTTGAAACTTCCTGAAAATATTTAACGTAAATAAATGTTTCGTTTCGTATAGTATAAATAGTATATTTATGGTAACTAAGTGTACCGAATGGATTTATCGAAGTATATTTATAAGTATTTATTATCTTATATTACTTAACTATTTTACTTAAATAGTATAAGTATATTATACTAAGATATGAGTTGAGATATGGTATCATTTGAAGTTAAGTCGTCAACCATCACACCACTAATACGTTAAAGATAACCGTACAACGCATCTGACCTCTATGCATCGAAACCTAAAAATTGTTTTTGGAATATGATTAAACAAACATTAAATTGGACTAGGTCGTGTGTCGGAGAACGTACGATGGCCATTTGCCTTGGGTGATTTTGAGTTGCTGTTGAGGACCTTTGCTTGAGGTGAGTTCTCCGTAGCCCTAACTTTTAAATCATTTCCGTTGGGGAAAATGAACTCAATGTGGTTTTGAATTGTTTTCTTGAACTGTGCCGAAATGTGGTTTTATTTTTTGGAGACAATTAGTGGGCTTATGGCTGGCATGTGATATATTATGGGAGTAAGAATATTCTTTGCAATGCATCGAGAGGGGGGCCCATTGCAAGGTGTATTAGAAAGTATACGCAATGTATTGTGAAAGGTTGCCCCCTATTAAAATGCCCATTATTGAGAGGCCGATAGGTTGCGTATAACCTCGAGTGTTAGCGACCCCCAAGAGCAATAGGGTATACATGCTGGTTTGATGACTATTAGCGGGGATCTAAGTCATGGTAACAACATTATTAGCTGGATTCTAATTCATTAGTTTGTTGTATTTGCATATATTCACTGTCATATTGCATAGATTCCTCAACAATTTGAATAATGGCACATCGACTAGGTTTTTCAAACCTACAGCTTACCAACACTGGTTTTTTGACGTTTTTGAGTATCATTTATAGGTGAAGGAAATGATTAGTAGGATTATGATGCGTGTTAGCAGACTTTAAGACATCCTGTATGGATGGTATTTCTGGAAGATTTGATTTGAGTTTTGTACTAGAATTGAGTACTTTGAGGTTTCGGTTTGAGACTAGGATGGACCCCTACGTGGGCTTATGGTTGTAATAATTGGCGACTATATGTTGTGTTCTTGTTGGGACCCAACTCAAATCTGTATTTGAGATGGATGATCTTCATGACACTTTTCATTAATGCATTTTAGATTTTCTCTATATTTGTAACCATGTGTTTATGATGATCCTAATCTTCGTCGCAATACCCGTGTTTTCCGCCTATATGTTGGGGGTGAAAAATTGGTAATCCGAAGCCAAGGTTATACGAGAACAGTGGTTTGCTAACTAGAACCTAGGAACCTTTCAATAGTTGCTTTATAGGCTCTATGTGAGCAGTGTCCGTTATACTGCATAGTGATTATATGGTATATAGCATTAGTTAAGTCGATCATTGAAATATGTGAGCCTAATACTGGGTACGACTGGGAAAGGATACGGATATAAATACAGTGGCCAATGTAGTTATAAACGTATCACAACTCACGCGTATTTAGTATTATTGTTCACACAAATCGATGTTGACACCTTAGGACCATATGATGTGTATTATAGTATATTAAGTTATACTATAGTAAATAGTGGAAACCTTCCCGCCCTACCTAACTTTGCCGATGTTCTCCCTCGTATGGGATAATGCCGCAAGGATGACTACTCAAAGTGGCTGGCAACGGCCTACTGCAAGTATCACAAGAGGGGGAACGGGGTGGACGAGCTGGTAGAAGGTGGGGAGAACTAAGGTCATTCTGGTGATCAGGGTGATGGTAGAATTGATGGTCAAGGTGGCCAAGTAGGTGGTCAGGGTAGTAAGGTGAATGATGATGTTAACGGAGTCCTCGACTTCTCCACCATCATTGCACAGCAGTTGCAAAATTTACTTCCCACTATTGTAGCCCAAGTAGGCGACCAAGGTAGAGGTCAAGGGAATGGTAGGAATAAAAATAGTGATGCCATAAATGACAACATCCGGGGTGATGTTAGGAATGTTAATGAGAACAACGATCGTAAGGGTTGTACCTATAAGGATTTCTTAGCTTGTAACCCTAAGAAGTATGATGGGAAGGGAGGTGCTATAGCCTATACATGTTGGATAAAAAAGATGGAGTCAGTTCAGGATATGAGTGGGTGTGAGATAAACCAAAAAGTAAAGTACACTGCTGGTTCATTTGTCGGTAAGTCCCTTACGTGGTGGAACACTCAAATCCACACACGAGGTCGAGAAGCAGCTATAGGTATATTATAAGTGTAGTATACACATATCCGTTTATACCTAAAATAACCCAATTAAACCCCAAACAGACCAAAAATAGCAAAAATATGCTTGTATTTGTGTTTTGTGTGCCAGATGCGGGGCAGGCCATGCTCTTATACTGATAGGTTTTCATGAGTTGGCTAGTTAGTATCCTCACTTAGTAAACCCCTAAAGGTAAGAGGATTAAAGGTATGATATAAGGGCCTTGCTCACAAAATTCTAGGAATGGTTGCAGAAACTGAGCCAAGACATCCAAAATGCGTGCAGATAACTGGCACATTGACTAATGAAGCCCTTAGGACTGGATCCATCAAAAAGAACCCTGAGAAGAGAGGAAATGGGGAGAACCTAGTAATGATAGGAATGTAAGGTAGGATAACATGAGAACTAGGACAGGAAATACCTTTGCTACAATCACAAAACCTGTTAGGAGAAAAACACGGGTGCCATACCCAAATGTACCACCTGCAACTACCACCATTCACCTGAGACACCCTGTTACACTTGTTTCAACTGTAACCACCCAGGTCGTTTTGCTAAGGATTGTAGAGTGGTGCCTAAGAATGTGAACCCCATCAATGCTAATAACCCAACTGTTAGGGCTTGTTACGAGTGTGATAGTGCTGATCATATCAGGTTAGCTTGTCCTAGGTTGAATCAGGCTCAAAGGCCAGGGGGAAACCCTCATAACTAAGTCATGGCTGTTAATAGGGGTCAGGGTCATGGAAACCAATGGAACCAGGCAAGAGGTAGGGCATTCATGTTAGAAGTGGAGGAGGCTCGCCAAGACCCGAACATCATGACGGGTATGTTTACTCTAAATGATCATTATGTCACTACCTCATTTGACTCTGGTGTCGACTATAACTTTGTTTCCACCACCTTTATACCTCTGTTAGACATAGAGCTTAGTGAATTAGGTTTTAGTTATGAGATTAAGACAGCTAGCGGACAGCTAGTAGAAATTGATAAGGTCATTAGGAGTTGGAAACTAGAAATAGAAGGTCACATGTTTGATATAAACTTGATACCCTTTGGAAGCGGGAGTTTTGATGTAATCATAGGAATGGATTGGTTTTCTGACCATAAGGCTGAGATAATTTGTCATGAGAAAGTAGTGAGGATACCACTACTAGATGGCAAGGTGCTTAGAGTATTAGAAGAGAAACAGGAAGAGAAGGTGAGACAGTTGATAAGTGCTAGGACTAAGGAACATAAGCAAGAAGAGATCGTAGTAGTGAAAGATTTTCCTGAGGTATTTCTGGATGATCTATCTGGATTGCAGCCTATTCAGGTAATCGAGTTTCAGATTGAGTTAGTCCCCTGAGTGATGCCGGTTGTAAAGTCTCCTTAACAATTTGGCACCTTCTAAATTTGATAGAGTTGTCGGTGTCAACCACAAGGAACTCTAGGACAAAGGATTATAATTCGACCAAGTCATCGCCTTGGAGACACCGGGTAATGTTTTTAAGAAAAGATAACCCTTTAGGATGTGTATCTATTATAGAGAGTTGAATAAGTTGACCATCAAGAACTGTTATCCACTCCCTAGGATTGAGGACCTGTTTGACCAACTTCAAGGATCACAATACTTCTCTAAGATAGACCTTAGGTCCGGATACCATCAGCTGAGAGTGCATGAGGATGACAATCCAAAGAGTGCGTTCAGGACTCGTTATGGACATTTTGAGTTCATAGTAATGCCCTTTGCTTCGACTAATGCATCATCGATATTCATAGATTTGAAAAGAACCGTAGTATGTAGCCTTATCTAGAACAAGTATTGTGATAATGTTCATAAATGATATTTTAATCTATTATAATACACCGGAAGAGCATGAAATGCACCTAGGATTATTCTTAGAATTGCTCAAGAAGGAAATTGTATGCCAAGTTTTCTAAGTGTGAATTATGGTTGCGAGAAGTACAGTTTCTAGGACATGTGATTAATGGAGATGGTATTCATGTAGACCCTAGTAAGATTGAAGCTGTTAAGAATTGGAAAGCCCCTAGAACTCCGTCTGAGGTTCGTTCATTCTTAGGATTGGCAGGGTATTACCGTAGGTTCATTGAGGACTTTTCTAAGATAGCTAAGCCGCTTACTGTCTTGACTCAGAAAAGTAAGACCTTTGACTGGGGTGAGGAGCAGGAGAATGCATTTCAAACTTTGAAGGATAAGTTGTGTAATGCACCTGTTCTAGCTCTCCCTGATGGTCCGGAAGATTTTGTGGTGTATTGTGATGCATCAGGCCTAGGATTAGGATGTGTGTTGATGCAAAGAGGTAAAGTGATAGCTTATGCATCTAGGCAGTTGAAAATTCATGAGAAGAATTACACCACCCATGATTTGGAACTGGGTGCGGTTGTGTTTGCCCTTAAGATTTGGAGACATTATTTGTATGGGACAAAGAGCGTCATATATACCGATCATAAGAGTCTCCAACATATCTTTAGTCAAAAGGAATTGAACATGCGACAGCGTCGCTGGATAGAGCTTTTTAGTGATTATGACGTAGTAGCTGATGCGCTGAGTAGGAAGGAAAGAGTGAAACCTAAGAGAGTTAGAGCTATGAACATGACCCTTCAGTTGAGTATCAAGGATAGGATACTAGCGGCTCAGAAGGAGGCGTCTGATGAGTCTGCGGGATTGCAGAAAGGTTTAGATGAGATGATTAAACTTAGGGTGACTGGAGCAATGTAATACCTAGATGGAACATGGGTTTCCTTAAAGGATGACGTAAGAACCCCTGATAATGAAATCAAGAGCCCGTAGTCAAGTACATCTTAACACCCAGGAGCTGAAAGATGTATTATTACCTAGAATAGGTATTGTGTGGGCCAGGAATGAAAAAAGGACATAGCCATGTATGTTAGTAGGTCTTTGACTTGGTTGAAGGTTAAGGTTGAGCATCAAAGACCGTCTGGCTTGCTCCAGCAACCTGAGATTCCCAAATGGAAATGGGATGGGATAGTAATAGATTTTGTGACTAAGTTACCAAGGACTAGTAGTGGGTATGACACAATCTGGGTCATAGTAGACCGATGACAAATCATTCATTTTTCTACCTCTGCGTGATGATATAAAATGGACATGTTAGCTAGACTGTATCTGAATAAGATTTTTGCTAGGCATGGGGTGCCGATCTCGATCATATCTGATCGTGATAGTCGGTTCACGTTGAGGTTTTGGTAGTCAATGCAAGAGGCATTAGGAACCCGTTTAGACATGAGTACCGCTTACCACCCTCAAACTGACGGTCAGAGTGAGCGTACTATTCAGACTTTGAAAGACATGCTTAGAGCGTGCATCCTAGACTTTAAAGGAAGTTAGAATGTTCATCTTCCATTAGTTCAGTTTTCGTATAACAATAGTTATCATTCTAGTATGAGATGTGCGTCGTTTGAGGCTTTATATGGTAGGAAATGTCATTCCCTAATTATGTGGGCTAAGGTTGGAGAGGATCAGTTGATAGGACCTGAGTTATTGCAAGAGACCACTAAGAAGATCTCGCAGATTAAGGATAGACTTAAGGCTATGCGTGATCGCCAGAAAAGTTATGCTGATAAGAAGAGGAAACCTCTAAAGTTTAGTGTAGATGACTATGTCTTGCTCAAAGTGTCGCCTTGGAAAGGTATGGTACGCTTCAGGAAGAAGGGGAAATTAGCACCTAGGTTTGTTGGAACTTTCTAGATCATTGAGAAGGTAGGCCCAGTGGCCTATCGGTTAGATTTGCTTGAGGAGTTGAATGGTGTTCATGACACGTTCCACGTGTCAAACCTTAAGAAGTGTTTGGCTAATCCAACACTTCAAGTGCCTTTAGATGAGATACGAGTTGATATTAAGTTGAATTTTTTGGAAGAGCCTATGGAAATCTTGGATCGAGAGTTCAAGAAGTTGAAGCGAAGTAGAATTGCCATCGTCAAGGCCCAGTGGAATTCAAAACGTGGGCCTGAATTCACGTGGGAACGTAAAGATCAAATGAAACTTAAGTATCCGCATCTGTTTAATACAGATAGGTAGTTGAATTTCGGGGGCAAAATTCTCTTAAGGGGGGAAGAATGTAACCTTTGACCTTTTTGTGAGTTGAATGTTCTAATATTAGTCCTTTGACTATTTGGGCGTTTGCCAGTTTTATTATAACTGTACGTGTTGATCGGTGATGGATTTTATGAGATATGAGTGTTTTATGGTTTATTGTGTATAATAATCCTTTCTAGATGTTATTATTGTGTTATTTATATTCTGGGTGGTTGACCCGTGAATTTTGAGAAATGCCAAAAAAACGAGTCCCGGCGCGTCCGATAATGTCCAAAATGAGTTTTTGAGAAATAAAACGCTGAAATATGTAAAGTAAATACTCTAAGTTATTGGAAAAGTATTTTTAAGATGAATAAAAATGCTAAGTAACTTCGGGGAATATTTTACGATCAAGTTTTATGAGTTTTAAGTGATCCCGATACGAAAAGAAAGACCCGAGACCCTATAGGATCCCTTACCGCGGGTTCTAGACCAAGGGGAGACATCAAGGCTTTATTTTAGCTAAATTGTCTTAAGGTTGGTACAAAATGGCATATTTACACATTTATCATCTCATTTTCTAGTTTTCAAAAAATAAAAAAACACACACACTTGTATGTGTTTGTCCGACCAAAAAAAAACACACACTTACTATTTTTGAAATTTGATCAAAAACATGAAGAGTCTTGGAGTTTTGGGTTGATTATAGTACTCGGGTTATTGATAAAACAACGTTTGGGTGGTCCGTTTTGCGTCAAAAAAATTATTTTGAAGACCATTCTTGTAATTCTTTCAAATTTAAATTTTACTTGTCCTTTTAGGTTGTTAGTGATGCATAGATGCTAGTTGTACAAGTTGATCGTTGTAAAAATCGAAATTTGAAAATGATACAAATAAAAAAGGGGTGTTAGTTTGCGTTGAACTCAAGACAAAAAAAAAAAAAAAAGAAAGTAAAAGGAACAAATGGGTTTTGTTAGTTTTGATATCGTGGTCGTGATGGTTGAAAAACATTTGTTGCTAATTAGCTTATTTTGGATAATAGCTAATTTAGCTTATTTATAAGCACTTCTCAGCTTATTTTAGGCTTATTATGGTTAGAAAACCACAAGGATGTTAGTGGAAGTATTTTTGGTTATTACCCTAGTATGTCATATTTTTGTGGACTATTATTATAGCTTATGGTGATAACCAAATACGATACGTAGCTTATTAGCTTATTTTAAGCTTAAGTATATAGATTTTGGAGCTTATGGGCTCACGGCCCAATAAGCCCTTTTGAGCCGTGGCTTATGAGGGGCTTATTGTGGTCCGGGTTACTTTGTTACTTATGGTTTGAGCTTATGTATACTAATGGACTTTGGTTTTGGGCTTAGAACGTATATTGGATACATAAAAACCTTAATGAATCCTTGTTGGGCCTTAAATCCCAATAAGCGTTAACTAGTCATTTTGTGTGTTTTAGCGAACTTTCGGGAAGTGAAAAATACTTGTGAAGTTATATTGGAAGTTGTTTTGAGAATGTATCTTGGTAAACGTCGTGAAATATGATTTTTGAAATTTGGTCGGGAAGTGTCGAAATGCTGGGAATTGTTTGAAATTAAGGCTTAAAAACCTTGGAAAACGTTGTATAAACGTATAGGTCATGTCAAAATTTCGTAAAAAATCTATACTTAGAATTTTTACTCAAAACGTGATTTTCAATAAAATAATAAAATAATATTATTTTAATAAGTCGACTAAAAGACAAAAAATATAATTTTTCTCGAAACTTCTCTAAAATGTTTAATGTAAATAAACGTTTCATTTCGTATAGATATAAATGCCTATTTTTTGTAACGAAGTGTACCGAATGGATTTATTAAAGTATACTTATAAGTATCTATACTATCTATAAAGCATTTTGACACAATTCTTGAAAAACTAAAAACTTAAAATTGAAAACTTAAAAATTTAATGCTTGCAATCTATTTATGGAAGAGTTGAAACAAAAACGTCACAATGCATTATAGCTGGACATGTATAAACCAGGAATGTATTGAATGGAATTATGGCTACAAGTCTATACACTGCTAGAAATACATGGCGGCATATTAAGGAATTATGGCTGGACATGTATGAACCCGGAAAGTATTGAATGCAATTATGGGCTCGAATACAATTTACTATATATAAGGCATACCATTTTGATTATAAAGGTTATCATATTAATGGCCAAGACATACAACACACATATAAAAACCATGCTGCCACCATACTCTTATCACCGTCGCATCTGCTAAATCCGCCACCATCTCTTGGTGGTTTAGGTGGTTTCAGGTAGTCTCGGTGGGTGCCATTGGTTGTTGTTTTGGGTGGCCGTCCATCACCATATCGCGGTTGATCTATCAACAATCATAACGTGGTTTTTTGTTTACGTCTATCGATATGTGTGCTTAACTTTAAATGCAAATGGTAACACGTTGAGGATGAAAACCGTTTACAAGGTTTGTTCTTTTTTGGCCATTTTGTTTTTTCATCTATGTTAATATCCATTTATGATATCCTTTTGAGGCCGGTGATAAAATTATAAAAATGAGCTGGAAAATGGATCTTGTGATTGATCGAAGATCTGTTGTTTATGGTTTATCTATGAGCTGAGACATGTTTGAATTTGATGTGTTTAAGTGTGTTTGGATCTGACAGTCTACACAATTGACATTTGAGTTTGGCATGTATAAATGTTTTAATGTCATAGAGTAAATGTACACATGTTTCAATCTAAGTTTATATTGCTTCAGTGTGTCAATGCCACAAGGTTTGGCTTTGGGCTGAACATCGACTTAGTACAACATGTTGTTGTATGAACAAATTGTAAATGTTACCTCTACAAAGAACTATACTATATCTTTATCTTCCTATTTATAGGTTCAAGGTTTAAATTGTACCGAGATATCATTTAGAGTGCACAAGTGCGTATATTTGCTTTAAAAATTGTTTAAGCTTGGAGGCACTTAACATCGAGGTTCAATTAGGCTAACAGTAATACATTATTGACCCTTATTATCGGCCATCTTTTCTAGGAAAAGGACTTTTTCTGGGTTATATATATTTGTACTTATGTTGGGCCTACTTGGGGCAAGAAACATAAATAAATGTATAGTTTCATGGGTTGTATGCTTTTTTTCAAATTGCTTATTTGTATGTATTTTTTATCTCATTATTTGTTCTTTACTTTTTTTCAGGTTAATGTGCCATCATATTGGAAAGTTAAAAAAATAAAAGGATAGAGCAATATGGTTATTATTGTGTAGTTTGCTCCTTAACATAAGGTATGCCTTTCATATTTAGTGGATTTCAATTTCATTGCTCATTAGTTTTTGTTGTTTATTTAGGGTTTTCATCAAGACTCGGAAATTGATTAGTAGAAGACATAAATTTTATCAATACATATTTTCTTTGTAGGTCTTTAACATACTCTCCATTGTGATAGTCTATATCTGAAACAGTTTGGTCTTTTGTGATAAATAGGTTCATGATGATTACTCAGAAGATGCATGTGTAAAGATTAAGAGGCCTGCTAAGGAAGAGAGGTTCCTGAAGAAACTGAAGTGATTGTGCTTAAATGAGATTTTTTTTTACCTATCTTTTCTAATAATAATTTAGCATATGTTTAATTAAAAAGTCATCATGTATGTTTGTTCACTTTTTACGAAGTAGTAGAGATGTAACAATGTGGATTTTGTTTCTACAAGAGATTAGAGTTTTGATAACAAAGATAACAACACAATGGTTGCCTAATATTTCATTGATCAAAATTGTGTTATATTTCCACAAATTTATAAAAATTGAAAAGGTTTATAAATTGGTTGTTGTTTTGGGTGGTTTTTCTCTTAAAAGAAAGATTAACCCTGGCTAATTTTGTTATTTATACCATGTACACATTTCTCTCTTTATGTTTTTCTGATGTTCTGTATTCAGTTATGCCTTTCTCTATAAAAGTCAGCTACTTATAATCCCTAACAGGCACTTGGCATATTATATGGTCATAAACTTTCATTCTTAGGCAGTTCGAAAATGACATGTTAAATAACATAACATGAAACTTTTTGTACTAATACCATAACTTGGGCATGATTTCTTTTTATAACCATGAGGCTGTCTATGATCTGAGCAAAATATGTCTGATATTGGCATCTTCTCTGTGAGGAAGATTGATAGGTGTAAAATACACATATCCATTAACACCAAAAATGACCCTAAATAACCAAAAATACAGTGAAAATGGCAAAGATATGTGTGTTTTTATGTTTTGTGTTTGAGGTATGGATAAAGCAAAAATCACAAGGAAACGGTCAAAAACCGGCAAACACGAACACGAGAACGGAAGAGCGTGCAAGAGCTGGAAGCCAAAATCAAAAAGTCTACCCTGGTCAAACCTCAGTCAACAAAAGTCAAAGTCAACACTAGAAGACAAAATCTTAAAAGTTCAAATCCAATCCCTCAAGTTTCAAAAGTTACACAAAAGGCCCTTAAGAACTAAATGGGCTTATTTTCCCTTATCTCTTACCCGGATCCAAAACCTTTAAATAAAACAAAGTCCAAAGCCCAAAAGCCCATTCCCTTACCCGACCCAATAAACCTTAACCCTTAACCCTTAAATGATAAGTCCAGGGACTGGAATTGCCAAAAATGAAAGATGTATTATACTTGGGTTTTACTTGGCTTATGTTTCAAAAACAACAAGGACTTACTTTGCCATATCCCCAAAGTTATACCCCCTCAGTTAAAATTGGGCGCGAAAAAACGTTGGGTACTATTCATCATCACCCTCGCCAATTAACCCCGGGTAAAACAAAGGGCAAACATTAATTAAGGGTTAAAGTCGACAATTCAAGGGAAGGAGTACAAGATGGCAGGGTCAAATTAGTCATCTCAAAGGCACTAATTGGCTCACCCAAGCAAGGAGGCCACGTGGAAGAGGGGAAGCACAAGAGGAAGTTGGGATTTGCATTGGAGTCACTCACAATGAAAGCACAAGAGCTTCACAACGGATTGCCACGCTGGCAATCCGTGTGAGTTCATTTGTGATCCAAGGGATGACAATAATGATCAAATGATTGGCATGATTGAATGGCTAAGATGAGAGGAGCGTCTAACAACCTCTAGCTCCTAGAAGGTTCCTTGCAGTGCCATAAATACCTCACACCTCTCACACACACCGGAGGGAGTCTAGCTTTTCAATTTTAGTTTAAATTGTATTTTTAGCTTAAGCTTAAGTAGTGTAATGTTCAAGCTTATTGTAATTTCGTTTCTTTAAAGCATTGTAATCATTTTCAGTCCTTAATAAAATCCTTCAAGTTTTCTTAATCTGTTTGTCACTTGCAAGTTTTTACTACTCTCAAATTCATAAGCTAATGTGTCAAAAGCTTCTCATAAGCTCATCTATCCAAAAGCTCATTCAAATCTTATAGCATGAATTTTTGAGTTTAAATAAGTCCTTAATTTACTAAAACTCTAAAATCAGAAATAAATCTTTGCTTGTTGGACTTATGGAAGGGGATCCAATTATGGAAGGGATCCCATGGACTTTACTGGCTTATCCTAGGATAAGCCAGAGCTATTGATAAGCTCTATAAGCCTTTAGCTTCTGTTTAGCTGAAGCTTTAAGTAAGTTTTCTTTTAATTCCTTTTCCTTTAAAATTTTAGCTTAAAAAACTCCTTTAATGCTTATTAGTATTTTAATAGTGAGCTTAGTTTGCTTAATAGCTTTAACTTAAATGCTTATTCTAGTTGCTTATTTGTGTTAATTTTGCTTATAATTCATCAATTTTAATAGTAACATAGCTTTAAATAGATTTTAGGATCTTAGTTTTTTGAAAATTTAGTCTAAAAATCTCTAAAACAAAAAAATTATAGTTAGCAAAAGTTGTAGATTAGTGTTTCTGCTTAATAATTTGTTAAAATTCCGTTTGTAAGCTTGTAATAAGCTTATTATTACTGGTTATAAGTTTTCAATTCATAAGCTAAAATAAAATCTGTCAAATGTATAAAGGGGTGTTTGGATTATAGCACTTTGACCTCTAAAGTCCAAAGTGACTTGGGCTCATTGCTTGAGATAGTTTCATGAACATTTAAAATCAGTAGAAAAGGAGTTTTTAGAAGTTAGTTTATAAAATTGAAGAAGTTAAGGCCAAAATTCTTAGTGCCAGCACCAAGGTAGTTTGTTGCTTATCTGTTAATTGCTATAATTTGACTCAAGCTCTTTTAAGCTTGATACTTGTTGGTATTAGGTTTGTTTACACTCTTTGAGTGGATTTTATGTAGTAGAAGCCACCTTGGTCTACTGCAGTTGTTTCATGTCCTTTTTGATTAGTTGCATAGCAGTAGTACCTCAGTGTACAACTGCGACTTTTGGCTTCATTTAGGCTAGTAATTTTAGGATTTAAGGTCTTAAATCAGTAAGCTTTTAGTTTAAAACATAGCTTTAATAAGTTTAGGGACGTTATATTCAAAATTCTAGCTTAATATCTTAGGTACATTTTCTCTTAAAGTTCATAAAAAATCCAAAAAGACCAAAAATAGTAGGAAGTAAAAGTAGTTTTTTAAATTTTGATTTCTAGCTTTAGGTGTTTGTTTTTATGGTCTATATTAGTAGTTAATAAGTAGATAGATAAGTTTTCAAAAGCTCAAATTCTTTCAGTTCTAGCTATACTGCCTTTTTTAGCTTGTTAAGTTTTTTGAATGTATTGTGCTTATTTCTGAGTTTGCAGGTTTAATCCTTAGATTCAGTTAGGATTAAGTGTTAGAGAGAAGAGTAGCTTATTAAAACTAGTTAGTAGACATCTTAAGGATTCTAAAATAGTTTTTGGTTTGTAATTTGAGCTTAATTTGAGTTTTGTGCAAACCTTTAAGTCCAAACAAGCATAAGTTAGCTCAAAACCTCACTTTCTAAGGTCAGTTCTTTTATAAGCTCTTTTAGAGCTTATTATTGGTTTTCAGCTTATACTCCTTTTATTAAAAGTGTTTAAAAAAGTGTCCTTAGTAGTTTTTAGCTTTTGGTTTTTAAAAATATAAAAAAGTGCAAAAGGGGGGGTAGCCAGATTCGAACCAAGGACCTCACACTCACAACACCAACACCTTACCATCTCTGCTAGTGGGACAAGTCGTTTACCTCTCTTTCAGTGTTAATTAATAAATATTTATCTTATTTCCTTTTTAGTTTTAATAAAGCAAGAATCTATTAGGCTTAATTTTGGGCTTATTTGTTTAGCTTCTTCATAGTTCTTATTTTTCTTAAGTCCCTGTTAGCTTATAGGATTTTCCTTGATTTTTCGGCATTTTTCCATTTAGTATTTTATTCTCTATCATTTTTCTTAAGTTTTTAATTTCGAAAATTCATAAAAAATAGAAAAAAGTTTTTAAAAATTACAAAAAAAAAGTTTTTAGCATTAGAATAAATACTTTTAGGTTTACATTAAGAAAAATCATTTTTACCTCTTTTAGATTTTCATTTTCATTTTTAAGCTTTTAATTTTAATTTTAAAAATAGAATCTTAATTTTAAAAATAGTAAAAAATAGTTTTCTTAGTTTTTATATCATTTTAGATTTTTCTAAGTTTAAAAATCATTTTTTTTAGAATTTTTAGGAATTAATTTGCTATTTTCTAGGATTTAAATAGGTTTAATTAGTTTTTAATTCATAATAAATTCAAAAATTATCAAAAAAATATTTTTCTTTTTCCTAAAATTTTCTTTTGTCTTATTTTAGGTTTAGAAATTTAGTTTGCATTTTTAGGGTTTAATTTCGTCTTATTTGCTTATTTGTCGCGTTTTATTCGTTCCGGTTAATTGTTTAAGAGCTTAATTGCTTTTGTTTTCTCATTTTATTTGTTGCTTTTATTTAGTAGTTATAGATAATCAAATTTATCTTTGCTCTTATTCAAATCATAATCCAAACTAAAGCGTGGTATCAATTTCACAAGTCGTTGGGGAAACGACCCGGGAAAGCATACTTCCCGGTCAAATATACGTATTATATTATATTATATATATTCTGAAGAATTTCCTTTTTACCTTTGTCCTCAAGGGTGAATTGGGAATTTATCATCGTATTATATATATTATTTTACGTGTGTTAAAATTGACGAATCAGTTTTTGGCGCCGCTGCCGGGGATTTGTGATTAAGATTCTATCGTTTGAAGTTTGTTGATTGGATTTGAAGACCCTTTCATTTTTGAAAGTTTTGTTTTGTTAAAAAAAATATATATATAAAATATAAAAAGTAAAAAGTAAAAAAATATTTTCCTTTTCTTTTTAGTATAATTATCATTTTAAAAAAATACAAAAATATTTTCTCTTTCAATTTAAAAAATAAACAAAGTTGGTAAAAGAACACTAACAAATAATACCTTCAATTGAGGTATTATCCATTAGTAAGTTCCCAACTCGAATCAAAGATAAAAAAACTTGGCATTTGTGTCATTTACGAAACACGGCTCACCTTAAAAAGTAAAAGTTTTTAAGAGCTACCGTGAAGTAAATTTGATTATTTGGTTTAAGTTTTCTTCTCGTTAACCGTTAATTTAGTTTTTTTTTTAATATAATAAATATAAAAAATTAGTTTAAATTTTCTTTTTCTACTTTGTGCATGCGCACTCGTTCTCAAACCCGCAACCGTAACCGTCAACAACAAAGCCAACAGGCTGTTGTTCAACCATTTCATTTAGAAGAACCTTTTGTTAATCCTCCATTAATTCCAATGGCTGATAACCGGACAATGGCGCAATTGCTCCAAGCACCCACCGAGGGTTACGAGGATGCAATTGTAATTCCCGAAATCAATGCTAACTTTGAGTTAAAGCATGGTTTGATCAATTTAGTTCAAAACAAACAGTTTTTTGGACATGATAAAGAAGATCCACATGCTCACATCCGTTATTTCAATAATATTACTTCAACAATGAGATTCCCGGATATCCCAAGCACGTCAATTAAGCTTATGCTTTTTCCGTTTTCTCTTGAAGGTTCAGCCCGAATTTGGCTAGAAAAAGAACCTCCTCGTTCAATTTTGACATGGGATGATCTTGTTTCAAATTTCATTAATCAATTCTTTCCTCCTTCAAAAATGACAAATCTTCGTAACGAAATCACGAGATTTCAACAAAGATTTGACGAATCGTTTTATGAGGCTTGGGATAGATTTAATGACCTTCTTCGAGCATGCCCGCATCACGGATTTTCAGAACTATATCAATTGGATACATTTTACAATGCTTTGAATGCTAATGATCAAGATTCGTTGAATTCTGCTGCAGGTGGAAACTTTTTGGATAAGATGCCTCGTGAATGCTTGAGAAAATATGAAAGGTAAATCCAATTTATTCGTAATTCACGAAACAAGGCAGTCGTTGCCAAAGTGAGTTCGAATTCATCTACTCCAGGAATTTCACCAGATGTGCTGCCTCACAACGAAGTCTCTGAATTAAGAATTTGGAAGAAACTATGCTTATCGACAACAAAAATCCCCAAGCTCCCGCCAAGCACATAACAGCGGTCAGCAAGTTGTGTTCTTGTGGAGTTGCTCACTCTTATAAAAATTGTCCACCACCGATGGCAAAGGATTATTAAAGACAACATTCAAGAGTATGTTTCACAAGCTGCTGCAGCCAATTTTAATTAAGGGAATACCAATTCTAGACCTCCGATAGTTGCAAACCAAATCCGACCTCCTGGTTTTCCTCCGATTCAAAGCAATCAAAACCGTTTCAATCCAAATCAAGGAAATAATTTCAACCAAAATCGAGGAACCAATTTCAATCAGAATCGTAACTTCAACCAAGGACAAGTTTACCAACCTTCAACGAATCAGCCACCAGTTTATCAAGCTCCTACTCAGCAAATGCAAGGAGTTTCAAAGACCGATTTCGAGAATTATGTCAAGGCTAATGATGCTGTGTTACGGAATATGCAAAATCAAGGCCAAGGTTTACAAAACCAGATGACAAATTTAACGAAAATGCTTTCTAAGTTCATAACTTCCAACACCGCTTCGTCTTCGAATTCAGGAACTCTACCAAGTCAAACCGTAACTAACCCTCGTGAGCATGTTAATGCTATCACCACACGAAGTGGTAAAACTTGTGAAGGACCTTCGACTCCTCTTGTTCCTACTACCGTTGTTTTTATTCCTCCAAAGGAATCCAAACAAAACCCGAAGATGTCAATGGACAAAGTGCAAAAACCAAGTTTAGAAAGTACCGCACAAGTCCCACCTCCAGAGGAAGAAGATTCCATTTTCATTGAAATCCCAAAACCAAAAGCAAAGAAAACCGTTAATGTTGAAATTCAAGATCTTAATTCTCCAAGACCTAATTCGTATCAATCTAAACTTCCATATCCCGAGAGGATGAAAGTAAGAGAGAATGATAAACCAAGTGCTCAACATAGTAGGTTCTTGAAGATGTTCAAACAACTCCGTTTAGAGATTGGATTGAAAGATGCTCTCGTCGAAATGCCAAAGTTCAACAAATGGTTAAGCTCGTTGCTAAGGAACAAAGAGAAACTTGAAGAAATCGCCATTACAACCGTGAATGCTGAATGTTCTGCTATCATCATGAACAAAGTTCCCGAGAAGCTCGAAGATCCGGGAAAATTTCTTATCCCATGTGCTTTACAAGAACTCGATAGGACTAGTGCTTTAGCCGATTCCGGAGCTAGCATAAATCTTTTACCTCATTCTATCTACAAGCAACTTGGGCTTGGAGCTTTGACTCCTACTCGAATGACACTCGAGCTTGCCAATCGTTCAATTACGCACCCAATGGGTATAGCCGAGGATGTTGTAGTTAGAGTTGATGGTTTCACTTTTCTTGCTGATTTTGTAGTGGTTAATTTTGAACCAGACCCGAGAGTGCCTATTATTTTAGGGAGACCTTTCCTTCGCACTGCAAAAGCTCTCATTGATCTATACGAGGAAAAATTAACTTTAAGAGTAGGAAGCGATGAACTTGTCTTTTATGCTGAAAAATCTAAGAAAAGCAAGAATAAGCAATTTGCTCATGCTATTTCTGTCATTGATTTTTTGAAAGATGAGCCATTTAGTGGCAGTACCACTAATCATTCCGATGCTCTTCCTCCTAGTTCTTCTCCGGTGAAGACTAGTGATAATCTTGAGGAGTTCGCCGATGAACTCACTCTTCTTAAAAAAGATGTTCATTTTCAAGTTTATTCAAACCCTCTTTTCGAATTTGATGACAACTTCACCTCTAGCAACGAAAATCCTCTCTTTAACGAGATGGATGAAGATGTTGAAAACAAGAACTCCAACGTTTCAGATTCCGATGAGCCAGTTTTACTTAACACACCTTTAACCGATAAGGTTGAGTGTTCCGATCCAGAAGACGATATTGATGAGATCGATGCTTTTCTAGCCATGGAAGTTTCTTCTAATTTTGAGGAAGGTTATTTCGATTCAGAAGGAGACGTAATTTTTCTTGAGAATCTGCTTAGTGATGATACCACCCATAATCTCGCTCCCGAAGCAATTTCTGATCATGAACCAGAACAAAATAATACCTCGATTACTTTTTCTCCAAGGAGTGATCCTCTTCACCATGAGTTCGCCGGTGAACTTATTACACTTCCTTCAAGGATTGCTAGAGAGCATGAGGAATATCTTCGTCGTATGACTTTGCTTTGTGAGATTTCAACTTCCCGGTCACAGGAAAATGTTCATGCTAATCAAAGTTCAATTATCGAGTCTCTTCCCGTATCTCCTATCCCCGTTGAGGATAGTGAACCCGTTCAAGAAGAGATCGATATTTTCCTCGTTCCAGATGATTTAATTCCACCAGGTGTTGAGAATGATGATTCCAAAGATGAAGATAATGAGTTACCTAACCTTGATCATCAAGACAACCCATCATCTCCTCGTCCTCCACCGGAACCACCGGACGTTTGTTTAGATTTTAAGCCCAATACGGCCATGAAGAATGATGAAGATTTTAACCAAGGAGAAATTGTTTTATCCCTAAATGTTGAAGATGTCAATTCCTTCACATTTGTCATTTGGACTTTTCTTCCATTTTTCACCTACCCCGAGGATTCTCCTGTTATTCTCTCTCTCAGGAGTGAGGACCTCGTTTTTGACCCCGGCATCTCTACTTTTCATTTTTCTCTTAAGCCAGTTCCATTTGCTCTCCCTAAGGATGAATGAATTCAGGGATCGAGTCAAGCTATGTGACTCGATGAACAAAAACAAGCCGCTTCGTGGGAGTTCACCCCATGCTTATCCTTTTCTTTCTTCTTTCTATTTTCTAATAAATAATGTGTTGTGATGTGTTAAGGCTAGCCTCTTCCGATTCTTTCTTGTTGTGTTGTTTGTTGTGTATTTTGTAGAATGTAACCAATCAATTTTTGAAACCTCTCGTGTTCGGTGTTGTGTCCCGGTTCACTCGAGCTTCTTATCCTTTATTTGCAATTAGTTTAGGGAAATCCGATATCCTTTCATCATTATCGATTCACGTTTATCTTTGCATAATTAATAAACGGCTTAGATTTGCGTAGAAACCCGGCCTTAAACATTGAGGACAATGTTTTGTTTTAGTTTGGGGAGGGAAATCATCGACTGATGTTACCTGCTTATTGTTTTGTTCTCACGTACCCGTTTTCCCGCAAAAATAGCAAAAATTTTAAATTTTTAAGTTTTTATTTGTAGGAAAAAATGAAAAAAAAAATATATTAGTAGTTGAAAAAAAATAAGTGTTAAGACACGAATGTAGGTTTTCCGTTGGTGAGAATAAGAAGTAATTTTTGACCCGATCGAACATGTTTGAGTTCTAGCATTCTCCCTTAACAATTAATTGATGATAAGCTGTGCTAGCTCTCATGTAGACTTTAAACATGCTAGACTTGAAATCATTAAGTAAATGAAAGACTTTGCTATCTATAGTAGATTTTAATAACGAGTGATGGGATTTTATATAGGCTAAGTATATATGCGAATCATCCTTATTAAATTTTAAATTGCAAAGAATAAGAAATGATAGTGTTAATTACGAATTAGGATGCTAAACAAGGTTTATTTGGAAAACTTAAAGGCTTATAAAAATAACATGGGTGGTTTTCTTCCCGAAGTTTCTTAAATGATTAATATACGTGTTCTCTTATATTTGTACAATTGGAGCTTATTACTCTTAAAAGTCTAATCAACATATTCAGAGAAAAAGCTTTATCGATGATGAAGTCAACATCATTTGTAAATAAGAATTTTAGTTCAAGTTTATACTTTGGTTTTCTAAAATGAAATTTTTCTATTTGCAAAAATAATGTGTTGAATTAAAAAAAATGAATGATGAAAAAACTATAGTTGGTGAATAAAAAGGATGCAAGTTATAAATCCTAAGTATTAATAATTAATATACAAACTCCATCGCAATAAAGTACATGGGCATTTGTCGGTTCGTTCCTGATGTGACATTGAAAGAAAGGGTGAAGGATGTATATTTAGGATCGGTATCATAATAAGTACACTGACTCTTGTCGGAGGCGTGGTCGATGTGTCGTCGAAAGAAAAGTGATACTGGTTCCTAGTCTAATATGTAAATATAAATAATAAATAATAATGTTGCAAGTTAGAAAATAAATAGTAAAAGTTTCCTTTTCTAAAACCAAAGTATTCTTTTGAACCAACGTTTGCAAAAGTCTACAAGGCTTCTTCATCGGAAGTTCATGCGTCTCGATAATTATTCTCTGGATGGGGTGTCAAAAGCCTTAGCACTTACCCGATGACGGTGGGATGCTAGAGAAGAAAGTCATTCATGGGACAAATGAACCAACGATGTCTTAGCTAAGGAGGTTTTTGTTTGCTTTGAGTTGTGATCTTACTAAGTGATTAACATATTAGCCCAAAAGGCCCATGTGTAAAGCTTAGTAGAATTTCAACTATCTAAATTTGTAGATTTAATGGTTTAAATTAATTTGAACACACACACCTAAATATATGATTTATGTCGGGAAGAGCAATTCACAAGTTGTAATTATAAGTAGTCTTAGTATCTTAGCTCGTACTTAACGGTGATCTTATTTTTAAGCTTAGCATAGGAAAAGTAAAAAAAATCGGGAATGATGAAGTTATCTTTTAAGACACTTAAATGTGCTTTTTGTTCTATGATCCTTAAAGTTACCAATGAGGTAATAAAAACAATACATTATGTCAGCACAAATAAGTTGTAGTTAGGTAGTTAATTATCAAGAAAAAAAAATCATAAAAAGAGAAAAAAGTTTTAAAAATGGAAATCAGGTGTTTTATAACTTGTGATCTCTTAGCTCTCTCAACAAAACTCTTTGCTACTTTTCAAAGGTTTAGTTTGAGGAAGTTTTGAGGTATTTGGTTATAAGGCATGTAATATTGCGTGAGGACACGCAATCGTTAGTTTGGGGAATTTTGATAAGTGTAAAATACACATATCCGTTTATACCTAAAATAACCCAATTAAACCCAAAACATGCTAAAAATGGCAAAAATATACTTGTTTTTGTGTTTTGTGTGTGCAGGTACGGATATATCAAAAATCACAAGAAAACCGTCAAAAACGGGCAAACACGGACACGGGAAACGGAAGAGCACAAGAGAAGCCAAAGATTCAAAGCTAAAGCCAAAGAAAGTCAACTCTTGGTCAATTCTCAGTCAACAAAAGTCAACCACTAAAAGATAAAAACCCCAATATTACCCAAACAGTCCTTTAAAGTTCAAAAGTTACACAAATGGTCCATAAGCCTAAATGGGCCATACCCGGATCCAAAGCCCAAATCCTAAAAGCCCACTACCCTTTTATAAAACCACAAGGACCATTCTTGCTATTTCCTAAACCCTTTTTTTACACTACACCTTTTATAAACAACCACAAGGACTGAATGTGCAATTTCTTAAAAGTTTAAATATAACTTACCCTGAGTCAGTTAAAAAGGGCGCGAAGAAAAGAAACACTATTCATCTCCTTCCCCAATTCACCACACAGTAAAAGGAAAGGGCAAATCACAATTAAGGGGTGAGTTAGTCAATTCAAGTGATAAACAATAAGATGGCAAGGTTAGATTAGTCATATCAAAAGCTCTTAGTAGCTCACAAGGCAAGGATCATACGTGGAGGTTAAGAAAGCACAAAGGAATGGGGATTTTACTCTTAGATCACTCAGAGAAGTAGCACAAGCTGTCACATCAAGAATGACAGCTTGGCAATCCGTTTATGCACATTCTTGATCCAAGGGCTCATATTGAAGATCTAATGATTGGTAGAGTGTCCGGTTTGGATTAAAAGGGGCATGGGCAGCAAGGAAGGCCGAGAATGTTCATCAACAGGCTATAAATAGCCTCACTATCACACACACACAGCATCTAGTTTTTTTAGGAGTAGCTTAATAGATTTTAGATTAGCTTATTGTAATTCTCTTTTAAAATCAGTTGTAATTCTCCTTTCAAGTTATGTAATTTTCACTGTTCACCGTCTTCACCGATTTACCTAGGGGTCAAATCAAAGGGCTTTTTATAATTAAGGGTCAAGAATGATAATTCAAGGGTTCAAGTACACCATGGCAGGGTTAAACGTCACTCAAGCATTCTCATTGGTGGAAACCTAAGAGGGAATGCCACGCGGGACATGAAAGTAACACACCAAGGACAGAGAATTTGCACTAATTGTACTCACACAACAAGCACAAGTGAGCCTCAAACGGATTGCCAGCTTGGCAATCCGTGTGAGGTCATTTAGTGATCCAACGGATGTAATCACTCCTCCAATGATTGGGAAAATGATTGGTTATGATTGATTGGAGCGTGGGAAAGAAGTTACAGCCTAGAAGCTTCACTATTGTGCTATAAATAGCATCCTCACCTCACACACAGGATATCTTTTTCTTTTCTAGTTTTTCACCTAATATAGCTTTTAGAATAGTTATAGCTTATTGTAATTTTCCTTTTTAAAATCAGTTGTAATCTCTCTTTATTAATATAATCAATCTTAATTCAGTTAATAAAGTGTTCCTTTAAATCTTTCATAAGCTCTTTTATTATACTCTCAAAGTGTGTGTAATGTCTCATAAGTTTCTAATAAGCTCAACAGCTCTCATGAGTCTATAAGCTCATGATTTGAGCTTAAATTGATCTTAATCATACTCAAATTACATAATCTAGCTTAAGTTCTTGTTTACCCTTGCTAAATTGGAGTTGGACTTTTTGGAAGGGAGATCAATAATGGAAGGATCTCCATGGACCTATACTGGCTTATTGTAAAATAAGCCAGAGCTGTAGATAAGCTCTTAAGAGCCTTATAGCTTCTGTTAAGCTGAAGCTCAAGTAAGTTTCTCTTTTAAATTCCTTTTGTCTTTAATTTCTAGTCTAAATAGTAGATTAGTTGCTTATTATTTGAGATTTGCTTATTTGCTGTTTCTAATTGCTTATTAGAACTTATTTGCCTTTATTCTAGCTTATAAAGTGTGTTTTATTATCTGTTTTTGCTTATTATATCTTAGAAATTAGAATTCTTAACTCTGTCATAAAAATCTTAAAAACCAAAAAAAAATTTAGATAGCATAGTGTAGATCCTAGACTTCTAGCTTAAATAGTTTTTGATTAATGTTCATTAAGTTTGTTTTTAGTAGATTATCATCTGGTTTCAAGGATTTAGTTGTTAAATTTCCAAATCAATAGCTTAGTTAATCTGTCAAATGCAGTAAAGGAGTGTTTGGATTAAGCTACTTTGACCTCAAATAGTCAAAGATAATTGAAAATTTTGCTTGAGTCAGTTGTTAAATCATAAGAGTTTAGTTAAAAAAGAGTTTTCAAAGGTTAGATGTTAAATTTGATCAAGTTAGAGGGTAAAAATTTTGTCTGTGCACCAGGGGAATTTTTCTTAGATTTTCACTTGTGCAAATTTTGAACCAAGCCATCTAAGGTTTGGTTTTTGCTTGATTTGAGTTTGTACACACTCAATAAGAGTGTTTAGTGCAGGTATAACCTCACTAGGTTACCCTGCACAATTGGTTTGGCTTTTGCCATTTGCATCAGCAGTACTAAACAAGTAGTTAGTACTGCTGATATTTTAGTTTCATTTAGATTAGTAATTATAGGATTTAGCTTATCAAACTTAGTAGGATTTGAGTTTTCATATAGCTTAATATAGATTGAGTCTTAGGTTTTATTTTCTAGCTTAATCTCTTAGTTAAATTTGCTGTCAAAAGTTGATAAAATTCTAAAAAAAAGGACCAAAACAGTAGGTAATAGATTATTAGCTTTTAAATTTGATTCCTAGCTTGTAGAATTTGTTTTTTATAATTTGAATAAGTAGCTTGTTAGTTGATTGATAAGTGAGCATAAGCTCAACTTCTGTTTTGGCTTCTTAAGTATTTTAGCTTTTCTTAACTTTGAGCTTCTTGAGTAAAAACATGAGTTTACTAGTTTTTCTTCAAAATTCAGTTAGCTTAATATGATTCTGTTTCAATAAGCTTCTTAATTCTAACTTAAGCATATCATAAGGAGTCTAGAACAGGTTTTAGTTTTTAAATTAAGCTTAATTTGAGCTTTTTTCAAGTGTTTAAGTGAAAGTGAGCTCAAAAGCCCACTTTCTGCAAACAACTTATTCATAAGCTGATTTTGAGCTTAATTTTGAGTTTAAGTTAGTATAGTCTTTATTAAAGTTGTTTAAAAACTTATAATCTTTAGTTTTTAGCTTTTAGCTTTTGGTTTTTAAAATTTTCAAAAAAAATAAAAAAAATAGCAAAAAGTGGTGTCTGCCAACCTCGAACCCACGACCTCACACTCAACAACCATACGTCTTAACACTTTGCTACATTAGCTCATCCGTTACCTTTTCCTTTCATTAAACTCTTATACTCATTTAGGCCTTATAAGTCAAATAAGCTGTCAAGCTTATTTCGTGGCTTATTTTATAAGCTACGACTTCGGGCTTATTTTTCCTAGGATTCATATAGCATAAGCTATTTTCTGTATTTTTCCTAGAATTTTTACTATAAGTTTAGTATTTTTAATCTTTTATTTTCTTTAAAAACTTTAAAAAATCATAAAAAATAGAAAATTAATCAGAAAAATAAAAATCTTTTTTATAAAATTTTCTTTTATTATAAAGTTTGTAGGAAAATTAGTTTCCACTGTACGTGGTCTAATTTGCAAAAATTCACTTTTTAAAGAACGGGTTTTGTTCCCTTTCTCGGTTTTCAATTTTTAACTCTCGTTTTAACTCCGTTTTCGTTCTAGTTTTTTTAAACTTCGTTTTTATACAATTAGAATACATTTTAAAAGAAAAATAAAAATTAGGTTTAATTTTGTAGAATTTAGGATTTTAGCCTTAGTTTTAGTGTCCCGTTTCGCGTTTTTAGTTAAATTTTGAGTTTCCATTCATTATCTTTATGCTTAATTGTTAGTACTTGTTTATTTTAATCTTTTTAGTAGTTAAACAAATCAAACTTTGTTCTCTCATTCAAATCACAATCCAAGCTAAAGCAATGTTTCAATTTCACAAGTCGTTGGGGAAACGACCCGGGTAATCATACTTCTCGGTTAAATATATGTATTATATATTATATATATATCTTTTAGAGTGAATTTTCCTTAGGTAATTTTCTTAATTGCTCTTGTGGTAATATATCGTATATTTTATTAGTGTATATATAAAAATCTACATCAACACTCCTCCTCCAAACTCTTCTCCTAAACTGAAAATCCTAATCTATTTATATAGAAGAGCTTGCACAGGGGTGTGCTTCTTGTGTTTCTTGTGTGAGAGGGATTGGGCGTGCTCCTCAAGCCTTCCAATCTCAGCCATTGATTCCAGGTTGCTCCTTTCCGTTGTTTTGTTTGATCTCTTTAACCAAGTGTGACAACTTTCCTTCTTTGAGCATTTCTTTAATCTGTTTCCTCAGGTGCATACATTCGTCTGAGTATGCCCAAACTCTCCATGAACCGCAAACTTGTTAGCAATTTCTTTTTCAACCGGGGTTTTCATTGAGTGGCGGAGCTATTGAATTTTCCTTTGTCTAAAGCAAAAATTTTCTTTGGGGGTTTTGTAAGTACGCAAAACGATCTTTCTTATCTTCTGACCTTGTTGGTTCCGAAGCCTCCTTTTTAGAAATTTTGCCTTTTGATTAGCTTCTTGTTGTTTCGCATGACAGACTGACATCTTCCGGTTACGGTGCACTAGAGCGCCCTTCTCCCCGGAGAAATGCTGTAGTTACCCTCATCATTTCGTCTACTGACTTAGGATTTTTGTCAAGTAGACGCTTGATTAGTCTCAGATTGGTAATCGTGCATGAATCGCGGAAGATTTTCATACATTATGGAGACACCCTTTACCTCCTACACTCAGTTTATACCTCCGACAAACACCTCCCATAGACTCCCCGTCTCTCTGCCTGATGTTATGGATTTCGACCGGTCCTTAATGCATTTCTTCCTGCTGGAGGTATTATTCCAAAGAATGCTATCCTTTAATCATCATAGTATTTAATGTATCCCTGGGAATCCGTCGAACCATACTCTGGCATTCCCAGTAAGTGTAGAATTGAACATGTGACACCATGTTGTCATTGCCCATCGTTCCGTTTTAGCAGCCGACTAAAAAATCTTTAAATGATCTTCCGGATCTTCGCTTCCATCATATGTTTTAATGTGACTAGGCATTCTAGTATTTGGGAAATCAAAGTAACAGATCCGAGGAGTGAAATGATTTGTTTCTTCAAATACCTATGGTTGGGACAGGTCGTCCTCAACACTTGACTTTGGCATTTTGACTTTTGACTTCCAATGACCTCCGGCGCTACCTTCGCTTTCTGACAACTCCTCCGTTCTTCTCGAGGGTGCCCTTTTGTTATAACGTCTCTTAGAGGCGGGCTTCGTTGTTCTTGATCGGGAACTTTGGTGGCAGCTTTCTGTGTCCCTGTGGTACGACCGACGCCTTGAGTCGCCTGAGTATACAAACACACTCTTCTCTTTGTCTCCGAGCCTGTGAAATACACCTTTTTCCAACCTTTTGAACACTGTTTTTCTTTTCGAACCCTTTTTCTTAGGTGACTCGGAGTGGCCACGTCTTGGCTTGGGGCTTCCGGATCTGCTGCGGACATGCCTTGGTCCGAGCCTTTCCTTCAAACCCCTTCTACTGTGGTGTTCCTGATTCGGAGTGATGTAAGGTCTCCTCGAAGTTGAGACGAGCTTTTACTGCCTTAAGCTTTTCCTTTGCACCTTTTCCTAGTTCACTCTTTCAGCTATGATTGGTAAAATCTGATGATAGTTCCTGTCGCAGTATTCCCGCAAGGCTTCATCGGAAATACGCCTGCCTGGATCTTGCGGAACTGGCTCTTTCCCTAGCGTATTCCTCACGACGGACGTGGGCTGGCTAAGGGGAGTTTACCCGTTGGTGCTCATGGTGAGTATTTTTAAGAAACACGGTTGTATTCGTGGTCGTACGGATGACACCAACTTGTTAGTACAAAAAATGTTATGAGTTAAAAGAATGGATCTAAAAGGTTATTGGGCTGGGCCAATGGACATGGTCTTGTACTAAATCAAGTGATGATGATGATTTCCTACACAAATAAAGATAAACCGTTAGTCTTATCGTGGGGACGGACCCCACGATTAGACTTTGGCATAAGAGTAAGTATTCATGATTTGTCAGAGAATGTAAGAGTATGTATGTGTATAGAATGTGGTCAGAAAATCAAAACATGTGGGGTGTCAGAGTACCCCTTTTTATAGGTGAGCTAAATATTAGGTTTTCCTAATATTTCGCTCATTTCTGTTAGTGGGCCGAAGTAGGACCCTTATCGGATAAAGTTTCGCTGTAACCGTGTCTTGCTAACGTGGGTCCCCTTCCATGGATGTTGCTTGGTCCGCGGAAGGCTTATTACATCCGTCTTATTTCTTCCGGGCCGTGCCAGCACGGGATAGGGCTTAATCTTGGCCCATCATTTTTAGGTTTCTTTTAGTTGGTCCTGGAACCTATTAAATTAATATGGTTTAGGAGCATAGGGCCTGTAAACCTATTATACATCATCAGATATTATGTGAAATGTAGTCGAGGCTGAAGCTATATCCATGTACTTACATCCTTCTAATGAACAAAAAACAAAGCTCTAATAAAACGATATTATATTTACACTTAACGTATAAATTGCTGATAGGTTTTAGCCAAATGACAAAAGATGCTGACGAGTCAACAAAAGATCGATTGATCATGAGTTCATGACTCTATGTATATGATTATACGTTTTGACTCAAACAAATTTGACATGGTTTAGCTGTGTGTCTCGTCTATCATTTTGGCAATTCAATTAAAAAAAAATTGTTCTTATTTCGATTAAAACAACATAAAATGAAAAGAATAGAATTACTTATATTATCTATACTACATATAAAGCAAAAACCTCCCTCTCTCTTCATTGAATGCATTTTTTTAAGTAATATAAATTCTTATGCATATTCTATAACATTTTATGCAAACAACAAAATTCTGCCACACATCTCTCTTTTTATTTAATACTCGTAAAATTTTCTTAAGTAATACAACTATTTATAAAGTTACATTTGAGAAATTAATTGTCTTAGAATTTTAAAATTGTAACAGCCTTCAATATTGATAGTTTTTGAATAGCTTGCACATTATTTTCATATATAAAAAGTATGAGCCTTCAATGGCTCCATTACTGTAACAGCTGAAAAAAAAAGTAAAAGCTCTACGAAAGACTAAAAATCAGCATTAGATTTCTACCATCATGCCACTATAAAACATGCCCATACCTGTTTTCCTAAAACCTAAAACACACACTAATATTTTCCAATGTATTGAGAGCTGCAAACCAACTGAATCTAACGCCACCACTACCAGCAACATGTGCTGCAACTACAACCGTTTTACATGGTATAGGTGTTTTGGGCTGGTTGTTCATGATTGGGTGGTTTGGCTATGATTGGAGTTTATACAATCACAACAATATGACAGTCCATATCCTCAAGATATCTTGAGGTTGGTCTTTGAAATGATCAAAGATCGTTAAAGATTTAAACACAAACCTTTCATCGATCTAATCAAAAGAAGCCAAGAACCCGAGACCTTGTACTAAGATCTTTGAGCCGAAAAATAACTAATACGACCTCAATGGATACAAAAGCCTAAAAAAATCGTGTTACACACAAACTAAAATAGTGTGTGTCTTGTTTGTGATTCTTGTTTCGAGACCAAGACAACCAAAAAGGGTCTTCGTGATTTTGTGCTAATATGTTTTATAAGATATAAACCAATCAAATGGTAAAAGGCTAAATCGATATTGAGACAAAGTGTTCGGATATTGGTGGGATAAGATTGAAGAAGTTATGGTGGCTGATGTTATGGGACTTTAGGTTTATGGATGTTAGCTTTAGGATATAGATAATACTAAATTGGGCCAAACTTTAAATTCGGCTTTGGGTGTTGTGTTGTCTAGGCCAATGATTAAGTAATCTCAAAATACAAAATTAAGATTTCATATTTAGTCATTTGGAAATAAAAGATCATTAAAGATACAACTCAAAAATCCATCATGGACCTTTTTTATTAAACCAAAACAAAAAACCAACTCAAAACTCACATGGTTCGTGACTCATATCATGTGAGTGCACTAATATTATTTATATATAAATAGTATGCTAATGGCCCCTTTTTTTTTTTGGGAAAAAAAAAAACAATTGTAAATCAAAACAGAAAAAATAAAATCTTTGTATCTACAAAAATATATTGTCAAGGTGAAAATATAATAACAAATATTTTTTGTCAAAAATTTTAGTGACAGGGTACCCACCGCTGCAACGCGTGGGTACCCTGCTAGTATCATTAATCTTCATTCATATGATCAATAGGAAACCCTTAAACCGTTGTTCTCCCTATTTTTTGGATCTTTGATTTCCCTTACTGATTACCAACGGGTGGGCGGGGGGATTGGATGATGAGAAGATCATCACACAACACCTATTCCCAATGGATGACCCTGAGATTTTTTGAAAGAACTAAGACCAAAATTCAAAACGTATTGGCAATCCGTTTCAACAATATTTGGAAAAGTTAACATCGTCTTTTTACGTCACTAATTTCCCTGAATCGATCAATGCAAAAGAACTATGGAACACCTTTGTACCCTACGGTCGCATGGCTGATAATTTCAAACTAAACAAACGATTAAAAGGAGGTAAACGCTTTGGCTTTATTCGTTTATAGGGTGTGAAATATGTTCATAATTTCGTTTGGTCTTTATCAAATGTTTGGATTGGAAGTTTCCACTTGTTTGTCATAGTGGCTAATTGTCAAAGACCTAATCCAGCCAGTCCTATTTTTAACCCTAACAAAGTGAATAAGGAAGAAGAAAAACCTAAACCAAAAACCACTACGCATGCTTTCACCAATATTCCTGCTGTAAAACCTTCTTTCGCATCTGTTGTTCATGGTCCCAATTCGAAAGGTGAATTACCCACTTCCACTAATATTCAATCCATCTCTCAAGGACCAAGATCTAGTAAGCATCGATGACTCGTCTAAGGTTTTATTGGTCAAGTTAAAGAAGTGGACACTATGAGTAATATGAAGATATGTAGTAACGAGGGCTTTGTGAATTTTATAAATTCATCATGTAGGTGGCTTATGAATATGGATTATATTCCCTTCGACATCTTCGCGTTCAGCTTTACAATCTAATGATAGCATGAAAAGCTTATCATTAGCTTTTAAAACTGCTACATCCTATTTTAGGGTTGATGAACGAATGATATGGATTGAAATAAGTGGTCTTCCATTATGTATTTGGGGATCTACTGCGTTTAAGAAGGTTGCTTGTTTGTTTGGAAATTTTATGTTTTTTGAGGTCGACCAATCGGCAGCTATAAATATTGGTAGAGTCTGTATTGCCGCCAAATCACATCATCCCATATCAAAAAATGTTCACGTTGAAGTTCACAGGGAGAATTTTGATATCCATGTTCAAGAAATTGGCACATGGAGCATTAATATCCTCGATGATTCCCTAGACTCGCAATCTACAGAAGACAAAAAGAATGTAGAAAAGGTCGAATCTTCCGAGGATGTCAATTCAGTCAATGGATTAGAGGATCTCATTAATGACTTAAACAAAGACAAAGGGCACAACGATGTCAATTTAGATGATGTTAGTGAATCCAATGATGGAAAGACATAAAAACCAAACATGGAAGAATATAAACCTAATCAAAGTCATTCTCCAAAGGTGACTAGTTTGAATTATTTAAGCTGCCCGCCAGGTTTTGAGCATTACAAAAAAGAGACATCAAATACTAGCAAATGTTCCACATCCTTTGCTAGATATAAGAAGAAGGACATCAAAGGTATTTCCTTATCCACCAGAGTACAAAAATATATAGAAGTTGGTGATTCTCTAGTTTTGATGTGAGAGATATATCAAATCCATGAGTAGAATGATTGATTTTGGGCCATTGGAGCACTACATTGTTGATAATGAATTCTTTCCATTAATAGTTGTGGTACAAAAAAGACAAAGCATTAAAGATTCATGGACCCTTGTTATTAAAAACATTATACAACCATAGGGGGGGGGGGGTAAATATGGTTTTCTTGACTTCTTTAAATTTTATCAAACTTCAAGTCTTGAAAGAGCCGAGTGGTGTGCTAATCTACTTTGCGGTGAGAACAATAAGTAGATAGAGAGAAAGAGAGACACCATGATATTTACTGGTTCAGGAAGTGGGGTTTAGTCATTTCATATGTCTAGTTATGAATCCACGACTCCAATACTACACTAGTATAATCCTTATGGTGGACTATAAACCATATTACAATTAACTCCACCGATATGCACAAAGATCGGCGCTCACAAAGAAGAGTTACTACCTATGGTATTTCGCCCTCGAAATCCACCCAAAAGAACTCATGATTCGACTTAACCTCTAGGGTCACTTAGATCAACTAGGACCACTAAGAACTTCCCTTTGGAAGTTTACTAAATCCCAACTAGATCCCCAATGATCTAGGCTTGATCCCACAGATATAAAACTTCCCTTTTAACTCGATAGATTGAAATAAGATAGATGAACTAAGTCCTAACCTAACCTAGAGTCTCGATTCTAAAGAAAGGGTATGAGAAAGAGGACCCTTGACAACACACACAAGTATAGATTAGGTACTTGTGTGACTCTCTTATAGAGATGTGTTCTTCAATAGAATGATAAGATGAGAAGATTAAGAACACACAAGGTGTTAGACTTAGAGGATTAGAGAAGAGAAAAGAGAGAAAAGAATGTTTGAAAGAGGTAAGGAATACAAAGGCCAAGATGGGGGTATTTATAGGGCAAGAATGCAAAATAGGAAAATGCATTTCGAGTGTGGAGCGCTGGACGCGTGTCAGCGCGTGGCTAGTACGCCAGAGACCCAAAACCATTTTTTAGGTTCTTGGATTTTAAATTACCCGCTCTTGTTAAACCCTCAATTATACTTCACGTTATGACCTTTCAATCATTCTTACACTCAAGGTCAACCAACTCAAATAGCCATTTGATAAAAAATGTTTGTGAAGTATTTAAGAGCCTTTCGCTTATTCAATATTGTAAAGAGAGAAAATAATTTTCGGAAAGGGGTATTTTGGGTATTCTTCAAAGTGTAAATAGCTTAGTTGGTATCCAACTAATGGTTTAAAGAAGCTAGTTAGGGTACAAAAGAATAATAAGGAATATTCTTAACTTTGAGAGAAAGGGGGGGAAAGATTTGAAATTTGAATTTAAATTCATTTAGGCATATGTTGGATAAGAGAGAATGGGTTGTGAATGAGTTGTCAAGAGTTGGCATGAAGTGATGGAAAAGAGCCTATTGATCTAGCTTTGAAATGAAGGGTTAAGATCAGATGAAGAAAGGTAAGTTGAATAGGTGAGGTGGCAAGATCATGTCAAAAGAGAGTGTTGCTTTATTTTGGAGAGTGAGAAGTGTGTTGTTTTATGAAAGGAAATGTGTATTGTATAAATTTGATTCAACCCATGTGAGGAAAAGAGAATGAAAATCTTGGATTGATGACTAGCTTGATCAAGGGTGTAAGAGAAGGTTTTTTTAAATCAATCCAAGGGTGAAGAAAAGAATAAGGTAATTTGGATTGATGAAGTGGTGTGATCAAGGGTTAAGATAAGAGACAAGAGAGAGAGAGTGTGTGTGTGTGTAATTCAAATGTTGTGAGGAAGAAGGTGAATAGTGAGTGTGTGGTGGAGAATGTTTTGATGGGATGTGGAGGAGCCTTTGTTAGGAATGTAGGGAACAAGAAGTACAACAAGTACAAGGAGAGTACATTGTGTAAGGGAATGTGAGTTGGCATGTGGGTATTTTAGGGAAGGTATATGTGAAGGAAGGATGATGATGTTTAGGATGAAATCAAAGGATTGATTTGGGTTAATAATCACATTGCCAATAAGAAAGGAAGGAGTGGGCATCGGTGATTATGGGATGGTTTAAGAAGGAAGTGTTTAGAGTGTGTGAAGAAGATGTAATCATTTGTTGGGAAAACAATGAATAAATGAATAGGAAGAGTGGGTTGTAGGTTTGGTGTAAAGGAGTGTAGAGTTTGTAAGATATACATGTACATGTGCGGAATACATGTCGAGTTTGTAAAACATTATATAGGTAAGGAGTGAAAAAGTCCAAGCAATGATTTAAACTCTAAATACCAAAAAACACAAGTACTCATTTAGACTTTACTCCATGATAAACAAAAATAATTTGATCATTAATCATCTTTATGCAAACAAGCTAAGTTCTTTGCATATCAAGTAAAGCATATCCTATAACGGGAAAGAATGCGTTTACGCAAAGTGACCTTTGACTTAGTTTGACCAATAAGGGAGTAAAACCCATTACGTGATTAGAAACAACGTAAATCCGGATTAAGGTCAAATGAATACTTTCATTTAATGGTATTTTGAAAGCATGATCATACTATGTTTAAAAAGAAGTTTCGGCCTTGGCTAGAGGCATTTGATAAAGTATTTGAGTTGGCGTTTTGTTGAAAAACGAGAGGATTCATTTTTGCTCCTCTCTAAGTCTAAACCTCTTTAGAGTGTTCATAAATACTCAAATATCATACACATACCTTTATTGATGTTTCCACATGTGTCAGGTATGAGTAAAGCTACAAAAGGTAAATCCTTAAAAACAGAGAACGAAAGTGGCGCGTTGGCCACGTGCTGACGCGTGACCAGCGCGCTAGAGGCTAAATCCGTTTTTATGGATTTTGGCTATCGTTTTTTATTTTACGTTTTGCGAACGTTTATTTGTCATTGTTAAAACATAAAGGAGATCATAGTCAATGTTGCACCAACAATCACCCCCTTTTTGATGATGACCAATAAAAATTCGAAAATCAAATAAAATTACAAACGAGCGAAGATGAAGTACCGTCGTTGATGAAGTTCGCGTCTTGATCTTGGCCTTGTAATTTGGTGAAGCTTGAACATTTTCTTCACCTCATGAGCCTTACATAACTTATATAATCCCATGTACGCTATAGCTCTTTGCTTCCGTAATTTCTTGTTATACTAGCTTTCCCGATCCATAATAGGCATCTTTGCAAATCTTTGCTTTTCTTTCCTTCTCCCCCTTTTGTCAAATAAAAAAGGCGGGATCTGTGGCCTTCTATTGAAAGATGATAACGATGTAGAACAAGAATAGATATCATTAGACGTGCCTCCCGTAGATTGTTGTGTAAATCTAAAAGGGGGTTGAATATTACTGTGTTTTAATTAAAGATTTTTAAAGTTTATAATAAAAATTCTAGAATTCCGACTTTGTATGAATTCAACAATTGCACAATTTGAACAATATACTTATCTAAACAATTAATAGGATAGTATGAGAAATTAATGTAAGACAAGAGATAAAAGTAAGAACAATCAAACCACAACCCGAGATTTATAGTGGTTCGGTAACGAAGCACCTCTTTGCCCTACTCCACTCCTCGAGCACCTAACTCTAGAGTTTTCTTCACTATGTCAACAAGCTCCCTTATGGCGTAGAAAACCTTACACAGCTTTTGCTTATCTTGATTTCTGACACTAAGCTAGATGTCGAGTTCTAATCTTAGCTAGAATCAATGTACCAAAACTTCACAACTTCACTACATAACTTTGCTTCACGACTTGTGTGACAACCGTGGCTTGAGCAGGATGGTCAAACCGTAGTGTTGACATAAATATCTGTTCTAATAATATGGGTTTATGTGTTATATGTTGTTTATACGTGTTTATATGTGTTTGTGTGGAATTATGTAGATTGCATAATCAATCCTTTACGTGACCAGTCTCATTGGATTAGATTTGTGTTGGATTTTTGTGGAATTCATTTCGTCCACTTTTGTGAACAAGGAAATGAATTTTGGTGCTTGAAGCGGTTTTCGCGTTAATTGTGTAAAGATAATTATACTTACACGTATATATTTTTAGTAATATTAGGATGAGATAATGTATAAGTAGTAAGAATAAGGAAGAAATAAAATTTCTATTTTTGGAATTAGTTGGTATAATAAATAATAAAAAATTAAATTATTTTTAAAGTCCTAGTAATTGCTTTACGCAAAAAAGATATGCTCAAAATAAGCTTAGGTTTTTATAAAAAACTAAGGTAAAGCAAATAAATAATAAATTAATATAACATAAAATAGTATTATATGTATATATATAATATATATAAAAATATATATAAATATACATATACCCGACCGGATATGGGCTTTAGGGGGAAAAAGGAAACAAATTTGACTTAAACTTGAACTCTAATCCTATAAATACTAAACCTTATTATCCCTAAATCACTTTTATTCTTCCCCATACCAACTAATCGGCTGAATCAAGAAACCAAGAAGAAGAAAAAAATATTTTTCAAGCTAGGTGATTTTGTGTTCAAGATTTGAAGATTTAAGGTATATACTATAACCCATTGAAGTTAATTATCATTAAAAACATGTAATAATTATTAAGAAGGAAAATTAGGTTTTATAAAATCTTTAAATTAATGATGTTTAATCAATTACAATGATTAGGGTTTAATTAAGATCATATGGGTGTATTCATTAGGGTTTAAATCGCGTTAAAACATGATTTAGATTAGGGCAGAAATTAGGGCTGTGTTGTTCGGCCATTCTATCAATGATGGTAATAGCTTTTATAAAGTTTCCGGTGTCTATAATATAGCTCAGAGAGTCTAGTTTCCATAACATCCGGCCTCAAAAGTTTTTAAGGTCGGAAATTCATTCAAACGTTGGTTGCAAGAAAGGTTGTCAAAGCAGTAAATACGGGTCAGATTTAGGTCAGATTACGAGGTATAAAACCCTCACTTAAAATTCGAATTTAGCTTAGACCTTCTACAAGAGTTTAGTTCTATGTGTCTATTATAAATCCCCCAAAGGAGACCTTCTGAATTGGAGTCTAATTATGGTTTTTAGGTCCAAACTTTTTAGTGGCAAACAGAATTCCGCATTGGGACTGTTTGAAGTTTGATTTTCTAATAGTACTGTGCAATGAAAATGGCTTCTTGAAATCAAATGTAGATTAATATTACTCAGAAATCACATAGGTGGATTTTTGGTAATGAATTATGGAGGTCAATAAGTAGAAGTTTTGAGTACTTAAGTCGCGTCAAAATCAGCGTTTTTGGGTAAATTGTAAGACTTTGAAATAATGTGTAAACGAATTGGTTAATGTCGAGCATGGTATCGGGGTAACCCATGAGGGTAACTAAACACCTTAGACATCCATCATATGATTGTTACATGTGCAGTAAGCTTTTGGTTTAGTAGCGTGTCAACACGAGATTAATTTTGTTGTTTAGATTTATCTAGTGTTGTTTGAAGCTTTTTGTTAGAATCTTTGGAAAAGCCAAGCAAAGGTTGAGTTTTTACATAGCTCCTATATCTCATGATATTTGGGGTGAGAATGATCTATGTCTTGAGTGTCTTGTCTGTTTGTTTGCTTGTCTTGTCTGTCTTGTGATGTTGTTATGTTTGTGAGATTTGGAGCGGGGTAACAATTCCTACCCAGAGTTTATAGATGTGACCTACGCCTACTGTGGTAAGATCCTTTGAAGGTGATCAACTCCTTGTGATATTGTGACTTCAGTACCAAGAGTCTGGAATTGGGATTTGTATTCCTTTCTATGACTATTAGTGGAGCGGCGAGGTACGCCTACCTCATTGTTTTGGTATGATTGTGGATCGTGGGCACGTTTTGTCCCGTTGTGGTTATTTGGTGTCATGAATTGTTTTGGTAATTGCAGCACCTAATTAAAAGTTTATTTTGGATATTGTTGTATGACGTAAACCTATGATTCTCGCTCACTTTTATTTGACGTTTTTACTCATCATTTTTCAATGAGCTTAATGGTGCTAAAATAGAGCGAAGTGGCTAAACGTGACCGTAGATGCTTGAGTTTATTTATCATTGTGTTTGAAAAATGCGTTTGCATCTATTGTTTTGGTTTATTTTTTAACATGTCATTTATTGACGAGACCTCTTTCTCATAAACAAGACCCCAATCGGTTTTGGTTATTGTTATGAACACTTGTGTCTTTGCTTTACTTTATTTTCCAATTTTAGTATACCTCTATATAGAACCATGTGTTGTGTCTGATATCCATTCTTGTTTACGCATCGCGTTTTCGCCTTGGCGGGGTGTGACAGATTGGTATCAGAGCCTTGGTTATAGAGAACTAGGTGGTTGAGCCTAGACTATAGCTTAAGGGTCCCTCATATAGTTGCATTTTAGGGCATAAGTGTTTGTGTACGTATATACCGTATGTTCCCGCTACCTAAAAGCTTTGAAATTCTTTCTATTTTGAATTACTACTATATAATATGAAATATATACTTTTTCATTATGGGGATCTAATAGTATATACCCCTTTGTTATTGTTTTATGTCAGTCTTCTCCTACCCAAGGAGATAACGTTGGGAGATTTTTACCTCACTGGACTCCCCCCTGGTTTGGTTGCTAAGCCAAGACTCGGACGAAGATATACAAACTCTACACAAATCTACATCAATCTCTTTCTTTTTCTTTTCTCATTTTTCTAATAACATAATTCATTACATGGGGTTTATAATATGTACCCCTACACTTGAGCTTTTACATGCTCGATATTTACAATCTATCTAATGACCCGAATTGAGGTGGATCAAAATAACATGGAGATCATTTGACAAACATATGAGGGCATTGACTTAACTTTCCTTCCCCATTCTTCTGCGAAATAAATATTACCATGAATCCCAATCGTCCCAAAACTGTATTTACAAGGATGAGGACTTAGCAACCGTGTACTAAATAATTAACTTGGGTTAAACACAATAATGTACTAAAAGCGAGTACATATACGGTAGGCTAAGGCTTTTTGGGTGTAACGATTGGTTTAAGGGTGACAATGCTCTTAATTAATAATTCGTAATCTACCGGAAAATTACGAGAACCATGAAAAAGGATAGGCTCAGAGGGTTGTACTAGGGGTATCCTGCACTAATATGAGTGCATGGCATGGGTGTGGGATAGTTATATGATCGGTATGACCATTATAACAATTACAAGTTTAAAACATAGGTTAATCCTAGTGCCTCTTATCATGCAAATCCTAATACTTACTATGCGTTCTCAGAATGCATCACAATAACAAGTTCTAGAATTTAATATGCTACGGGTACACTCATATGAATTTTACTAACACCAGACATTCCAGAAAAGGCGACAAGGCAATGCATACATGGCCGTAATGATGGAATAGACATGCACGCCTACAGATCAACCTTAACTCGAACCGGGTAAAGATAAAATCATTTTGGGTTACCAACAATGGGTACCCGAATTCCTAAAGATCTAAGGGCTAACCTCACATTTTTTGGGTGGAATTCTAAGGGTTATTATGCTAGTCATATAAATTTCTATCCATGAGACGCTATTAATACTCGATTTTCGTCGGTATGTGTCGTAAAAAAATTAAAATTTGGGTAAAAATCACCTTTTATGTTATGTTTCAATATATTACCCAATCATTTTAAAGACAAAGCAAATGGTAAATGAAAGAATAGTTTCTAAGGCTTATTTCCTCCCTACACTTAATTTGAACATTGTCCTAAATGTTCTATAAAAGTACCCGTAAAAACGAATAAAGGTGAAAAAAAAACAAGTAAAAGAAACTAGTACTCCCCTGGTTTTCTCAATAATGGAGAAGAAACATGCGATAACTGGTTATAAATCGTCTTCGAAGTCATCAATGAAACTTCTAAGAGCTTCAAGCTTCATACTCATCAAAATAAAATGTAATCAAGGACAAAGACAACTATAACCAAGCTTAAAATGTGCGATAAAATAATAAACAATGTCGAAATTAGTACTCTATATATCTTAAAGAATAGGATGAGAGAATTTTTAAACTCATGGCATAGGCAGTTTGATAAAAGAAAATTACATATTTTAAATTTGTGCAAGTTGCATTTTCAAAAATAAATTAAAAACAATTTAAGTTTTCTTTCTGGACCTGGTGCCTTTGAAGTCCCCCCCGCCGCCACCGTCAGGATATCCTGACAGCGACACAACAGGTGTCGTTGTGACGGCCGTCGGTGTAAATCGAGACCCGTCCCTCCCCATACTGTGAAACAAATTTTTTGTTTTTGATGAAAAATTTTCCTGCACTTGATTCCATAGGTTAATTCCTGTACAAATGGCTGCTTAAAAACCTAAGATTTGACAATTCAATCATATGACTCGAAACGGACGGCAAAATAATCTCACAATTTATTTTAATGTTGAATTGTTCTAAAAACCAAATAAATTCCCCTACACTTATTTTGTTGCAAAATACATTTGAATAGCAATAAGAACGAAGTTAACAAACAAACAAAGCATGATGTACAAACTAAATTTCAAGAATAGTAAAACCAACATAAGGATTAAAACACACAAAACACTCCTAATTACAGGGACAAAGTAAATATTGGGTTTTCTGCCGCCCAAAGCACTTATCATTATTTACGAGTCTTGTAGCTAGATTCGAAGTCACACGTCCTTACGTGACTTCTTCTTCATCTTTTATTCCAGTTTCATATTCGGGTCCAAGATCTAGACACTCTTTGTAAAATCCTAATATTTTGCTCATTACGTACTCTACTCCTCTTCTCTTGTACTCCTCGTTCCTATGGTAGACCAATTTTGTATCTTCTTTCTCTAGGTTCGACACTGAGTTGTATTATACTAATCTATAGAGGAACTTATAGGCAAAACGTTCATCAATTTGTGGTGACCTAAACTACTCCTTCGGGTGGGTCGTGAGTCATGTTGGATATTTCAACAAAAGGTCACCCTAGCACTACTTGCGACAACCTAGGGTCTATGACGGAACTAATATCCTCGACAATCATGAAGTCTATAACATAGGTAAAGTTTCCTACTAAAACATGCATCTCTTTAATCCTTCCTGTGAAGTTGCTAACTCTTCTATTTGAACTTTCCCTAGGGTCAAGTTTTCTCCTCATGATCTAATTATACATCATTCGAGTCATGATATTTAGAGGGGAGTTAGGGTCAATGTAGGCTTTTTCCACATGTACATGCCCCAAAGTAGCATGGTGATCGTTTAGGTTTGATGGGCATCCCTCCGTGATGATGGGGTTCCTTAGAAGTATAGAAGGGACTAGTCCACACATAAGGTACCTATGATATGCTAGTTCACTCCTAGTCGGGAATGTACAAAATATTCAGACTCTTTAACCCTTCGTTGTTTGTACTCCTTCATCTAATCATGTTCTTCATCGCGAGAGCGTCAATCCCTCCGAACACTTTCAATAAAACGTAAAATGACATCTTCAATCATCCCCCATTTGTGCAAACGACCTCGGCGTTGGATGATTGAGGAACCAGCCTGAGTGATTCGAAGAATGAATTGAATTTGAGGACTTTTTCGATGATGAATGCAATTGATGGATCGGGCGGTGTAGAAGGGTTGACATGGATATTTTTTGGGTAGTCCTATTCTTCTTCCTTATTCTCATTTGCATTTTCATCATTGGAGTTGCTTTGTTGCTCAAAATGGATTGTGACGGCGTTGATCGAACCGTGGATATGGTTTGAGCATTGCGGGTCTTTAGTTGGGTAAGAACAGCATAACGAAAACTGGGAAGGTAATCATGTTGGGTTCAAAACTCGTGTCGCTAGGTAGTGTGCCTGTTATTTGATTAGTGATGGCCTTCAACACTATGTCGATTTTGTTGGTCATCTCACTTTGTTATTGTTTGAAATTGGCTTCAAACTTGGACCATCTAGTGTCTTGAGATGCCATGAAGTTAGATACCAATCCTTCTAGACTTGATTGATTGTTAAAAAGCTCTTTGAGGAAGGACGGATATTGAAGTGAACGGTTCGGGATCAAACCGTTGGGTTGGAACCGGTTAGGTGGGTTTGAAAATTTTACTTTAAGAATTTTAGGGTTGTCCCCACCTAAGGGTTGGGTGACTTATCCGCGATGAATTATAGGTGTCACCAAGATTATTTTGCTCGGGCTGAAGTATAAGACCACTTACCTCCTCATTCATCGGTACATCAAGGATGCTATTCAACAAAGCTTTTCGGGATCCTCATAGCGGTACTGAGCGTCATCGCGTACCACTACAGATTTACATGTGTAGTGATTTGTTCACTTGTAGGTTGTGCTGAGCAAGATGAGCTTTCCCAACAATCTTGGACTTGATTTCAAGCTCGATGAGACGATGGTCGGATGCACTATGACATCTTGAGGCAAAGTGATTGCCTTGACCGGCTTAGCGAAATCCCTTGGGTCATTCTAATTTTTGTTGTCATAAAGGGCGAGGTCCTCTAATAATGCCTAAGATATTCTTCGGCGTTTAGGTCACGAAGCTTACCATTGGCTGATTGGTCAATGGTCCGTCTTATGACAGGAGTAACATGGTACATATAAAAATGGACTTAAGCCAAAGGTCGATTCCATAATGAGGACTTTTTTGTAGTAATCTTGAAATGATCATGCTTCAGATAAGATTCCTCCCAGATGTTGTTGGAACATCAGGATATCAATGCGGAGTTTTGCAGTCCTTCCTGATGGAAAGAATTGAGCAAGGAAACAAGTAGTAAGATCCTCCCATGTGGTGATGGATCCTGCTGGAAGACGTTCAAGCCAATTGCTAGCTTGATCGCGAAGAGGAAAATAAATAATGCAGCACGTTCTTTCTTTATTTTCATCGTCAAGGTCAAGTGATTCCATAAGTTTTAGGAAATCCTTGAGGTGTTGGTTAGGATCCTCAGACCGAAAGTCCACTTGAATGAGGCAAAACCATTTTGCAACCAACCGATTTGTGCGGGAATCGAAAAGGTACACTTGTTCCCTACGGGGGAGCTCAATTGTATTCCTGTAGCCCACGGGCTTTTAAGGTTTGGAGTAGTCTCCATATACGGATAGAAATCTCGGTCTCCCCATGGTGGTTGACGAGAATGGGTATACGAAACCAAATTAAACACAAAGAAAATATGACTAAACGAGAAAGCTAATATTGCAAACTTAAATCTCAATTGAAAGGATTCAAGCGAGTAGAACTAAGCTAAACTATGATCAAAACCTAACTATTCTCCGGCAGTGGCACCAAAAACTTGATGAGGTCGTCGTAAGGGACTTCTACAAGAAGTTTTACAACTGTAACAATTCGTATTTTTGATCAATGAACGACGTCATTTAATTCACTATTTTTTTTTCTCGTACACGTTTGCTTTTAATTTTAATTGTTACTAAAATCGCGTAGCTAAAATTTAAAAAACACGTAACGACTACTCAAACAAATTAAAGTTTTTATCAAGCAAACGTTATATTAGTTTATCAAGTAATAATTAACTTTTATATTTTATTTTTATTGATTACGTAAAGTATTTACGTTTCGAGATAAAATACAATTAGGTATTCCCGGAACCACCAAAATTTTTCTACGCTTCAACAAATACCCACTTTTATACCTAATACCCAAAAATTTAACATAATATCTTACTTATATACATATACATCCGATTTTATAGATAGAAAACACAAAGATATTTTGTGTTGAAAAAACACATTCCTTAATTCCATGGGATGTTCCATTGAATTGAGACCCAAGACAAAAGACTCCCCAAAAACCCCATCTTGTCCCTAGGTCTTTTAATGGTTCTTTTTGAATAATACATCTTTACTATTCATAATGAATATATAAAGTAGAAATTCGAGTAATATAACAACCCCATATTCATTTCTTAATGGTGAATCAACACAAAAAAAAAACTCTCTTGTCTCTCCTCCAAACCCACGGCCAAACTCAAACCAACACCCAATCCATACAAAATTTTACTTATCACATTTTCACACCTTCCTACAACATATCTATGATGTCCTAAAGTGTTTAGAAGGGTTGGTTTAATCTTTACAAGTGTTAAGACAAGAAAGTTCAAGGTTAAGGTTTCTATGGAAAACTAGGGTTTGTGGAAGTATTTTCTTGATAAATACTTGGGGCTTTCTTGTGTACCATCCTTACTCATCTTCCTTAAGGTCTCCTAAGAACTCTAACTTACCATATTATTTACTTTCATGTTCTATATAATTTTGTATAGTTAAATCACAATTATGATGCTTTTAAACATGTAAAACATATTTTCTTGTGATTATAATTTTTGTACACTTATTCATGTATTATGTGGTTGAATATATAATGGACAAATGAACTTTATAATATGTAATACATATGTTAATAAGGGTTGTAATGGACTAGTAACAAAGTGGTTAAACTAAAAAGTTATAAAAACGACTTAACTACATATTTATCAAAAATTATTTTAGGGGCTGTTGAAATACAAAATAAAGAATTTATTTATATTTTGTATACAATACTAAATGTCACAAGTATCGTGGCAGTAAAGAACTTGAAAAAAACCGATTTATTAACGAAGGAGATACGCTAATTTTAAGTTATAACTAATTAAAACTTTTATAAAATAAATTTTATAAAAAGTTTACTGTATCATCAGACTTTTATTAATGCAAACATTCATTTATAATATAGAGACTCTTAAAAACAAAGACGTGCCTCGAAAGAAACGCTAAAAACGAGCCATAACTAATAAGATACGACATTTACAGTTTTCGACAACAAAAAAGATAATTTTTAAATTAATGTCTGTTAGAAACATAAAAGTTACTGTTCACTATAGCATAGGTCACAATATTTTGAAAATTTAAAATTATGAGTAACTCGTCTGAATAACTGAAGGCGTGTACATAAGAAACGAAAGAACCGGACCAAAAAACGAGAAAGTTACGCAGTTTTACTAAAGTATACTTATAAAACTTTTTTTTACTTTATAAATATGATTTCACTAAAATATTAGATGGTGAGTAGCTATATAGAATTATATAGGTATTAGTTAATCAAACTATTTATATTACTAGGATTGCATAATGAAGGCCTCTTCGGGTGGCTAATCGACGAGTGTTGGATTTATACGATTTAAAGTGTCCTGATCACAACATAACGCACTAACATGACCTCTTAATTATGATAAGTCCAACGATAAGTATGATAGCCCGAACGATAGTACGATGTAACAACTATAAAATTATATTCAAGTACTCGGTACTTATACGACCTATATTGGATTAGGTTGCCTTCGGATTCCTTCGTGACGCATTTTTCTATTGTGAATACTTGTTGATTACCATTCACTCGAGGTGAGTTCGTAGCCCCTTTTTCTACTACTTGCTTTATTAAATACGGGGGAGATTACATGCTTGATTTCTTTGGACACAAGTGTTTTCAAAACTGTATGCTATTTCCTGATTACATTATTGCCTAAGTTACCATATTGAAATTTAAGTCCCCTTTTATAATGAACCGTTAAATACCTGCTGGGATGTGGTTTCTATCGGGACTGACCATCCCCGTCTGGGATGTGGTTTCTAGTTGACCATTAACGCACTTAACAACATCTGTATTGAGAAAATTCGTAGGATGTTTTTGTAACATCTGTATCCGTGTTGGGGCACAAACCTCGAGTACTGGTTTGATTACAGTTTATTACGTTAAGGTTCGGTGTCATGAGCTTAGGGCAATAATACATGTTTTAGACTATTGAATATGTTTCATAGTCTACTATTACTTAAATCTTGTGGTCCACGCTATTTCCTGATAAACCTATGAATTCACTCAACAATTTTGTTGACGTTTTAGCATGTTTTAATCTCAGGTGCTGAGGCATAAGCTTGGATGGGAGCCGTGACGGATATCTATTAGAGGGATTCTGATTTCTTAAATTAAATGAAACTTTTGTCTTATAAAATCTTAATGTCTTTTTATCAAAACTATGGGACCTAACGTGAAAACTCTGATCTTTTGTAATGACATTGAATGAATCTTATTTTTAACGTCCATTTAAGGTCGTTTTCTATATCTTGATTTTTGTACTTTGACGTAGCACCCCATTGTTACCTTTCCGTTGCGACCCAATTTTGGGGGTGTTACACAGAATGCGTGCCTTTTAGTCAATCTTCACCAAGTACTCTATAATTACTGCAATTCTTAAATATAAATGATTAAGTAACAATTCCTTGCAATAATTATACAAAATGGGTTAATTACATATAATAAATGATGCTATAAAATAGACGTTATTTGATGTCATCAATGATTGTGAGAGGAAATATGTTTGTTTAAGATGAGAGTTCAATCTAAGGGTTGAGAAGAGAATGAGGTATATTGGAATGATGAGGTAGCTTGATCAAGGGTAGAAGATAAAGTGTGTTTGTTGTGTTTGTTTGAAATTAATCCAATGGTAGAGAAAAGAGTATGGGAACTGGGTTTGATGAAGTGGCTTGATCAAGTCTAAGGATTAAGAAGTGTGTGTATGTGTGTATGTGTGATATTCAAAAGTTGTGAAGCAGAATGTGAATAGTGAATGAGAGGTGGATAATGTTTTGATAAGAAGTGGAGGATTCATTGTTTGGAATGTAAGGAATAAAAAGTACAAGTACAAGGATAGTACATTGTGTAAGGGAATGTGAGTTGGCATATTGAGGATGAGATTTGGAGATTATTTGGTGAAGGCTTATGTAATTGAAGGTTTGAAGATAAATACGAAGAAGATGAAGATAAGGATGAAATCAAAGGATTGATTTGGGTTTATAATCACATTGCCAATAAGATAGAAAAGAGTGGGCATATGTGATTATGGGATTGTTCTATGAAGAAGGTGTTTGGAGTATGTGTGAAAGAGATGAAATCATTTGTTGGGTAAGAAGGGTGAACAAATGATTGGGAAGATTGGGTTATAAGATTGTGTAGAAGAAGTGTAGACTTGTACATGTGTGGAATACATGTGAGTTTGTAAAATATTTATAGGCAATGAGGTGAGAAAACTCAAAGCATAATTAATCTCCAAATACCACAAACTTATTTAGTCATTTAGACTTTAATCCATGATAATCAACAATGGATTTGATCACTAATCATCTTGATGCAAACAAGCTAAGTGCTTTGCATCTTTAGTAAAGCATATCCCATAACGGGAAAAGTATGGTTTAACGCAATAGTGACGTTTGGATAGTTTGACCATTAAGGAGTAAAAACTCATTTCTTTCGTGCTTTAGAAACAACGTAAATCTGGATTAAGGTCAAATGAATACTTTCATTTAAAGGTATGTTGAAAGCATGATCATTCTATGTTTAGAAAGAAGTTTTGGCCTTGGCTAGAGGCGTTTAATAAAGTATTTGAATTGGCATTTTGTTAAAAAACGAGAGGATTCGTTTTTGCTCCTCTATAATCTAAACATCATTTAGAGTGTTCCTAAATGCTCAAATATCATATACATACCTTTATTGAAGTTTCCATATGTGTCAAGTAAGAGATAAGCCGACAAAAGTAAATCCGTAAAAACAGAGTTTGCAAGTGGCGCGTTGGCAACGTGCTGACCCATGACCAGCGCGCCAAAGGCTAAAATTTGTTTTTATGGATTTTGGCTATCGTTTGTTATTTTACGTTTTGCGAACGTTTATTTGTCATCGTTAAAACATAAAGGAGATCATAGTTAATTTTGCACCAACAATCACCCCCTTTTTAATGTTGACCAATAAAAATTCAAAAATCAAATAAAATTACAAACGTAGCGAAGATGAAGACCTTCCTTTATGAATTTCGCGTCTTAATCTTGGCCTTGTAATTTGTTGAAGCTTGAACATTATCTTCACCTCATGAGCCATACATAACTTATATAATCCCATGTACGCTATTGCTCTTTGCTTCCGTAATTTCTAGTTATACTTGCTTTCCCGATCCGTAATAGGCATCTTTGCAAATCTTTGCTTTGCTTTCCTTCTCCCCCTGTTGTCAAATAATAAAGGCAGGATCTTGGCCTTCTATTAAAAGGATGATATCGTTGTAAAAGAAAGAATATATATCATTAGACGTGCTCCCGCTAGATTGTTGTGTGGAAATCTAAAAGGGGGTTGAATAGTTTACTGCTTTTTAATTAAAGATTTTAAAGTGTTTATAAAAATTCTAGATTCGACTTTGTATGAATTCAACACTTGCACAATATGAACAATATACTTATCTAAACAATTAATAGAATAGTATGAGAAATTAATGTAAGACAAGAGATAAGAGTAAGAACAATCAAACCACAACGCGAGATTTATAGTGGTTCGGTAACGAAGCACCTCTTTGCCCTACTCCACTCCTCGAGCACCTAACTCGAGAGTTTTCTTCACTATGTCAACAAGCTCCTTTATGGCGGAGAAAACCTTACACAACTTTCACTTATCTTGATTTCTGACACTAAGCTAGATGTCGAGTTCTAATCTTAGCTAGAACCAATGTACCAAAACTTCACAACTTCACTACATAACTTTGCTTCACGACTTGTGTGACAACCGTGGCTTGAGCAGGATGGTCAAACCGTAGTGTTGACCTAAATATCTGTTCTATAAGTATGGGTTATGTGTTATATGTGTTTATACGTGTTTATATGTGTTTGTGTGGGATATGTGAGATTGCATAATCAATCCATTGAGCGTGACCGTCTCATTGGGATTTGATTTGTGTTGGATTTTGTGGAATTCATTTCGTTCACTTTTGGTGACAAGGAAATGATTTTGGAGTTGTAAGCGGCTTTCGCGGTTAATTGTGTAAGTAATTATACGTACACGTATTTATGTGTTAGTAATATTAGGATGAGATTAGGTTATAGTAGTTAGAATAAGGAAGAAATAAAATTTCTATTTTTGGAATGTTAGGTATAATAAAAATAAAAAGTTAATTATTTTTAAAGGTCTAGTAATTGCGTTTACGCAAAAAAGTATGCTCAAATAAGCTTAGGTTTTTATAAAAACTTAAGGTAAAGCAAATAAATAAGTAATTAATATAACATAATATATATATATATATATATATATATATATATATATATATATACATATTCGACCGGATATGGGCTTTAGGGGGAAAAAGGAAACAAATTTGACTTAAACTTGAACTCTAATCCTATAAATATTAAACCTTATTATCCCTAAATCACTTTTTTTCTTCCCCATACCTACTAATCGGTTGAATCAAGAAACCAAGAAGAAGAAAAAAATATTTTTCAAGCTAGGTGATTTTGTGTTCAAGATTTGAAGATTTAATATATATACTATAACCCATTGAAGTTAATTATCATTAAAAACATGTAATAATTATTATGATGGAATTAGGGTTTTATAAAATCTTTAAATTAATGATGTTTAATCATATTACAATGATTAGGGTTTAATTAAGATCATATGGGTGTATTCATTAGGGTTTAAATCGCGTTAAAACATGATTTAGATTAGGGCAGAAATTAGGGCTGTGTTGTTCGGCCATTCTATCAATGATGGTAATAGCTTTTATAAAGTTTCCGGTGTCTATAATATAGCTCAGAGAGTCTAGTTTCCATAACATCCGGCCTCAAAAGTTTTTAAGGTCGGAAATTCATTCAAACGTTGGTTGCAAGAAAGGTTGTCAAAGCAGTAAATACGGGTCAGATTTAGGTCAGATTACGAGGTATAAAACCCTCACTTAAAATTCGAATTTAGCTTAGACCTTCTACAAGAGTTTAGTTCTATGTGTCTATTATAAATCCCCCAAAGGAGACCTTCTGAATTGGAGTCTAATTATGGTTTTTAGGTCCAAACTTTTTAGTGTGCAAACAGATTCGAATTGGGACTGTTTTGAAGTTTGATTTTCTTAAGAGTACTTGTGCATGTAAATGGCTCTTGAGAATCATATGGTAGTTAATATACTCAGAAATGAACATAGGTGATTTTTGGTATGAATTATGGAGGTCATTAAGTAGAGGTTTTGAGTACGTTAAGTCGCGTCAAAATTCTGCGTTTTTGGGTAAATTGTAAGACTTTGAAATAATGTGTAAACGAATTGGTTAATGTCAAGCATGGTATCGGGGTAACCCATGAGGGTAACTAAACACCTTAGACATCCATCATATGATTGTTACATGTGCAGTAAGCTTTTGGTTTAGTAGCGTGTAACACGAGTTATTTTGTTGTTTAGATTTATGCTAGTTGTTTTTGAAGCTTTTTGTTGAAATCTTTTGGAAAGCCAAGCAAAGGTGAGTTTCATAGCTCCTTTTTCTCATGATATTTTGGGGTGAGAATGATGCTTGTCTTGTGTGTCTTGTCTTGTTTTGTTTTGCTTGTCTTGTCTTGTCTTGTTGATGTTGTTATGTTGTGAGATTTGGAGCGGGGGTAACATTCCTACCCAGTGTTATAAGATGTGACTTCGCCTACTTTGTGGGTAAGATCCTTGAAGGTGATTAACTCTTTGTGATATTGTGACTTCGGTACCAAGAGTCTGGAATTGGGATTTGTATTCCTTTCTATGACTATTAGTGGAGCGGCGAGGTACGCCTACCTCATTGTTTTGGTATGATTGTGGATCTTGGGCACGTTTTGTCCCGTTGTGGTTATTTGGTTGTTCATGAATTGTTTTGGTAATTGCCTCAGCACCTTAAATTAAAAGTTGATTTTGGATATTGTTTGTATGACGGTAAACCCTATGTCTCGGCCTCACTTTATGTTGACGTTTTTAGCATCATTTTTCAAGTGTGCTTATTGGTGCTAAGATAGGCGTAGTGGCTTAGAAGGAGACCGTAGGATGCTTGGAGTTTTATTTAGGCTTTGTGTTTGATTAAATGCGTTTGCATATTATTGTTGTGGTTTATGTTTTTTCATTGTCATTTATTGGACGAAGACCGCTTTCTTATTTTACTAAAGACTCCATTAGGGGTTTTGGGTATTGTTATGACACTTTGTGTCTTTGCCTTTACTATAGTTTTTCATTTTAGTATTTATATATAGACACTGTGTTGTGATGATATCACATTTTGTTTACGCCTCGCGTTTTCGCCTTGGCGGGGGGTGTGGATGTGTTAGCTGTGAAGATTGGTATCAGGCCTTTGGTTATCGAGAAACTTGGTGGTTGAGCCTTAGACTATAGCTTAAGGGTCCCTCATATAGTTGCATTTTAGGGTTTAAGTGTTTGTGTACGTATTACCGTATGTTCCCGCTACCTATAAGTGTTTGAAATTCTTCTCTATTTTGAATTACTACTATGTATTTGAAAATATATACTTTTTCATTATGGGGATCTAATAGTTTTACCCCTTTTGTTATTGTTTTAGTCTGTCTTCTCTACCCTTGGAGAATCGTTGGGAGATTGTTTGACCTCACTGGAACACGAGTTGGTGACTTTTGAGAATGAAAAGTCAAACCCAAGCGAGGCCCAACATAAGTTTATTTCATTTTCTACCTCGATGCGTTGCTATATATCGAGGATTTCTTTTTTATTTTGGGTCACGGTGTGACTTCTGTTTCATTTGGTTGATTGGGTTTTTATGTATTCGTTAGATGGATTAACATGTTTGAAGTTTTATTTGGTTATTATTAAGTGCTATGTGGTAGATGTGTGGTCTTGGAAGTAAGTACACGTGTGAAAAAGGTGCAATTATTTTTTATAGTCGCGAACATAAATTTTAAAGGCATCTCAATCGTGGAGTTTGTGATATTTGCATTGCATTGTTCATTGTTGTTGTTTTTATTATGTAAGAATGTAAGTCTGGATAGTTGTGTTAGTTGGTAGGGTTGTTGTGTTGTGAGATCCTGGATGGATGGGGTGTATGCGTGTTAGAGAATTCCTCTCTTAACCGATCGGGCGATTATATTAGGTTGGGTTGCGTAGATGGTAAGGTTCCCTTTCATCTATCATTTGCGGATACATCGGATACCTGTTGGTATTGTCGTCGCGATTCTTAAGTTGGTTCGTTAGCTCGTTGTTCGTTGAGATATCCAACGCTCGTGTTGGTATTCTAGGGTGTTATCATAGAACTGGTGTTCTATGTTCTTCGTTCGGCGTTTTGATTGTTTTCCTTTGTCTAAAGGTGATGATACTTTTTGGTTTGGTTCTAAGACCGTTGGTATGGATGAGTCCTTATGGTTGTTTGGTTTGTAAGAGTTCTTGTCGTGTTCGTTTTCAAGTAAATTAATATTCTGGTATTGGAATTCTTAAGGTATCATGGAGTCTATTTTGCTATCATGATGTTTTTTTGTTGTGAGTCATAAATTCCATTTGAAAGTAAGTTTGTTGTAGTTGATACCATATTGTTTAGGTGTTAAAAACTTCTTTTAAAAATAAATTATATAAATAAAATGCAACACGTTTTTTTTTCAAAATCATCTTTTGATTTCTTTTATGAAAACCATAATTAAAATAAGTTTATGAAAATTTTATTTAAATTTATTTTTACACTTAAAATTATTTGCATTATTAACTAAGGTGATTCTATTGTTTTAAAATGATTGGTATAAGGTTATGAGGGAAAGTTTCCTTGGGTAAAAATCGGTTTTGGTACAAAGGTTCTTAATCTTTTAATTAATGGGTCGTGGTACGTGGTATTATTCGTTGGGGGTGTTTCTAGCAATCGTTGATGCGTTTGTTAGGTCGGAGGTTCGTTCTTCTTGTTGACGTTTACATTCGGTTGATTTTTTTTCTTTTTGGAACAGTGTGATTTTTTTGGGTTCATACCATTGGTGCTGTTGGAAGTTTGAATTTTACTCATGGCGTGGGCGAGAGTTGGTGTTTAGGAGTATCTTCTGGGGGTGGATATATCCTTGGTGCGATTGATCGGTAGGAAGCGAATGGATTTATTCCGAGTCCCAAGTTAGAATAGAGAGTTTCGTTTTACTTTTGATTTAGTACCTCTTAGTTATGAGAGTGTTGATGTAGTCGTAGGAGAGAATTGGTTGTTGAGACATAAGGCTGAGATGGTATGCCACGAGAAGGTAGTTAAAATGCCTTGGTAATTTGGAGAGTGCTTAAGGTTCATGGAGAAAACAAACTAAAGAGGATACGAGGTCTCGTAGGAGTACCAAGGAAGATGAGTTGAGATTATGTGATATCTTTGTAGTATGTGAGCCCTCTAAAGTGTTCCTAAGGAATTAGTAGGTTTTACCCCTCGTCGTAGAATAGGATTTCGTATGGAATTAGTACAAGGAGCGACGCCGATTTGCGAAGGCTCGTGTCGTTTGACGTCTTTAGAAAGGCAAGAGGTGTGGAATGATTGCAGGAGTTGCAAGGTGAGGGTTGGTTCGAATGGTAACTTGTGGTGGGAAGCATTTGTATTGCTTGGTAGGAAGAAAGGTGGGTAGTTTGGAATGTGCATAGATTATCTCAAGAAGAGTGAGATAGAAAATTCGTATGTGATGTCACCAATAGAGGGTGCACGGGGATGACGTAGCCAAGACTTTTTTTTAGGATGCGTAATGGACACGTTGAAGTTTACGGCTATGCCTTTTGGGTTAACCAATGCAGTAGCGGTTTTCATGGACTTAATGAGCGGGGTGTGCATGGCCGTATATAGACAAGCTAGTTAACGTATATATACAGACGATATTTTAAACCGACTCAAAGTCTAAGGAGGAGTACGAGTCACACGTGAAGATGACCGTGAAGTCACTGAAGGAAGAGAAGATGTACGTGAATTTTTCCAACAACGTAGAAGCGGAGCAAAGAGGAGGCTATCTAGATGTGGAAGGAATCAAATGGGTAATGAGCCGATCTTGGCATTGCCGGAAGGAGCAGAAGATTTCGTAGTATATTATGACGCGCGAAGCAAGGATTTGGAAGCATGCTTGGAAAAATGGAGAAGGTAATTGCTTGTACGTCGCGACAACTGAAGGTTCTTATGAAGGATTGCATGACTAACGTGGTAGGTTTTGCCTTATAATGCTAGAGGCATTAAGTGAACGAGACATGGAGAGTAATCTACACAGATCATGAATGTCTCCAACACACTTTCAATCGGAAGGATTTGTAGGTCCTTATCAACAGGATCTAAATGAGCCTTACACGACTTATAGTCCTTTAGATAAATCCAAAGAAACTATGAGAGACAATAACCGTGAATACAAATATTGATGCGGAATATCAATATCGTTATTACAAGATAACTCAAGAACGATATACTAAATAATACTAATATATTACTATTTGATTGCAAAATGCTCAATCAAATGGTTTCTCATACAATGCTTTTTACGTACCTTTTATAAACATAAGGAAACCCTAAACGCGTTAAGAGATAATGCTTATCTCTTCCTAGATTAACGCTAAGAGATAACTATTACTATAATTACAACCAGACTTAACATTCTGACCCAGCAGTATTAACTTTAATACTGCCAGACTTAAGTTAATGCTGGCAGACTTAACTTGCTCTACCAGACTTAACTTCTACTACTAACAGTACTAACTATTTTCTATCAGTACGTAAACTTATAACTAATCAGAACTTAACTTATACTAACAGTATTACGTATGTTTACATTATTTTCCTACAATCCCTCCCCTAACATGATCTTCATCCATGAAATCTTCAAGTTTCTTCAAAAACATTCTTGATCTTTAAACACTTTAAGCTTTAAGAGGATTGTCTTGAACTTCTGTCTTCAAAATAATAAGTCTTTATGTCTTCAAATCTTGACAGCAACTAGTCTTTAACCTTTGTATCAGCAACCTTGACAATTTTGTACATCAAAACATAAAGTTTCAGTCTATTCTCATCACTTCCAGGTGTGTTAACCTCCTGTGAGAGGTTAAATCATTGAAATTGTAAATGGATTTGATGTCTCTTTACCAGTTAGCATTAACTATGGGTGTCAGTTCTTTGGCCACCAGAAAGGTGTATGTCCATGGTCAACTGAAAACCATTTCAACTCTCAGTACTTGAAACATTGGTGAGTTGAATACCATATGATTTTTGGCAAACCATTACAGCCATCAACGGATTTGATATGCCTTTACCTGTAGCCGTTTGCTCAGGGCTAGTCATGCTTTAGTATAAATACTATGGTGCATAGATTACCATACAATTTTTGGTAAATTGTCAACCATGAACGGATTTTGTGGGTCTTTACCAAGCAGCCGTTTGCTCTTGGACTAGTTAGTTCTTATGTCTGTTAGACATGGTGAACCAAAGACCATTTGTTGTGTGGGGTTAGCCAAACTCAATCCCTTCTTCCTTTCATGATCAGATGTGGACTAAGTCATCATTCTCTTGAATCTTCAAATTCTTCTAACTGTTGTTTCACAAATTTGATCAGCTCCAAAGCCATAGAGCTTTCTTCTTCAGTTTCTAGCTTCAATTTCAACATTTGTGAAAGTACTTCCTTTGTCAGAGGGTATCTGTTTTCCACAAACATATGAAAAACAAGTCCAGTACTTGTCATGATAGTATGTACCCCTGAGGAACTGTGTAGTTTCCAGCTGATAAGATTCCAATCTTGCTGTGTATCCCATAAAGTCTAAAGCTCCTCATTGATTAAATCATTAATCATAGATTCGCCCAAGCATCCTGTCAAATCATTCAGGAAGACTATCTTTTTATATTCTTCATGACTAGCTCATAAATATTTTTCAATCTTCTTCTGGTCCAAAATCGAAAAAACTCCGTTAAGGTGCGAAAAAGAATCTCTGATGCCATTTTTCTTTTTTAACTCCTTGTTACCTTATTCATCTATATATCTTCTTCAGGTTTTGAGTTGATCATGTGAGGTTAGTTGTAAGGAGAAAAAATGATTGCCATTCAATAATGGGATATTGTTGATTAGACTCCAACATCAATCAATTTATCTTGATCAGGTGCTATATGTAAGCATATCTTAGATCTCATTCATCTTCTTTGTGAGCCAGAGGCATGCTTTCTCCTTTTTGCGTTTAGCTTCGCCTTGTGCCTAACTTTCTTTTCTTTTGCTCCCTTCTTCCTCTTTTACCTTCTCATGGCTAGATTCATCCTTCTTTTCTTCTCTTCTTTTTGAATAGCTTTCTCATTATCTTTTTGATTGCTCTTTCATCTTCTTAGTTCCAATAGCCCACAAAAGTCTGATCTTGTTCGGTTTCTCTATACAAGCGTGATCTCCTCAAATGATTGTTTTAGATTTTAACTCAGCATGTTTCTTATTTGCAACATGTTTCAGAATAAGTGATCATTGATTCTAAGCTGAGATATTGTTGGTGGCTTGTTTCTAATTGCAGCACGTTCTTTGTTGAGCAAGAAACTTCCTTTGGGCTGGCAATTTGTGTCATGGTAAAATTTTGCTCTATCTTTAATTAGAATTATTGCTCCCTTTCTTCTTGTTGAAGGCTTTCTTGCAAGGAATCGATATGCATTTAATCTTGCTTGAATGTAATCAAATTCAGTTTGCAAGTGCTTACTTGGTTGCAGCTTCTTCCTCTTGTTCTAACAATCTTCTAGGCCAAAAGTGCATATAAGATCAATTTGTACTTTGTGTTGATGTTGCAGCAATCCATTTTAGTTGCAGTCTTTGAGCTTCTCAAATTGCTAACTCTTGAAGCTCTTTTGATGTCTTTGATGCTTGAAATACAGCTTGAAGGTCCTCTTCAGTCATGGGCATCCTGTCCTTTTCTCCTTTGTTGAACCCTTTCTGCCTCACCTAGTATTAACCTCAGCGCTTTAACTTTCACCAGTATGAACTTGAGCTGAAGGTTTTGTACTATCTAGGTTTAAGTTCTAGCAGTATTACTTGTAGCAGTATTAACTTGAGCTGATATCTGGTTCTTCATAATGAGAATTTTGGTAGGAGTTTTTGATAGACTTTGGTTGCCTTTTGTAAATCTTGCTACCTAGAGGATGCTTGTGATCCCTTAAACCTTCTGATAGCTACATTGGTTAGGATCTGTGCAGTCTCTAAGGGTGGAAGGACTTATTTGTTCTTCTTGGAGCCTCCCCTGAACCTTGCTCTTTCTGGTGTAGCAAATGTAATCTCCTTGATTTGTTTCAAAAGGAAACTTCTTGATCCTGACCCTCTGCATCCTTAGCTTCTTTACTTTTCCTCTTCTTCCTCAACTTGTTTTCTAGCTTTTTGACTTTCTCTATCAGCTGCAAGATTGCTGTTCCAAGAGTCTGCTTAGTTTCACTTAGCTCCTTTTCCAGGGATTCTACTCTTGATTGCAATCTAGGTACAATATCCATCAGATTTCTGAGTTGCTCATTTTCTTTACTAGATCTAAATGCTTGATTTTCAGGCTCATGTGAGGATGGTGGAAGAAAAATGATAAGAAGGTTCAAATGTTGGACCTTCTGTATCATGATTATGAGGTGATGGAAACTTGAGGAGAGGAGATGGTGGACGAGTTGTTGGGTGGACAGGAATAGTACATTGTGGGGCTGAATTGATGTTTTTTCTAAGGTTGATATTGGAGGAGTTGGTAATATTTGGGTTGTACACTTGTATGTTGAGGAGGGTTGATGAAGATTGTACAGTTGAGTTATTGAGGGAGGTGGTTGTGTTTTAGATGGATGGAGTTGATTGAGGTCCAGTTGTAAGTGTTTGATGTACATGAGATGTTGAGGAGTTGGTACAGGGCCGAGTGATGGTGTTGGTCAGCAGCACTTGAGTTGAGGTTGATGCATTCAATGGATGCATAGCAGGCAACACATGGTCTATGTACCCTTGTAAACTCTTTTCATATTTCCAAAAATCTTTTTTTGTTAATGATATCAGGACAAAAGTTTTTGTTTTCAGTTTGTACATTCAAAAATCATTTGAAGAAAACCGAGGGTACATTAAAACCTTTGATTTATTTTTAAATTTGAGATCATTCATCAATGATAACGTTTTGAAAAGTTAAAGTCTCTTCCAGTGGAAAGCAGATTCAAATGCAGTTGGCAATGTTGCTACCTAACTGATCCCATTCCTCCATTTGAAGCTTATACATGAAGAAATGATGGATATTAAGAATCTCATTGGGGTTGTAAAGTGTCTTTTCCAAAAGTAAAAGTTCTAGTCATTTCATACCCCAATATTTTGCAATCCTGCCAAAAATCTCTTCATGTTGCAACATTTGAATCCTGAAGCATACTGATAATTGACGTTGCCTTCCAAAAGGACTCTTCAGTGATTGTATATTCAATGGTATCTATTGTTGCATCAAGTTGTTGAGTCCCATCTGCAAGTGTTCTAGCAGTTGCAGTCTGCCAAAACTGCTTGACAAGAGAATCGTAGATAGGTGGATTGTGAGTGAGAGCATACCTCAATTTTGACCTTCTGAGGAAATCCACTATCTCTGTGTAACCAGCACTCTCAGTTGGTTTGAGTAAGAAACCCACTTGATTGTGCTTATCGCAATACTTGAGTTGCGACATTGAAAAAAAAAAAAAAAACGGGGGGGGGGTGGACTTGATGAAAATATTTGAATCTTTAAAGAAAATTAGTACTGGTGATGGGACGTTTGACAGATTAGGTCTGGTAGTGAGAGTAATTTTAGCGATTGCTTTTGAGAAAAAGATAATAGGGTAAATAGTGATAAGGATGAAAGAGAAATTACTTTATCCCTATATAAGTACTCTATCAGCGATTTAGGCGGCTAAAATATCTTCAACGGTTATGTTTGAATAAAATAAAGTGATTTTATTTCAATCAGTATTAAGTGAAAGCTACCAGACTTAAAACTTGTCAACCAGTATTAATAGTGACTCATCAGACTTAACATATTTTCAACCAGTTTTAATATTATTTACAGCAAGTTGACCACAACATCATTACTTACAACCAAATTGCATCCAATCAGCAAGTTGTGGAGACAATGGCATTTTCTTTTTCCATGTCAAGTTGATCTTGCTTCACCCTTTTTACACTTCCATGTTAGTAACTGCATGTTAGTCCAACAAAAACAAATACTAATTTACATATTTACTAAGCAGAATTAATACTAATTATTTTTAATACCATTCTTAATCCTTAAACAAACCAGTATTTAAGGTGATTACAGTTTTAACTTTTACTATTAACACGACTTAATACTAAGCTACCCGGAATTAAGTTACTAAAGGTACAGAACTAACACTTAATTGTACTACCAGAATTAATTTTAAACTTAGAGCTACCAGGATTAAGTCTAACTTGGACAGAACTAAATAATACATTATAAAATTTACACTTTTTCCTCCCCTTAAATGTAGCTTATGGGTTGATCATACCAATGCTAACTACCAAATAATTGAACCGGGGTCCATCAAATGGTTTGGTCATCAAGTCAGTACCATTTAAGTCTGTGTGAATTCATGCCTCCACACTTAAGAGCTTCTTCTCTTAACATCTCTGATGAAGTGGTTTGTCGAATCTCAATGTGTTTGGTCTTGAATGTAGACTAGGGTTTCTTCACAATGCAGATTGTGCTTTCATTATCAATGTGGATTTTGGTATTCATGAAGTTGAAACCATAGTCCAACAAGTGGATTTTGAACCCTCAAAACAAATCTTGTCCACAGCAATTGTTGGCAGCTAATATTCGCTTCAGTTGTTGACGTGGCTACATTAGTTCTGTTTCTTGCATCTGCCATGAGATAAGTCTTTGACCAAGAAATTGACAACCACCTGTTGTGGATTTCCTGTCAAGGTTGGAACCACCATAGTCACTATCAGAGAATGCTTCCAAATCAAGGGGTGATTCCCTAGGATACCATAATCCCAAGTTTGGTTTGCCCTTGAGGTACTTGAAGATCCTCTTGACAGCATTGAGATGAGAAGTCTTTGGAGTTACCTGAAAACGTGAACAAACACATACTGCATACATAATATCAGGTCTAGAAGCAGTTAAGTACATGAGGGAACCTATCATAGATCTGTACAAGTGTACATCTACATCAAAAGCTTCCTCATCCTTTGTCAAAGGCAACTTGGTCTCCATGGGAGTGATGGCAGCTTTGACATTCACAAGATCAAATTTCTTGAGTATCTCAGCTACATACTTGTCTTGAGATATGAAGATGCCTTCCTTGTTCTGCTTGACTTGTAGACCTAAAAAGAATGTAAGTTCACCCATGGAACTCATTTGAAATCTGCTTTGCATCAAAGCTTCAAACTCATCACACCAAGACTTGTTGGTAGACCCAAAAATGATATCATCAACATACACTTGAACCAACATGATATCCTTTTTGTTTCTTCTAATGAATAAAGTCTTGTCAATGGTGCCCCTCTTGTATCCATGCTTCTCTAGGAATGTTGACAAAGTAGCATACCAAGCTCTAGGGGCTTGGTGCAATCCATACAAAGCTTTGACCACCTTATAAACCTTTGTAGGATGATCAGGATCAACAAAACCAGGAGGTTGTGAGACATAGACCTCTTCATCAATAGTGCCATACAGAAAAGCACTTTTAACATCCATTTGATAGACTATGAATCCCATAAATGAGGCAAAGGCCAAAAACAACCTGATAGCTTCTATTCTTGCTACAGGAGCAAAAACCTCATCATAGTCAATCCCTTCTTCTTGTCTATGACCTTGAGCTACCAGCCTTGCTTTGTTTCTTACAACTACTCCCCTCTCATCCTTCTTGTTTCTGTATACCCATTTAGTACCTATCACCTTAGCACCATTGGGTAAATCAACCAAAACCCATACTTGTTGAAGCTTGAACTGCAAGAGTTCTTCCTGCATAGCTTCAACCCAGCTTCCATCTTCAAGGGCTTCTGAGACTTTCCTTGGTTCAAATTGAGATAAAAAGCAAGCAAAAAGACAATGTTGTTGATCTTTATGATTGCTTCTTTGGTGTGCTTGTATGTAGCTCACTAGAGCATGAGCCTCAGTGATTTTCTTGAGAGAGCTTCTAGTCTGAACAGGTGTATTGGGATCTCCAAGAATTTGACTTTGAGGATGAGCATTGTGAATCCTCAGAGTGGGGTTGGTAGTGACATCTACCTCATCTGGTAGATTGTTGAAATCAGTAATAATCCCATCATCATCATAAGAAGCCTGGTCAAAGATACCTTCACTTGATTTATCATAAATCCTTATTTCAGGCATCTCATCATCATCTGCATCAGAGAAGACCTCTTCTTCATGATCAGCACTTGGAGAGATAGCTTCAATATTGCCAGTAGTAACTTCCTCAAAGACAGTATTAAAATTTTCACTACCAGTATTAACAGGAGTAGTACTGGTAGGTGCTGTTGCAGGTACTGGTCCTAAGTGCTTCAAAGCAAGAGCATCCAGCTCTTTTCTAAAGGCCATAATGTCATCAGGCTTCTTTGTAGCAATCTTTTCAGAAACCGCTGCTTTTCTAGTTGCTCCAGTCAAGATGTAGAAGAAACCACCATCAGTTCTGCAGCCTCCTCAGTCTGCACATCAATATCAATGACCTCTTTTGAACCTGCAGGGTTATCTTGATGAAGTGCAAAGAGACATGTATAATAGTTCACAGATTCTGTAAAGATAGTCCAAGTCAAACATCCACCTATGCCTATTCCCTGTCCATTGGGTTTTTCCTCAAGAAAGTTACATGGAAGTTTACTTCAACTCTTTATGGTGAATAGTTATAAACCCTAAAGGCGTAACTACTCAGCAAGAGTAACCAACAAGAAAACCACATCAATTCCCATCAAACTTCCTATTTGAGGGCTAATAGTATTGAGAATGGTAACATGGCACCCAAATGGTCCTTATGTAGCTAAGAATGGTGTTGTGCCAACAAAAGCTCATAAGGAGTTTTGTTCTGAGGCTTGGTCACTCTTACCCTGTTGAAGGTATAGCAAGCAGTATTGACTGCTTCTGCCCAAAAAGTGGTAGGTAGGGGTGAGTCATCTAGCAAAAGTCCCAAGCAGCCTCTATAAGGGTCCTATTCATTCTCTCAGCAACCCCATTTTGCTGAGGAGTTCTTGCATTACTAAACTCCTGTTTTATACCCTTTTCCCCACAGAATTCAAGCATAACCCTGTTTTTAAACTCTGTCCCATTATCTGATCTAATGATTTTTACTTTTTGATTAAGTTGGTTTTCTATCTGTCTTATAAAAGTCTTAAGGATGTCACTAGATCTCTCTTTGGCTAGAAAGAACACCCAACAAACCTTGAATAGTCAACAGTAATCCTAAACAGGTAACTTCATGGTGATACTCCTCACTGAGGTAGGTCCAAATAAGTCCATATGCAAGGTGTGTAATGGGTGGGTCACATATCTGTCAATCTTGGCCTTACAGGAGGCCTTGTGTTGCTTTCCCTTCTGACAAGCAACACAAGTGTGGTCATTTTTGAAACTCTTGGAAGGTAACCCTCTAACTAGATTATCCTTTACAAGTTTATTTAAATTTTTGAAATTAAGGTGACCTAACCTCCTGTGCCACAATTTAGCTTCATTAGATGAGGCTTTTGCTAATAAACAAGTGTATCCTTTTGAAGAATCAACAGTTTTCATATCAAAAGTATACATGTTGTGTTGCCTAGGAACTTTAAGAAGAACCTGATTTTCATCAGGCATCTTGAAGTCAGAGGACACCACAAAACACTCTTTTTCAGTAAAAAGTACATTTAGCTTTTTATCACATATCTGAGATATGGAGAATAAGTTAAAATGTCCAAGTTCTTTCACAAAAGCCACATCATCAAAAACTAAATTTCCTAATCTAATAGTACCTTTACCACTGATACTTCCTTTACTTCCTCCAAAAGTAACAGATCCCACTTTGTTTAGTTCTTGATAATCTTCAAGATGGGCCCTGTTACCAGTCATGTGCCCAGAACATCCACTATCAAAAATACCTCTATGCTCCATATGCTTCAGTGGATGATCCTGCACATACAAACAGAGATTAGTTTCTCTTTGGGACCCATGCCTTCACAGGCTTGGGTCTGCCTTGTGGACCTTGAGAAACATGAACATTTGAATCAGGGGTTGGTCCACTATTGGTATTGGAGAGTGGTGTTGTTTTTCTCCAAACACAACCTGCTGAGGTCTTAACAGCAGTACCCATTGTGCCCTTAACAGCATAATTATTTGACTTGTATGCTGTATTCTTTGTAAAGGGTCTATTTTCAGGTGATCTATGTTTTGAAAAACATGTCTTTGGACTTTTAAAATTCACCTGTGAAGTCGGGTTTGATAATACTGGTCTAGTTATTCTGGCAGTATTAACATACACTCTACCAGAATTAGCATTTTGTTTGCCAGTATTAACTCTAGAACTACCAGACTTATTTGTAGTACCAGAATTAACATACATGCTACCAGAATTAACATGTTGCTTGCCAGTATTAAAACTAGAAGTACCAGACTTAATATGAGTGCCAGAACTAACATGCAAACGACCAGAACTAACATTTTGCTTGCCAGTATTAACATTTACCCTACCAGTTTTAATAGTTCTGCTAGCAGTACTAAAATTGGGTCTAATGTTATTTAGTTGTACAGGTCTGGGAGTGAATTGATTTGCTTTATTCACCCTGTTTGAGTTAGTCCAGGCTGGTGTAGCTTGCCTAACATTGGCATGAATTACCCTTTTGCTCTGAAAAGCAGCTTCCTTTGCCATCTTTTTCTCATAATAGTCACAATCCTTAATCAAGTGACTAAGACTTCCACACACAAAACATGATTTTCTTTCAAAAGAATATCCTGCACCTAAGTTCCTTTCCATTCTTTGATTCCTAATTGGTTGCCTAGGAGGTTTTACATGCTGTGCACAACTAGGGTGGTGTACTATTGGTTGCCTGGAGTTTGTTCATGCTGTGCTCCAACTTAGGGTCACTGTTTGTTGGGGGTTTAGGCACTTGTAGTTGAGTCTTTTGGGTGCAAATGTAAACCTGCTCAATAGAAGGTATCTGGGATATGGTCATGGATAGGGTCATCATTGACTGTTATGGTCAGATTACAGCTTCCTAGTTCCCCATCACTGTCATTGGTTTTGACATGTTGAGTAAACAGTGGAACTTGACATCAGACTCAAAGGTAGGAATAGGAGATTGAGGTTGATGGCCCATATTTACCATTACTCTTACAGAGAATCTATCTATGTCCTCCTAGTTCCATAGGGGTATATTCTACCAATCTTATGAGGTGGGGGACACCTTTGTACTCTACTTGTTTAAATCTGCTGTATAGTGGGATGTCATACTGTCCTGCATCTGTTTCCCTAAAAGACTAAAATAACCTCCTACATTATCTCTTCTCCATATCCTATGGACTTCTGCATTTGAATGTATGCCAATTTCCTAAACCTATCTGAACACAGTTGAGCTCATCACACAATTCAATTAGTCTTCCAAAGATTTTTTGTAGTTGTAGACAAGTGTCAACATATTTTTTTTGTAAAGCATCTTTGTCTTTGACAGCTTTCATTCCTATTCTTCTATACTTTTTTAGCTTTTCATCTTTTTCAAAAATTTGATTAGCTTGAAAGTTTAATTTTTCAGTTAAGGAAGATTGTTGTTTGTGGGAGGCTTAAGATGTGAGATTCTAATTTCTTATCGCTTGCTTATGGGACAGGTTAAGGCAGCTTCCTGGTCACCAAATTCAGATTGCAGTTCATCATACTTAGCTTGAAGAGCATTGTATGAATCTAAACATAATTTAGAGCACATGGATACCTCATTATTCACAGTGAAAGCCATTAGAGCATGATTGAGTTCCTCATCTGTAGTTGCTCTTACCTATTGATCTGATCATTTCATCCAATGTCATCTAAACTTCCTTTTCAGTTTCTTCACTGGCTTGAAAATCCTGACCTTCTACCTGCTTCCTGCCTGCTACCTTCCTTTTGAGTACTTTAAACTTGCACTCACCTTGCAAAATGGCCCTGTATTGTGGCAATTGAAACATTCGACTTTTCTTTTTTCAAATGCCACATTGCATTTTTCCATCCACTCTTGGCCTTATGCATGTTTCATGTAGAAACTTCTTATTCTTTATGGCTAGTCATAGCAATTTGCCAATTTATACCATTTATTCCAAATCCAGGTCATCAATTTTTCATCTAGGTCTTCATGTATCAAATCCACATCTTCAGCTTTTGTGGCTAGATAAAGAATGGTTAACTTATTCAGCAAGTCCAGGAGTTAGAGGTTGTTGTTGCTTTGGAGAGGTAAGTGGTATAGAACTATTAACTTCCTGGAGCTTGTGGCTTGGCTTATTGCTTGCTGGTTAAGAGGCTTTGGCTGTGATAGAATAAGCACCTTTATCCGATGTAAGGAAAGAAGATGATGTCTTTGGAAGTTCTTGTTCAAAGGGACATCAGATTATAGAATAAATCATCTATTGACAATGTGGTAAATATTATCTTGTTCTCATTATCTTAGCTTGAATTGTCTCCCAACGCAGGAGGACAGGGACCGCAAAAACTTGTGATTTGCCGTCTTCATCTGACACACCAGCACCAAGGGCATCCAACTGTTGATAGGAGGTTTTTGAACTATTATACCAATTTCTCTAAGCTTTCCTTAGATGAGATAGTAAATTGCCTCAAACTGTTGTTTTAAAACAGCTTTTTGCATTTTCTTCGAGTTCGTTTTACCACCAAACGTTATCTTGATGGATTTTGCGGGCCCAGGAGATCTCTTTGGCATCATCCATGCCATGAAAAATCTGATGATCTTTTGGAACAGCCATTAACAATAGTGTTCTTGCTTTCCTTTCTTTCTCATCAGCAAACTGTTCTTCCTGTGTGGTTGGAGGAAGAACCCTGTATACACCATCCTTACCTTTGGTGACTCGCTTCTTTGAGTTCCCATTCTGAATCACTTTCTGACCTCATTATCTATATACTCAGATAATGTTTCATATCTCCATCGCCACGTATCATAATCATCCTTTTGGAGGACGGGCAGTTTAATGTTTGAAAGTGTATTTGTGGTGATTATTTGTGGTGGTTTTGCAGGAGCATCTCCTTTGTTGGTTGTGGTAAAGATCATCCAAGATGCCATCAGCATGAGAGAAAGTTCCCTCATCATACATGAAAGAAAAGTTATCGTTGCAGGGACACATGATTATTTGATTTGGTGGAATAAAAGGTTTTGATCTATGTTCAATCTTGTGTAAAGTCCCTTTGGTGGCTCTGATACCACTTGTAGGTCCTTATTAACAGGATCTGAATGAGCCTTAAACGACTTATAGTCCTTTGAATAAATCCAAAGATACTATGAGAGACAATGACTGTGAATATAAATATTGACGCGGAATATCAATATACTTACCAAGACGAACACAAGAACAAATACTAAAATTGCTATTACTATTACATTGAATTGTGAAAATTACTCAATCAACTGATACTTTACAATATTTCTATGTTCCTTATATAGGCTTAAGGAACCCTAATAGCGTTAAGATGTAATGCTTTCTCTTCCTAAATCACGCCAAATTGATAAACTATTACTAAACATTTACTACGACTTAACTGTCTGGACCCATCCACAGCAAGTATTAACCTTGAATACTGCCAGACTTAAAGTTAATGAGTGGCGACTTAACTTGCTCTACCAGCTTGAACTTCTATTCTTCAGTACTAACTATTCTAACAGTCATTATACTTTTTTTTACTAACAGTATTAAGTCTGTTTACAATATTTTCCTAACATACTTGGTGGGAATTCTTCACATTTGATGGCTCTAGAGCCGTTGTAGATGACTCAATTTCCTCACAACTTTTGAGGTTATATGAAACGAATCCGTGTAATTGCCTTCAGGATGGAGCAGAATCTTCTTGTTGAATTCATCAGCTAAGTAAAGTGTATTGGAGATTTTTTTGTTGTAACATCGAGCATTTTCGAAATTTCGAATGACGGATTTTACCCTTTGACTTTTAGGGTTGGGCTTGGACTATATGTCGACCATTATAATACGTTTTCACGACTGGACTCTAAAGCTATTTGATGTGGAATGTTATTCCTGACAACTTTTTAGTTTTGTCAGAGACCGAAAACAGTCAGGAAGGTGACGAAATGCCCTCGCAATGATTTTGAAACACAAAATTAATTAAATTTTATTTAATTTTCACGTTTTATTAAATAAAATATTTAATAAAATATTAGCATTTTAATTAAAAGCGTTTGTTGAGAACAGCGGGATATTCGAGTTTGAAATCCATTTTTTTTCTATTTAAGACAAGGCGGTAAACCGGTTCACAAAATAATAACTGATTATTTTTATAAAATGTTAATAAAAAAGTAATTTATGAAATATTATCAAGTAAATACTCATTTTTATCAGAAAAATAATTTGGAAAACAATGACGCGAGTTTCGTATTTTGAAACATCCGTTAAGTCTTTCAAACGGGTCCCGAACCGAAAGTTATAAAAACTACCTAAAATATTTACACAATTAACCCTCAACTATTACCCACTTGCCACATTAAATTATAAGTTTTATTATATATATAAATTTATATATTTCATTTCATTTTACTAAACATTTAAACCATCACACAACTTCATCCCTCCATATAAAATTCCTGGCGACCTTCCCCACCAACGCGCCGCCACACCACTCCGAATCCGGATAAAGTTTTCCGGGGTGTGTTCCGGCGAGAACCAAAAAGGTTTCTCTCTCAACCGATATATTAGATCCATATCTCATCTCTCTTCACGCGCCTATATCCACCACCAACACACCACAGCCCCGCCACCATCTCCATAGCCGAACCACACCACCACCATCTCCCTCACCTCCTCAGCACCGCCACCTTCACAGCACCATAAGGGTGCGTGTGGTTTTTAATATCAACCCGAGAAGGGTGCGTTTGGTCTTGATAAACACCACAATGGGGTGCTTGTTTCGACAGTTAAAACACCGTATGGTGTGTTTGGTTTGGTTAAAAAAAAATCAAGCAAGGGGGTTTTGGTTTGGCTGTGTAAGCGACCATAGGGTGCGTTTGGTTCCGTTAGTCACTAACAGGGGTGCGTTGGTTTGGTTTTGCACCGGCAAGGGTGCGTTTGGTTTCATAAACAACCACCACTAGGGTGTGTTGGTTTTATAATAAAAACAGCCACAAGGGCGTTTGATGGAGGGTGTAACAGCCAAAGGGGCGCGTTTTGGTTTTCTGTCACCAGATTTGGGTGCGGTTTGGTTGTGGGTTTAACAACAAAAAGGATGTGTTTGTTTGTTCGGTGGCAGGAAAGCCACAAAAAGGGGGCGTTCGTGTTGGTTATAACCGCCACAAAGGGTGGGTTTGTTTCGGCAGCCACCACGACCCACAAGGGTGCGTGAGGTGTCAGGTCAAACCACCACCATAGAGGTGCGTTTGGTTTATGAAGAAATCGAATAGGGTGCGCTTAGTTTACAAATAGGGTGCGTCTGGTTGTTATACAAAACAAGGGTGCGTTTGGTTTAAGGGACAGCAGCTAGGGGTGTTTGTTTTGGTCCGCTGGTCAGCCACGCACAAGGGTGCGTGTGGCTGTCTCAGCCAAGCACAAGGGTGCGTTCGGTTGTGGTAGGTAAACACCATCTAGGTGAGTTTTGGATTATTTTGTTCGCACCACAAGGATGCGTGGGTTCGGGTCAGTTACCCACATAGGGTGCATCGTTGGGTTATAATATGCACGAGGGTGCGTTTGGCTGTCCATCAACCGGGTCGGGTGCGTGTGTTGGCTGTCAAACAGCCGAGACAACCGGGGGTTCGTCAGACACAAAAAGGGTGCGTTTTGTTTTGCACCATAATTAATTCGATTACTTTCGTTATATTATCAATTGGTTATATGTGATGAAAATCTAATGAAACTTGCGACGTCTAAGTAAAATGTGTATTAATATTAAAACGGGATTGATATTAAGCTATAATCCATGAGAGACACATTTTAGATAAGTTCTTGAGTTTTAAACGGACTTTGGCGCGTTTTTGTAACGGTACATTATGAGCAAAAAACGGAACATGGGATTCGGAGTTCGAGATGTTGAAAAGTTAGACTTTGGTTTACAAAATATAACAAATTATATTTTGACGGACGTTTTGATATAAAACGGGACTTTTAACTCCCAATAACGAAGAAACTGGAGTGAAATCGGAACATACACTTTAATAGAAAATAAGTTATATTTTAATATATTAAATCTGACAATCTATTAATTAAAAAAGATCTTGAGCACTTTCGAGTCCGCTCTTCAGCCTTCCGGCGAAACACGAAAGTTGATTGTAATGACGTTTTACTTTGTCGAAGGTTTGTCGTTTTATAAATTTAAGACATAGGCGGTCAAAACATAAAGGTCGGTTGAGCTTAGTATTTCACATATTATCTTATATTTAGACCACTGTTCGGGTCTAAAAAACGGAAGGTCTATAAAATAGTAAACTTCTTTAGGTAAATATTCGACTAAGCTATGATTGGACGGAAATAATAGTATATATCTTATTAATATACTAATGGATTAAGGTTTAATGACGCGCAAGTGGATTTATCATCACATGATATTTTGTTGTATACATATTATAATATGTATGATTTCGTTCGTTACGATAGTTACGCGACTCGTTGATCGTTATTAATACGTGTATTATAATAGAGCGAACATAATTATAGATAGTGGCCGAGATCGTTGCTGATTAGTTTGTGATTTTATTTGGTTTATTTGATCGTGGTTCTTTGTCAAGGTGAGTTATTAGCTCACCCTGTTGTTTTTTATCGGTTTTTACTTTATTTGGGGCGTGTGAACATGCTTGTTTGCAAATTGCGTTTACATGGTTGATTACAAATTGGTTGCATACTCATTTACATAATTCGCTATGGGATACATAATTTGACTTCATTATTGGTCACAAATACATTCTTTACATTCGAATATGATTTGGTCGGGTTGACGATTGGAATTGGCGCCCTGCGCGGCGGCCCACACAATCATTACTGCCCGGGTGTTCTTGGAGGGAACACCCATGAGGGGAACACATTATTTTAAATCACTGCCCGGGTGTTCTTGGAGGGGACACCTGTGATGGGTACATACAAGTCTACGTCACAGCGTCATGAACTGTAAATCACTTGGAGGGTGAGCGCGAATGTTATAAAATAGATCTATTTGGGATTGATAATCCCCGTTCGGGTGATTCGCTATCATTAGGCAATGACGAAGTGTTATAGCATGTTGTCTGCGCGCATGTTATGAAATAGATCTATTCGGGATTGACAACCCCCGTTCGGGTGATTAGCTATCACTGGGAACGAACGTTATAACATGTCGGATCACGTTGGGACTACAGGGCCCCCAACAAATACATATGAATTCTTACTTTTATTATTAGCTTCAGTTTTATGAGCTTAGAGTAATCGTAAACATTGTTTTATACTCACATGGATATTTTCGTTGCCTTGAATAAAGTGGCAATATATACTTGAAACATTTTGGTGACATAAAATGTGTCGTGCATTCTTTTTCAAATCATTGGATGTTTTTACTTGGTACTGTGATGATACACTGTGGACAAATACATTCAGTTGAAACATTACCATTCATATTTAAACTAACCTATGAACTCACCAACTTTATGTTGACACCTTTTAAGCATGTTTTTCTCAGGTGAATTAGATGCTTGGATTATTTGATGTGCATTGGAGTCTTTACATTCAAGTTTTTCATGGTGATGCAATTATGGGACAACTATTATTTTGATTTCAGAAAATCAACGAGATTGTTTTACAAACGACACTTTTTAGAGGTCGTTCTCTTGTATCTAGCGCTGTGTATTATGAAGTAGCACCCCATGTGGTATTCCGCTGCGTTGTCATATTTTTGGGGGTGTTACAGATTGGTATCAGAGCACTGGTTATAGAGAACTAGGTTGCATATTTTACCCTAGACTATAACCGTTTTCACAAACATTGCATCACATCAAACATTTTCAAAGTGCATACACACTACTTGCTTATGTGCTTACATTACGTGTTGCATTAAGTGCTTACGTGACATACATATATTTATAGGAATTTTACTGCTTGCATTCCTTTCGCGCTATTTCAGGACAGGCTTATGATATAAGAGTATTATATTAATACCATTTTATTTTATAGTCATTGTGGGTGCACAATGGTCTCATTCTACTCGTCAGACATTGTGAGTTGCGCAATGGTCTCACTTCGTTCTCAGACATTGTAAGTTAAACAATGGTCTTAAGGATTATTATTTTTTTCCCATAGCTTTCATACTATATTGCATTACACGGTGACCGGTCACAGTTTTGTTTACATGGAATTATGTTGAATCCTAAGTCATTACAAGTCTTGTTAGGGCCGGGGGGTACTTGTAATATGTGGATTGATATGATACTTTGCTTATGATAACAAAGCCGTCACAGTTTGTTTACATGGGGATTATGTATAAATTATGTATTACAAGTCCTTGTATGGGCGGGACTTGTAATAGGAGGTTTTTTTTTTTTATATGATTATTGCTATGTATTACTCGGTCGTAAAGGATTTTTACCTTAGTTTCTAACCGAGTACTCGTTAACGATCTTGAAAAACTATGTGATTTCCCTGATAGTTTTACCCCCGTCTCCGAAGACGAGTTTGGAACACTCGTCACATACTCAGTAGAACACATGCATCGTCATGTCAACCACCTTGACAGTTATGAGTTGTACGCGTATGTGCACCGGATTAATTAAATAGGATGATTTATAATTTAGTTATTTGAAAGGATTGGGACGCATCTTTAGTAAATATTATAAATTATAAATCACCAACCATATGTTTATGATTTCTTACTTACATAAATTTGGTCGCTTCTTTATGTAAAATAAGAATTTATAAATAAGTGGCTCTTAATGGTATCCGATATGACACGAGTATTGAATCTGAAATCGATAATCATCAGTTCCGTTTTTATTAAAAAGGGGTCTAGAGACACAATCGTGTGTCTTATACTCAAGCATATTCTTAAGGCCTACTTGGAGCTACCTTATTCATTCTTTAGTTGTTACTTTTGGATTGCAAATCCTCAGCTGATCACTGAGCTGTTCGGTAGAACTAACAGACTTGTTACATACTTGATGATTAAGGTGTTGATTACGTCTAATACTAGCGACTGAGTACCATAATCCGTCGTCTATCGCATAAGCTCTCTCGCGAGCTCCTTCATTTATTAAACTTTATTCTGGAAATATTGTTTCTCGAAATGTCCTAATTTCGGCTCACATCTACCCCTTTTGTTTTAATATTGACGTTGATGGTCGTTGTTGTTCTTGGGTTCCTGGAGGGTACAGATGATACAACTTTATCCATTTAGGTTATTTTATGAATCCCCTTTAAACGAGATAAACACCTATCGACGAAACAGATAGTTGGACTATTCATTTCGGGCCACTAGTAGGAAGACTTAGGTCGCGATACATCCTAGTACGGCCAAGTAAGTTGGGTACTTACATCCATAAGCCACGTTGATGTGAATCATCGAACCTTACAGATAGTAGAAACGAGACTCCGTCCTCGGACATTTAGAAGCTTATACAAACATACTCATGCGACTACACCTTCTTCTTGAGGGTTTCAATATAATGAGACTTTCCTTATAACGCGGTTATACCAGTCATAAGATCTGTAATGATATATTTTGATATACCCACTTTGATGGATTAAATATCCTGGACAAACCTAGCCGAAATTTATGGATATTAAGAAAAGTAGAAACACCGAAATTTGCTAAATAAAGTTATCAGCTTCTTGTTTAGAACGAGTTTATTAAAACTTAAGTCTTTCCTTGGTCACACAATCGGATAACACAAATTTAATCTCGGGACGAGATTTCTTTAAGGGGTAGGTACTGTAACATCCGAGAATTTTTGAAATTTCGAATGACGATTTTACCCTTTGACTTTTAGGGTCTGGCTTGACTTATAAGAACGACCATCAAAAATCACGTTTTCACGACTCGGACTCTAAAGCAATATGATGTAAAACGACATTCCAAACAACTTGTTAGTTTTGACCGAGACCTGAAAACAGTCAGAAGGTGACTGAAATGCCCTCGCAAGATTTTAGAATCAAGAACGAGTACCGGCACAAAAATAATTAAATTTGTTTTGTTATTTAATTATCAGTATTTATTTAATAAAAATATTAAATAAATTATTCATCATTTTAATGAAAAGCGTTGTGATAACGCAAATGCTCGAGCTTAAATCCATTCTATTGCGGACAAGACGTAACCGGTTCACAAAACGAATAACAGATATTTTATTTAATGTTATAAAATATTTCTGAAATATTATCAAATAAATACTCATTTTTATCGGAAAAATGATTTGAAAAACAATGGCGCGAGTTTCGCGACTCGAATCATCCGTTAAGCCGCTCAAATGAGTCCCGAACCAATATATTATAAAAGTTTCCCAAAACTTTCAATTTAGGTCCCTGTAAAATATTTACAAAACAAACCCTAAACTATTAAACATATTACATTTTAATATTAAAGTTTTATATATATATAAAATTTATATATTAAAATTTCATTTACATCTCATTTATACACACACACTTAATATATACACTCTCTCTTCCCCAATTATCCGGCCACCACCCACCGCCGGCCACCACCGCCGCCGGCCACCACCGGCCGCCGCCGGAAAAGTTTTCCGGTATAAAAGTTTTATATTTTATTTCTTTTTCCATTCTCTCAATACCATTAAACACACACACTCACACTTTGCTCTCTCTCTCCCTCAATTTGTCCGGCTACCGCCGGCCACCCCTCAGCCACCACCGCCGCCGCTCGCCGGCCACCGAAAAACTTTTTCGGTGACTTTTCCGGCCAATACCAAAAATACTTCCCCCACTCCGATTACCGATCCCCATACCACGCGCACCTCACGCGCCGCCTTCCACTTCGGCCGCCATGGAAGCCGCCGCTAGCTGTCAGATCCTCGCGCCACACCCTTTTCTTTGTGGTTTCGGCTGTACTCCCGAAACCACCACCATCCTCACGTCACACTCCATCCTACCAACCACGCACCACCACAGCCCACCCCGTGTTGTGTTTCGTTTGTTTTAAAGCACCAGGGTGCGTTGGTTCATGTTTAACCGCAAGGGTGCGTTGGGTGTTTAATTAAGCAACTTTAGGTGCGTTTTGGTTTAGGGTTACCCACTAGGGTGAGTTTGGTTGCGCAAATCATGACCAATCGGAGGTTGTGGTGTTGGGTCAGTTTTCACAACATAGGGTGCCGTTGACTGTTGTAGACAGATTAGGGGGGCGTGTGGCTGTAATAGAATACGTTAAGGGTTGTTTGTTCTGGGTTTGTCACAGTTAGGGTGCGCTTTGGGTATGCAGAAACACGCTAGGGGCGTGTTTGGTTTGGCAGTATTGGGATAATGGGGCGTTTGGTTTGCAGATTTGAGATAAATGGCGCGTGTGGTGGGGCAGATTTACACAAAGGGGTGCGTTTGGTTTGACATTTAGCACCATGGGTGCGGTTGGTTTCGAGAAGATCAAACAAAGGGTTTGATTGGTTTATACCTTGTCAAATAAAAATAACTTAAAAGTTTTAATAAATATTAAACGTAATATATATACTGGTAGGACTAATCGGTTAAATAAATATATAATTATTATTTTGGTTTAGTTTAGTATATATATAAAAATATAGATATATATTTTAAGCATGAGGATATTGCAACACGTTTTATTTGGAAAGTGGAAAAACATTAAGTTTTACGAATATGGAAAACGTTGAGTTTTGCGTATATGGGAATGTTTTTTATTATGGGAAATGTCATTGCGAAATTTATATAAATTTTTATATGTAGTTATTGTTTTACTAAAGTTTTCTATTATTTTAGAAACCGATAAAAAATGACTAAATTATATTTTAGAAGATTTAATAAATTATATTATACAATTAACCGGATAAAAAACGAAAAATATACTTTTATACAATGAGTACTATATTTGACACGTCTCGACAGAGGGGAAAAGAAATAGGATTTTTATAAAATTTATTTATATTTTATTAATTGTCAGCTAGAAGATAACATAATAATTGTTGTAAAAGCTTTACAAACATCGTTTAACTTAATTGGTAATCTTAAAACGTACGATTACGTTTATACAAGAAAGCTGTTTATTTAATTAAGTGGCGATTTCTGAAAACGAGTCAAACATAATTGGTTTAATATTTTACCTCACATATATTATTATAATATTGCAAACATTCATATCGCACATTAATCTTCGGATATGTTTGTAATTGTTAATATGACTCACGGTACGAGTTATATAAGGGTTTATTTTTATATGTAATATATAAGGAATATATTACACATTGGCTGTTACTTTTAGTTTTATTTTATTTAACCAACCACCAAACTATTACAACTTTAAATCTAAATCTTTATCTACGTGTCGCGTTGATGTAGCTATCCATCGGGAAACCTAAATTCATTATCCTAGGCTAGTGGGACTTAGCAGTTAAGTTAAGCTGCAACTTCTTGGTCGGAGCAGTCTGTTTTAGTTTGTGCTATGATCTAATAGTGCAGTTCTGCAAATCGTTCTACAACATCAATGTGAGTTCATAACCTCACTTTTCAATCTTTTGATTGTTTATAAACCCGCGAGGGGGAATACATACTTGTCAAAATCTAACGGGTATTATATTTTCTTGTGATTGAAGAAAATGGCACCAAAAAGAGCCACGAGGTCAAACATAGCCCCCGAAACAACCAACACCACATCTGTCACTAATGCCCAACTTCAGGCAATGATTAATCAAGGCGTTACTGCCGCTTTGGCAGCACGTGATGCAAACACGAATGGCGTCGACAGCCACAATTCAGGAACAGGTGCTAGGAGAAACGAGCGAGCCACTCGTGAGTGCACTTACCCAGACTTTATGAAGTGCCAACCTCTAAATTTCAAAGGCACAGAAGGAGTTGTCGAATTGACTCAATGGATTGAGAATATGGAAACTGTGTTCCACATAAGCAACTGTTCTGTGGAAAACTAAATCAAGTTCTCCACTTGTACTCTTCTGGGAAATGCTCTAACGTGGTGGAACTCCCACGTTAGGACTGTTGGTAATGACATTGCTTATGCAATGACCTGGACTGAACTGAAGAAGAAAATAACTGACAAGTACTGCCCAAGGACCGAGATTAAGAAACTCGAAGTCGAACTGTGGGAATTGAAAGTGAAAGGTACCGATGTGATAGGGTACAACCAACGTTTTCAGGAACTAGCACTGCTGTGTGGTAGAATGTTTCCTGGAGAATCTAACAAGATTAAGAGATATGTCGGTGTCTTACCCGACATGATTCACGAAAGTGTAGTAGCATCCAAGCCTAAGATAATACAAGAGGCAACTGAAATGGCAATCGAAGTGATGGATAAGAGAATCCGCACTTTTGCTGACCGTCAGACAGAGAACAAGAGAAAGCCAGATAATAACCAACAACCACAACAACACCACCAAAACAAGAGGCAGAACACCGGCAGGGCTTATGCTGCAGGGACTGTTGAGAAGAAACAATATGGGGGATCTAAACCCCTATGCTCAAAATGCAATTATCACCATGATGGTCCATGTGCTCCTAAATGCCACAAATGCAACAAAGTTGGCCATTTTGCTCGTGACTATAGAAGTACGGCAAATGCTAACAATGCTAACCATCAGAGGGGCACTAGGTCGGGTCAGAAGCCTACTTGTTTTGAGTGTGGAGCCCAAGGACACTTCAAGAGGGATGTCCTAACTGAGAACAACAACAACCGTGGTAACCAAGTTGGAGGTGGCAATGCTCCAGCCAAGGTGTATGCGGTAGGGCATGCAGGGACAAACCCAGACTCTAACGTCGTGACGGGTACGTTCCTTCTAAACAACCGCTATGCTTCTATCTTATTCGATACTGGTGCCGATAGAAGTTTTGTATCCACTGCATTTAGCTCCCAAATTGATATCACACCAACTGCATTAGATCACTATTATGACGTTAAACTAGCCGATGGGAGAATAATTGGGTTAAACACTATCCTTAGGGGTTGCACATTAAATCTCCTGAATCACCCATTCAACATAAATTTAATGCCTGTAGAACTTGGTAGTTTCAACGCTATAATTGGTATGGATTGGTTGGTAAAGTACCAAGCAATCATTGTGTGTGCCGAGAAGATCGTTCGTATCCCTTAGGGAAATGAAACATTAATTGTTCATGGTGACGGAAGCAACCAGGGACACGAGGCTCGTCTGCACATTATCTCGTACACCAAAACACAAGAATACATTTCTAAAAGGAATCCAGCTCCCTTTTGGCAAACTTGAATACCAAGGATACGGAAACAAGTCGGAGAAGAAGCGACTTTGACGTACCCAATCTTCGAAGGATTTTCTTGATGTATTCCCTGAGGACTTGCCAGGTCTTCCTCTGACTCAACAAGTGGAATTTCAAATCGATATGATACCTGGTGCTGCACCTGTAGCTCGGGCGCCTTATCGATTGGCACCTTCTGAAATGAAAGAGTTATTGGAGCAACTGAAAGAACTATCAACAAAGGCCTTCTACGACCTATTTTTCCTCACACATGGAGCTCCATCTGTTTGTCAAAGAGTAACAGATCAATTTCGAATGTGCAATGATTACCGAAATGAATAAACCAACGTGAAAGAACCGTTATCGCGTCCCAAGAATTTGATGATTTATTTGATCAGCTTCAAGGGTCGAGTGTCCACTCAAAGATCAACCTAAGGTCAGGTTATCACTAACTGAGGGTTCGAGAAGAAGACATTCCGAAGACCGCCTTCAGAACTCGTTACGGCCATTATGAATTTCAAGTTATGCCATTTGTTGACAAACGCACCTGCCGTATTCGTGGACCTTATGAATCGTGTCCCGCAAACCATATCAGATAAATTCGTAACTGTCTTTATGACGATATTCTGATATATTCGAAGAACAAGTCGAAGAACACAAAGGCACCTTAATTAATCTTAAGTTGCTACGAAAGAGATGTTGTATGCCAAATTTTCCAAGTGTGAATTTTAGATTCCCGAAATCAGTTCCACTCGTCCACGTGTGATTGACAGCCAGGGTATTTATGTGGACCCCGCCAAGATCGAATCCATTAAAGATTGGGCATCTCCTAAGTCACCAACGGAGATTCGTTCAATCTTTAGTCATGCTGGGTTATATAATCGAAGACTCATCGAAGGATTTTCGAAGATTGCCAACTCATGACCAAGCTCACTCAGAAGAAGGTCAAATTTGAGTGGGGTGACAAACAAGAAACAGCGTTCCAATTGTTGAAGCAGAAGTTGTGTAGTGCACTAATTCTGGCTTTACATGAAGGAAGCGAAGATTTTATCGTATATTGCGATGCTTCGATCAAAGTTTGGTGTTGTGGTTGATTCAAAAGAGAAATGATTGCTTATGCACACGCCAACTAAAATTCATAGAAGAACTATACACTCATGATTTGGAACTTAGAGCGTAGTGTTTTCACTGAACTCTGAACATCTATTGTAACGGAACCAAGTGTACGGTGTTCACGGATCCACAAAATCTACAACACAGTCTTAACAAAAGGAGCTGAATATGAGGCACGTCCGTTTGGTTAGAATTAAGCTTAGTGATTACGATTGTGAGATTCATTATCACCCAGGAAAAGCAAATGTTATTGCTGACGCCTTGAGCGGGAAGGAACGAGACCACCCATTAGGGTTCGAGCCTTTAGTCAGACTAGGTTTGAATCTTCCTAAAACTAATTGTGGATGCTCAAACTAAAGTAGAAACCAGAGAATATCAAGAATGAAGATGTTGGAGGATGTTGTGTTGAAAATTCTAAGATCCGAAAGCTTAATGAAAAGTTGGAACCTCCGCGGATTGGAACTCTATGTCAAAACGACAGGGAGTTGTGCCATCCATGGGATTTTGAGTGAACTGTATCACTCACGAGTCCCACAAGTCAAAGTATTCTATCCATCCGGGTTCTGACAAGATGTACCAAGATATGAAGAAACTATATTGGTGGCCTAATATGAACGCCGACATCGCCACCTATGTTAGCAAATGCTTGACTTGTGCTAAAGTCAAGGCCGAACACCAAAGGCTATCAGGATTTTTGGTACAACCCGATATACCTCAATGGAAGTAGGACAACATCACTATGGATTTTGTCACGAAGCTTCCTAAGTCGTCGCAAGGCTACCACACCATTTGGGTGATTGTTGACCGACTCACTAAGTCGGCAATCTTCGTACCAATGAGAAAGACTGATCCTATGGATAAACTTGCAAGAATGTACCTAAAGGAGGTTGTCACAAGGCATGGAATACCTCTATTAATCATTTGTGATCGCGACCCGAGGTTCGCATCAAATTTCTGAAGGTCACTTCAGAATGCTTTGGGTAGTAATTTGGATATGAGTACCGCATACCATCTACAAACCGACAGGCAAAGCGAGAGGACTATTCAAACTCTCAAGGATATGCTGCGTGCTTGTGCGATCGACTTTGGAAAGGGTTGGGTTAACCATTTGCCATTAGTCGAGTTTTCGTATAACAATAGCTATCACGCTAGCATCAAGGTTGCACCGTTTAAAGCATTGTACGGTCGAAAGTGTCGTTCATCTGTTTGTTGGGCCGAGGTTGGAGAGGTTCAACTCACTGGCCCAGAAATAGTTCAAGAAACAACTGAGAAGATCGTTTAGATCAAGCAGAGAATGCAAGCTGCTCGCGATCGACAAAAGAGCTACGTGGATTTAAAGCGTAAGCCAATGGAGTTTCAAGTTGGGGATAAAGTATGCTTGAAGTTTCGCCTTGGAAAGGGGTCGTACGTTTTGGCAAACAGGGGAAGTTAAACCCTAGGTACGTTGGACCATTCAGGTGAGTTGGAAAATGATCCATTGACATACTAGCTTGAGCACTAAGAGCTAAGCAGGGTTCACAATACATTTCATGTATCCAACTTGAAAAAGTGTCATGCCGACAAACCATTAGCCGTTCCGTTGGATGGACTTCATTTTGATGACAAGCTTCATTTTGTTGAAGAACCAGTAGAAATTGTGGACCGTGAAGTTAAACAATTGAAGTGAAGCCGAATCCCATTAGTCAAGGTTCGATGGAACTCCAAGCGAGGTCCTGAGTTTACATGGGAACGCGAGGATCAATTCTGAAAGAAATACCCACATCTCTTCACAAAGACCGCACCATCGTCAAGTGCCGCGTCTTAAGCCTTGAGGACAAGGCTCACTTAACGGGGGGAGACTATAACACCCTGTGTTTTAGGGTCATTGACGTCGTCAATAAATCCACTATGTATTTTTAGTATTGTACGCGTTTGCTTTTAATTACGAAGCGCTAAGTAAAAATCGCGTAAGCAAAAAAATTATTGTTCAATGTAAACGGGCGTCAAACAATTAAATGTTTACATCAAGCAAGTGTTAAGTAATTATTTTGAATATAATTATTAACTTTGTTCATTTATTTTATTATTTACGTAAATTGTTTACGTTTCACGATAAAATTAAGTTTAGGCATACCCGGAACCATCAAACACAACACACACAACACAACGAAAACATACTTATTTTTAACATTATCGCTCGCTCTCTACTCTCACACACACGGTTAAACTTTACCTAATTTAATATTATTAGTCACTTTGTACATAAGAAAAATAAAACAAGACTTATACATTTCAAGTTATACCTTTATAACTAAAAACTACAACTTGTTACTGTAATGAATAACAAGATATTTTTAAATATTCAAAAAGTACAACAATACCCCTCCCCCCCTATCACAGCAACAACAACAATTAGGAGACAAGAAGCACACAATTCTTCCCACTTGGTCTTGTACAACTTCAAACCATTAAAACCTAAACTAGTCTTGACCACTAATTCTTCCTTAAGACCCTCAAAATGTTTTATGAATTTTCTTAAGACAAGTTGGACTAGTCAAGAGAGTACATATGGAATGCAAGTATCATAAGAACACACACATATTCATTTACTTGGTGAAAAATAAAAAACTCTCTCCCTTTATCACTCATATAAACCCCCGGCAAACAAACCCCCCTTAAATAATTTATACAACTTAGTGATCCTACATTTAACACCTTCATAGCACATATCTAAGAGATACTTCCAAAGTTTTTTAAGGTTGATAAACCTTTACAAGTATTTGAAGCAGAAAAGGAAGAATTAGGGTTCTAGTTGATTAGGGTTTGGAAGCTTGTAAGCTTTGTTTTATTCATCTAAACAATGGTTTAGATATTGTGGTCTACTACCTTACATCATCACAAGGTTATCTAAAAACTCTAATCACTTTACATTTATCATTTTATGTGTATATATGTTCTATATAGTTAAATCACCATTTAGGATACTCTTGAACATGTGAAATAAGTTTCTGCTTGTGATTATGATTTTCAACACTTTTACATATGTTATGTAGTTGATAATATCATGATATAATAGGATTATAAGTATGGTATCATGTTTTTTAAAGGCAAAAAAAGTGTAATATATAAACTAGTGATTAAAAGTTAGTTAAGAAAGTTTAATATTTTAAAGCCTTGTTAAGGACTTGATACTTTGGACTCATGGACACCATATGAACCTATGGACATTATATATGTATGGCATATGATATAAAAGGTTGTGGAAAACTTGTGGATTTTATTAGGTTAAAAAGTATATAAAAACAAATGTATATAACATATTATATAAAGACATAAAATGTAACATCCAGAATTTTTGAATGACGATTTTTACCCTTTGACTTTAGTCTGCTTGACTTATAAGACGACAATCAAATCACGTTTTCACGACTCGACTCTAAAGCAATTTGATGTGGAATGATATTACCTGACAACTTTTAGTTTTGGACACGAGACCCGAAAACATCAGAATGGACTGACATCCCTCGAAAGATTTAGAAACGTGAAAATAGAGTAAATTACATTTAATTATCATTTTTTATTAAATAAAAATATTTAATAAATTAGTCATCATTTTAATCGAAAACGGTTGTTGATAACGTGAATATACGGGTTAAAAGTTTATTCCTAGTTTTACTTTCGGACGAGACGTAACCGGTTCACTAAATAAATAACGAATGTTTTTATAAATGTTATAAAAATAATTTAATGAGAATACGTCAAATGAATACTCATTGTTATCGGAAAAATGATTTGAAAAATAATGGCGCGGGTTCTGTGACTCGAATCAACCGTTAACTAGTTCAAACGAGTCCCGAACCGATAATTATCGAAACTATATTAAAAATTTACACAATTGACCCTGGACTATTAGAGACTTGCCACATTTCTTATAACTTTTAATATATAAACAAAACTTATATATTTTTATTTCATAACCACACATACACACTCTCATTACTCTCGCTCTCTCATTTATCCGGCCAGCCGCCGGCCACCGCCCCACCACTGGTCTCCGCCGTCGGCCACCACGCCGTCGTCGCCAGAAAACTTTTCCGGCGGACTTTTTCCGGCGAACCCAAAATCGTTCCTCATTAACCGATCTATCCAACCCACCACGCCACGCGCCATCACGCACCTTTATTAACACCACCACCTCACCACCACCACCGCCGGAAAACTTTTCCGGCGGGCTTTTCCGGCGAAGACCAAAAAGACTCCTCATTTACCGATCTACCCGATCCCCTACACCACTCTCCTCCACGCGCCACCTCCGCCACCCCACTGTCACCACCTCCATCTCCTCGCCACCGCCACCTTCATAGCACCAAGGGTGCGTTTGCTTCACGTGTAACAGCCACGAAGGGCGTGTTTGTTTTTAGTGGTGAAAACCACCATGAGGGTGGTTTGGTTCGGCTATATAAACGGCCACCATGGGGTGGGTTCGGTGGGCAGCCGCCACCATGGGGTGGGTCGGGTTGTGGGTTTGTTACCACCCGAAAATGGTGCGTCGGGTTGGTGGTATAAACCACAAGGGTGGGTGCGTTTGGTTTGTCTTATAACACCAAGGGGTGTTTGTTTGTTCGGTGGCAACCGCCACCAAAAGGGTGCGTTGAGTCGGGTTGGCTGCGAGGACAGCCGGGGTGTGTCGGGTTGGGTTTGGTTCGTGTATAAAACAACCACCGAAGGGTGTGTTTGGTTTCGGTAATAATCACCCGAAGGGTGTGCTTGGTTTTAGGTTTAATGACCTATTTAGGGTGCGTTTGGTAGGCTGCCAAACAGCCGAGGGGACGAGGGATGCTTGTGTTGGCTGTCGAAACAGCCGGGGTTGACGGGCTAGGCTGCGGGGACAGCCGGGGAGTCGTGTATGGCTCGGGACAGCCGGGGGGAAAGGGTTGTTTGGTTGGTTTCACAGCCGAAATGGGTTGCGTTTGGGTGGCAGTCAACCCACCACAAGGGTGTGTCGGGTTTGGCAGTCACCACCCCACAAGGGTGTGGTTTCGGGTTAAAACCACCAACAAGGGTGCGTTGGTGTTCACACAAAAAGGGTGCGTTCGGGTTGGTCTTCAAAAACGCAGCGGGTGCGTTTGGCTGTGGGTTTAGCACCAAGGGGTGTGTTTGGTTTGATTATGACAAGAAAAGGGTTGTTTGGTTCGGCTGTCGAAAACAGCCGTAGGGTGCGTCTAATTGTGGTGACACCGAAAAAGGGTGAGTTTGGTTTTTTGCACCACAAAGTATTAAATTGTTTCATTTGATTGATCGGATTAATTAAAATGTGATGAGACCTATTAAACTTGCGGCGTCTAAGTAAAATGTGATATTAATATTTAAAACGGGACTGATATTAATGTATAAGTGATATTAGATATATTTTAGGCGAGGAGATTGATTTGGAACTAAAACGGGACTTTGGGGTTTTGTAAGAATATTTAAGAGCAGGGAAAACGGAACATGGGATCTCGGAATTCGTAGAACTTTGAAAAGTGACTTAGTTTATAAATATAACAAATTATATTTTGACGGACGTTTTGATATAAAACAGGACTTTTAACTCTCCATAACGAAGAAACTGAATCGAAATCGGAATATACACTTTAATAAGAAATGAGTTATTTTTAATATATTAAATCTGACATATCTATTAATTAAACGATTTGAGCACTTTCGAGTCCGTTTCAGCCTTCCGGCGAAACACGAAAGTTGTTCGTAATGACATTTTACTTTGCCGCGAGGATTATCAGTTTTAAAACTTGAGATATAGCGGGTCAAAACTAAAGGTCAACGTAAAAGTCAACGGATATTTTAATTAATATTAATACATTATGAGTACGATTTTGAATGATAAAATAAAGTCGGTTAATATATTATTTCAATTAATAGTTTTAAGATCATTGTTTGGTTCTAAAAACGGAAGGTCTAAAAATAGTAACTTTCTTTAAATATTAGGGATAAGTTATATTGGACGGAAAATAGTATATATACATAAAATATACTAAGGGTTAAGGTTTAAAGACGCGCAAGTGGATTTCTCATCACATGTATATATGTATGTATACATATAAAAATATGTATGATTTCGTCGTAACGATGTACACGATGTACGCATCGTTGGTCATATTTATTACGTGTTATAATCAAACGACATAATTATAAGTCGTTGTCGAGATCGTTGCAGATTCAGTTGTGATTTAATTGGATTAATTGATCGTGGTCTTTAATCAATGTGAGTTCGTAGCCTCGCTTTTCAATCTTTTGAATGTTTTATAACCCGCGATGGGGATACATGCTTGTCTACAAATTCTTATACTTACTCGGTTATCTTATAACAATGTGATTGTTTTAAAGGATTTTGTGAGTTATAGCCCCCTGTTTTACTTGTTTTCATACGCTTTATAACTTTTGGGGTGAGAACTTGCTTGTTGCTAAATTTTTGGCAAATTCAATTACATAGTCGATTACATACGTGTTTACATGAATATTTACAAGCTCATATTTACATGAATATTTACAAGCTCATACAATTACTGGTGGCAAATCATTATTTAATTACCGAATATGGTGGAAAATCCCCTTTTAATTACGAAAATTGGGTGCAATTTTCCACTTATAATTACGAATACTGGTGCAAATCCCTTATAATTACGAACTTGGGTGCAAATTTCCATTTAATTACGCATTACTGGTGCAAATCCCTTATAAAAATTACGAATACGCTTCGATGTCATGTTCTTAGTGCAAAATATAATACTTAGGACTTGATTGAATGTGTTTTCTCTTGTTACATTACTTGTTTTGGGACACTTCGGAATATGTACTTAGTCCAGCTCATAACTGTCGTTCTTTGTGGTCCACTTTTGTGTAAATCTTCTTGATTTACTGAATCCACTCGCTCTTTGGATTACAGATGGATTTCGGAAATAAACACTTTTAAATGTTGTAACGCTACATTTCTTCTGAAATATTTGTAATAATTATTTTAATGGATTTGCCTGCATTTTTTTTACTGAAATATGAATTCACCAACATTATTCGTTGATGCGTTTTTAGCATGTAGTAGTTTCAGGGTACTATTTTTATAGTGGGCATTGGGAGCATTCGAGTCGCGCTGGATATATATGTTTTGAAGGCTGTTTAATTAAAACGTGTGAGTACTATTTTATGACAAACGTTTGACAATGTTTTCTAGAATACATTAATAGAGTAATGAGAAGCTAGTGTGTCAGCCTTTGAATTTTTTAATTGAATGTGACATTTGTTATAAAAGTCGCACGTTTTGAGGTCGTTTTCCTGTGATGTTGTGTTTGTAGCCCTGATAGCGCGCACACCCCTCAATGTTACTTTCCGCTGCGCCGTTTGATCCTGAATTTTGGGGGTGTTACAGATGTATTTGTGTTATTTTATAGAGAATCGTAGAATGTGTTAAATATTGTATTGTGTTTTCTATTCTAGTTGATCTGCACATTTGTCGATGTCGTCTTTTAACTTCGCAACGTAATGTAATTTAATTTTTTTATAAAACTTAAAAAATTAATATAATAATTAAAATAATATAATAATAATAAATAAATAAAATAGTAATTATAAAATAACAATAATAATAATACTAATAATAATAAAACTAATACTGATAATAATAATAATATAATAATAAATACTAATATTAATAAATAATAATAATAATAATAAAGATTATTATTATTATTATTTTAATATTTATAATAATAATAATTTATAAATACTGATGTTTTAAAGTATAAAAATTCTGAATTACAACGTAATTCAAAACTTTCCATCAAACTTCCTATGTAATCTGAATCCACTCATTTGATGTAATTATAATGACTGAATTACAATTACAACGCAAATCAAACAGCTATCGTAATGTAATCTGAATTACAATTCCTTCCACCCTGCCAACCAAATACGATTGGAATGTAATTCGTATTACAATTACAACGAATTCCAGCGAACCAAACGCCCCCTACTATATAAGTCATGTAATATAGATAGTTTTTTATGGACATCTCCATTAAGATGAAACAAATGTTTGGGCTAACTCAATAAATGGCAAAGAAACACCCCTTTAGAGGGCGTGGTGCCGGTAACTGTGTGGTCCTTGCGCCAACAAGTAACGTCAGGACGACATCATGTTCGTGCCATAGGGCCGTCCCAACCGGCCAACGTTATCCGTTTTTCTTCTTTTCTTTTTCTTTTGTATTGAATTCGTGTTTTATCAGGTCATGTGTAGGTTAGGGGTAGGGGTGTTAGTCCGGTCGGGTTGGTTGGGTTCGGGTTAATTCGGGTCGGGTCAAAGTCAGGTCAATGTTAACAAATTCATACCAAAACCCGACCCTATTTGAATTCGGGTTACTCGGGTTCGAGTCAATTCGGGTCGGGTCAACTCGGGTCAAGCACATTCGGGTTCGAGTCAACCCAAATATGAGTCAAATGTTACTCACTCCATCCCATATTAAGTGTCCAGTTTGACTTTTTGGAGTCTCTGTTCTTCAACTTTGACCTTTAGTACTAAGTTCTTTTGTTGTTATCATAATCTTGATGGCAAAACTATATGAATGGATTGAGTTTTAAATGTATTTTTCATTGGTATAATTTTCAGCAAGTAATATATATCACAAACAAAAATATTTAAAGTTTTAGTTGAAGAAAAATGACTTCAAAAAGTCATACTGGACACTTATTAGGGGGAGAAGTAGTATAAAATTACTATTTGTATCTTTTAAATCAAAATTTTTTACAATTTTATAAAAAAAAATCCTTATTCGGAGTCGACCTGAACCCGAGTTAGGCAATCTTTTTTAACCCGATTACCCACCCTATTTAGTATTTGGGTATGGATGACCATAATCTCTTAAATTTCTTTGTGTCCCGACTAAAAAAAAGAGCCAATAGGGATTATGTTAGGTTCGTGGTACGGGTTTTGACACCCCCTACTAGGGCGTGTCCTTTAAACTCGCGGAATGACTGGAGGATGCTTTTTTTTTAAGTTATAAGTTTTGAGTTATAAAAGAAAAAAATTGTTGATGTGACAACGCTCTTTTTTACAACACGCGGGCACTGGTGCTCTTACAGCCTTATGAATTTGTTTATATTCAACGTATGTTTTATGAGTTTAAATTTCTATGGCTTAATTTGAGACTTAATAACTTTATCGTGTATAAACTTATAAAAGCCACAAGTTATAAAATTGTGACAACTGACATTTTACAGGTTAAAACATTATATTTATTAATTTGAACAGTTTTATTTTCGATCAAAGTTAAATAGAGAATTTAGTTTAACGTTATGTTGTTATCTCGGCATATCGAGAAACCATTCTTTGGATGTGTTTCGTCACTAGACTAAGTTTAGTCTACGTCAAGCAATCATCATAAAGATTTCTCATAAGGCAATGATTTTAGTAAAATATATGCATTTGGTTTCACTGACTACACATAGGTTTTTATTCTTACATCATTTTTCATGCATGCACAACATACCCAACTCAATTCGCCACCTTTACCAATGTGCCACGTACCATTGATAAGTGTAAAATACACATATCTATTTATACCTAAAATAACCCAATTAAACCCAAAACAGACCAAAAATGGCAAAAATATGCTTGTATTTGTGTTTTGTGTGTGCAGGTACGGATAAGTCAAAAATCACAAGAAAACAATCAAAAGCAAGCAAACACGGACACGAGAATCAGAAGAGTACAAAGCCGAAGCCAAAAGACCAAAGCCTTAGCCAATTTTCATCTTCAAGGGCCAATCTTGCAATTTCCGAAAGTTATTTATAACTTGAAAGAGAAAAGTAAAGAGAAGGGCCAAATGTGTTAACTTCCCAAACTACAACAGTTTTAACTGTCAAAAAAAGGAGCGGGAACCCCTTTTACTATTCATCGTCTCTCCCATATTCACCCCCATGGTAAAACAAGGGGCAAATCAAAATTAGAGGGTGATTAAGTCAATTCAAGAGGTCTACATCACAAACCCAGGGTCAAATCAGTCTTTAATCAAAGGATTCATTAAAGAAGAGCCACATCATCAAGTAAAGAAGCACAAGTTTATGTGGGTTTTTGTGCTAAATCACTCACAAAACTAACCACAACGTACATTCATGGATTGTACGCTGGCAATCCTCAGGTGTCCACATCTTGATCAAACGGCCACAATTGATGATCAAATGATTGAAGAAATGAATGGCAGAGATTGAAAGATTGAAAAGCAGGGCTAGAGGTCCTAGAAGCTTCAGCTGGGCACTATAAAAAGACCTCACTTCTCACACACACGATATCTAGTCTTTTCTTTTTATCTAGTTTTTAGTAATTTTGTTTAGCTTAAATTCGAGTTTTTATTTTATGTAATTTTCCTTTTTCAAGTAATGTAATCAGCTTCTTTAATCAATGAAATTCAGTTTTTAGTGTTTTAAATCTCATTTTATAAGCTTTCTTCTTAAGTCATAAGCTCTCTTAAAAAGCTAAAATTGTCTCAATAAGCTACTTATAAGCTCTTTCAGTCTATAAGCTGAAATAGAGCTGGTTGAATTCAGAATTAACCTTATCTAAACCTTAAATCAGTTTAATCTCATATGGATCTTATTGGATCTAAGCTTTTGGAAGGGGATCTTACACTTGGATCTCGCTCTCGATCCCAAGGACATTTACTATAGCACGTATGCCCTATCAGCACGTGCTCGGCTAGTAGCTGCCTTTATTGGGTTCCTTTTGTTTGCTAAAGGGATATACTAAGTAAGTTTATCATTTTTCATTAGTCTCTAATTTAGTTTTAAATTGCTTAGTTATAGCTTATATGTTTAATATTGTTTATTTGCTTATTCTCTTTGCTGTTAATGTTTAAATATCTCTTCTAGTGCTATTTAGTTATGTGTTTTCATCTGTTTTTGCTTAAAAGTAGCTTATAGATCTTTAGGTTGTCAGATTTATGTCATCATTATATCATAAATGCAAAAAAAAAATTGTAGTTAATTTTGTTAAGATTTAGACATTTTGCTATTCAGCGCTCGTTTAATCATGTTGATAGTTTGTTTTAAGCTTTCAGTTTTTATCTGGTATTGCACACCTTTGTTCATTTGGACTCTCTCTTAAAAGCTTTTCTCAACTCTGTCAAAATGGTAAGGTAGTGTTTGGTTTAGTGCATTCTCAAATTTGCACTAACAGTACTAACCTAAGTTAGTACTGCTAACCCTTTGCACTACCAGTACTTTTATAAGTTAGTACTGTTAGCTTTAATCTCAGTAGAATTAAGTTTAGTTTCAGCTTATTTAGATTTAGTTTTCATTTTCTAGCTTATTTCATTGCTTATTTAGTTTTTTTAAAGTCAAAAATTGCACTAGCAGTACTTTCTCTTGAAAGTACGCTGAGTTATCTACACTTGCTGTACTTACCTTTCAGTAAGTACGCTGTTTCTATTGTGTTCTTAGCTTAATTTAGATGAGTTAGTTTAGGATTTAGCTTATCAAACCCAGTAGGACTTAAAGTTGTTAATATAGCTTAATCCGTTTTTAAGTCTTAATTGGCAATTCTAGATTATTTACTTAGTTTAATTTAGAGAGTTAAAAGTCAATAAAAGAACCTGAAAAAACTCCAAAAACTAGTACTTAGAAATTTGTTAGGAATGCTTAAAATTTGTTAATTTAGCTTATGGATATAGACTTTCTAGCTTAATCAGATAGATTATAAGTAGTTTTATAAGTCCTTAAAGTTTTAGAGTTTAGTTTAGCCTTATAAGCCTTTAAGCTCATTTGGAAATTGTGTTTCTTTGCCTATTTCCTGAGTTTGCTTACTTAATGATCAATTTCAGTAGCATAAAAGTAGTTTAAGCTTTAGTTTCTTTTCATTTATAGATTAAGCATATCATAAGCTCTTTAGAACTTCTTTCCTTTTTCATTTTGATCTAGTTTTGAGTTTTCTATAGCTTATTTTCTAAAACCAAGGGATAAGCCCTCCTTTCTGTAACAGCTTAAAGATAAGCTCTTTGAGAGCTTATTTGTGAGTTTCAGCCCAAGTAGCTTTTATTAATTTTGTTTCCCCTAGTTTCCTCTACAACTTTGCTTCTTTGAGTTTTTCATTTTAAGCACTTTTCAAATTTCACCTTAATTCGGGCCTTAGTTTGTTGTCGGGATAGATTCTCAGGGTAGAAAGTGTAACTTTTCGATTTTCATTGTTTTTCAGTTAGTCCCTCCGTTAGTTTCTTAGGTCTTTGCACCATTAGTCCATTAGTTAAGTTTTTAATTAGTTTATTAAGTTTTAATTAAAAATTTAGGGATAAGTTTTAATTAGTTCAATTAAACTTTTATAAAAAAATAAAAATTAGGGCTTTTATTTTTAATAGTTTTCAGCAATTTTTCTTTATTTAGCAAAACTTTAGTTTACATTTTTAGGGATTTAAAATTTGTCTACTTGTTTAATTGTCATTATTTGTTGCTCCTTAATTTCGTAGTAATAGCTTATCCAAAATATCTTTGTTCCATTCAAATCAGGATCCGAACGTAAACGTGGTTTCAATTTCACTAGTCGTTGGGGAAACGACCCGGGAGATCATACTTGCCCGGTTAAACATACGTATATTATATTATATATATATATTTTATATGTACGTAAAACTGCAATCAAAAAGAAAGGAGACAAAGATGTTTTGGCTATAGAAGCTCCAATTCTCATGATTCACAAACGAGATCTAAGTTTAAAGAGAAAGGATTTAGGCTATGCTCTGGGCAAGATCGAGAGAATAACGTTCCCTACCGTGTTATGTACTGATCCTTCTTCTTACCCAGTAAGGATTAAAGTATGGGTCTCCGGAAGGCAAGTTGTTAGAGATACTAAAATCCGTCTAACAAAGAAGTTTCGGACACTCGAAAGTAGACGAAAATTGGTCAACGTTTACTGGCTCGAAAGACAATACTGGCATATTGCTCCACTCGCCACAGAGGCTTGTCCAAATTGTCCTCTGGTATTTGGACTCCGGCTGCCTGCTCCAAGCATATGACCAGAGATCGCTCTCAGCTCACCAATTTCGTCAACAAATTTTTGGGTACAGTCAAATTCGGAAATGATCATGTGGCAAAGATTTTGGGATATGGTGATTATCAGATTGGGAATGTTACGATATCAAGGGTTTACTATGTGGAAGGACTTGGACACAACTTATTCTCCGTTGGGCAGTTTTGTGATTCGAACCTTGAGGTTGCATTTCGTCAACACACCTGCTTCATTCGTAATTTAGAAGGTATTGATTTATTGACTGGATCTCGAGGCAACAATCTGTATACTCTGTCTCTTGAAGACATGATGGCATCCTCTCCCATATGTCTCTTGTCAAAGGCCTCAAAGACTAAGTCCTGTCTATGGCATCGACGTTTGTCTCATCTAAACTTTGGTACAATCAACCATTTAGCTAGACATGGTCTTGTTCGAGGTCTCCCTAAGCTTAAATTTGAAAAGGACCATCTGTGTTCTGCATGCGCAATGGGTAAGAGCAAGAAGAAACCCCACAAACCTAAATCTGAAGACACCAATCAAGAAAAACTCTATCTGTTACACATGGATCTTTGTGGACCAATGCGTGTCGCAAGTGTTAATGGAAAGAAGTACATCCTCGTCATTGTCGATGATTACTCACGATTCACATGGGTTAAGTTCTTAAGGTCAAAAGATGAAGCTCCAGATTTCATAATTAAGTTTCTCACGATGATCCAACTGCGACTTAAAGTACCTGTCTGACGCATCAAAACAGATAATGGAACTGAATTTGTTAATCAAACGTTGCATGAATATTATGAGAAGGTTGGTATATCTCACGAAACATCTGTAGCTCGCTCTCCATAGCAAAATGGTGTCGTTGAAAGACGGAATCGTACGCTAATTGAAGATGCTCGCACAATGTTGATTTATGTAAAAGCTCCGTTATTTCTATAGGCTGAGGCAATGGCTACCGCATGTTACACCCAAAATCGTTCCATCATACGCCTTCGTCATGGCAAAACACCATTGAGCTTTTACATGACAAACTTCCCAACTTATCTTTCTTCCATGTATTTGGTGCACTCTTCTATCCAACGAATGATAGTGAGAATTTGGGCTAGTTACAACCAAAGGCTGATATTGGTATTTTTATTGGTTATGCACCCACGAAGAAAGCATTTCGAATTTACAACCGACGTACCAGACGAATCATTGAGATAATTCATGTAGATTTTGATGAGCTGACTACGATGGCTTCTAAACACAGCAGTTCAGGACCCGCACTTCATGAAATGACTCCTGCAATAATCAGTTCAGGACTCGTGCCAAACCCTCCTTCTTCAACACCGTTTGTACCACCTTCGAGAACTGACTGGGATATGTTGTTTCAACCGTTGTTCGATGAATTACTCAATCCTCCACCTAGTATTGATCACCCAGCCCCTGGAGTCGTTGCTCCAATTGATGAAGTAGCAGCTCTAGAACCCGCTGTATCAACCGGTTCACCTTCCTCAACTACAGTTGACCAAGATGCACCATCACCAAGTAACTCTCAAACAACACCCGATACCCAACCTCCCGTCATTCCTAACGATGTTGAAGAAGACAATCATGATATTGAATTTACACATATGGGTAATGATCCGTACTTTGGTATCCCAATTCCAGAAGTTTCTTCTGATCAATCCTTATCGTCGGATTCTATTCATACAACTGTGCATCCTGATCACCAAATTTCTGAACACAATAACAAATGGACTAAGGATCATCCACTTGAAAATATAATCGGTGAACTCGCTAGACCAGTTTCCACACGACTGCAATTACATGAGCAAGCTCTTTTCTGTTACTATGATGCTTTCCTCACTGCTGTTGAACCCAAGACGTATAAAGATGCTTTGACTCAAGCCTGTTAGATTGAAGCAATGCAAGAAGAACTCAATGAGTTTGAACGACTTAAAGTATGGGAGCTCATACCCCGACCAGATAAAGTTATGGTTATTACTTTGAAGTGGATCTACAAAGTGAAACTAGACGAACTGGGAGGTATACTAAAGAACAAAGCTCGGTTAGTGGCTCGTGGTTACCGTCAAGAGGAGGGAATTGATTTTGAAGAGTCTTTTGCTCCGGTTGCAAGATTAGAGGCTATAAGGATTTTTCTCGCGTTTGCTGCTCATATGAACATGGTCGTCTACCAAATGGATGTGAAGACTGCGTTTCTGAATGGTAATCTGCGGGAAGAAGTTTATGTTAGCCAGCCGGATGGGTTTGTGGATAAAGATAAACCAAATCACGTGTACAAGCTTAAGAAAGCTCTTTATGGGTTGAAACAAGCTCCACGCGCGTGGTATGACATGTTGTCTTCGTTCCTGATATCCCAAGACTTCTCCAAAGGTTCAGTGGATCCCACATTGTTCATACGCAGAGACGGCAAGGAACTACTTCTGGTACAAATATATGTCGATGATATCATCTTTGCTGCATCTACACCTGAACTTTGTGACCTATTTTCTAAAATCATGTGTTCAAAATTTAAGATGTCAATGATGGGCAAAATCTCATTTTTCTTAGGACTACAGATTTCTCAAAGTCCCAGAGGCATCTTTATTAACCAGTCAAAATATGCCCTTGAATCCTTAAAGAAATACGGTTTTGACTCTTGTGACCCAGTGGATACTCCCATGGTGGAGAAATCCAAACTGGATGAGGATAAAGAAGGGAAAGCCGTTGATCCGTCACACTATCGTGGTATGATAGGCACCCTCCTTTATCTCACAGCCAGTAGACCTGACCTACAATTTGCTATATGCATGTGTGCCCGGTATCAGGCTCGGCCTACCGAAAAGCACTTAAATGCAGTAAAAAGGATCTTTCGATATCTAAAAGGAACCGTTAATCGGGGACTATGGTATCCGAAGGATTCTTCGATTGCTCTAACAGCATTTGCAGATGCGGATCATGCTGGTTGTCAAGATACACGCCGTAGCACATCTGGTAGTATGCAATTTTTGGGAGATAGACTTATCAGTTGGTCATCAAAAAGGCAGAAAAGCGCTGCGATATCCAGTACGGAAGCTGAATATATTGCTTTGTCCGGCTGTTGTGCTCAAATCCTTTGGATGAGATCACAGCTTACCGACTATGGCTTTGGTTTCAACAAAATTCCAATGTACTGTGATAACAAAAGCGCTATTGCCTTATGCTGCAACAACGTTCAACATTCCAGATCAAAGCATATAGACATCAGATTTCACTTTATCAAGGAGCATGTTGAGAATGGGGTGATCGAACTTTACTTTGTCAATACGGAGTATCAACTGGCGGACATCTTCACTAAAGCTCTTGGCCGAGAAAGAATTGAATTTCTGATCAACAAGCTGGGAATGCGGAGTTTTACGCCGGAGACTCTGAAACAATTGGCAGATGAAGTTGATGAATAGTGGTGGTACCTATTCACATATCCTGTATCATATGTATATACATAAAACCATAAAAACCAAAAAGATTTTTCATTTTTAGAAAACTTTTATAAAAACAAAATACAAAAATATAAAATCTATAAAACCAAAGAAAAAATTAAAAAATGAAAAAAATATAAAAAAGGAAAATATAAAAAGAGTCTAATGGCATGTCCTTCTGAACAATCAATAAACATTACCGGTCTAGAAATATGTCCATTCATGATGATACGAGACTGTAAATGAAGTTCGAGCAGAAGTTCCAAATGTTTTCAAAACATGCCAAATGGCTTGCTATTATTTCAAATAGCAACCCGGTCTTCATATTAAAGGCAAGTATTTCAAAAAGAAAACTTGACATCATAACGGGAATTTATTCTCGGGCATGGTATACTTTATGACTATGCAAAGGCTTGTGTTTACATTGCAACACAACCCGTGCTTCCTATATAATCATAAGTGTACGTGTCAGTGCACCTATGTATTAAAATAAGAGAAATCTTATTTTGGTGTTTGTTTTTCAAAAATATAACATTGCTTCATTAGAAAATGTTTTTTCAAAGACGTTCGACTTCTCAAACAATGACTACAACTCTTTAAATAGAAAATGGGTCACTGTTTGAGGGGGAGAAAACGTCAAATATCTTCTTCATAATAATAATGAGTTTCAATAAACAAGGTTTTAAATAATAATGGAATATCATTGGTTAAGGAAAGTTAATTAAGTTTAGCTTATATGTGGCTTATATGTTATGTGTTTATGCCTTTAGGGAGTAAGTGTGCAAATACAAGTTTTTTAGGAATGCTAGGTAAAAACATTAGGGACTATTTGTGCCATTGTTAAACCTTTATTGCCTTATAAAACTCAAGAGTGAAAAATAAAGAGGATAAGAAACTTAAGGGGTCAAATGTGTTAAAAACCATAACTGTTTTATAACCCACCCACCCAACACACACTTAACAATTTTTTTCTCCTTCCCATTGTCTCTCGAACGATCGCCAACCTTCTTTCCATTTTTTCAAGTTGTTTTCAAGCATAAGGTAAAACTACTAACCTATTCTACACTTCCCATTCATCTCAAACCTTCCAAGAATTTTGATTTCCACAAGTTTTGATCTCGAAGAACCCTACTTTTTAATTAGGGTTGCACAAAATCAAAAAGTGTTTGAATCTCAAATTATTTGAGGGGTTTTGATGGTATTGGTGTGTAGAAGACCTGTTTAACTCAGTTTTATGTATGCTTATCATATGAATGAGATTTGAGTAATTATTGGCTCAAAAATTTAGGTATATGCTAAATTAAGAACCCTAATAAGATCGTCTATTTCCCTGCCCCGAGCCTCTCTGCACTCACTCTCTCTCTGCAACAAAAAAGTGTTTGATTATTAAAATTGTTTGAGGGGTTTTGATGGTATTGATGTGTAGAAGATTTGTCTAAATCAGCTTTATGTGTGCTTAACATATGTATCAAATATGCGTGATTATGTGTTCGAAAAATTGGGTTTAGGAGAATTATTGTAGGAGAAGAGAACTCCGATGGCGAGACGAGATGAGTGTTAGAGAGTAAGTGGGAACGATCATTGTAGTGTGAGCTCTTGTGCGCTAGTCCTAATATGGATATGTTGACCTAATTGTAAGCTGTCTGTTCTAATACCACTTACAATCTTATCCCGTGTCATAGCATGTGTTCGCTTGAGAGAGAACCCTAACCAACCCACCACTCAACCAACCAACCAACCACCCTCCCCCCCCCCCCCCCCCCCCCCCCCCCCCCCCCCCCCCCTATGAATGCCTGCTAACAAACTGTCCCCCACCTAACATGGCCCCTCCCAGTTCTTCTCTCCCTTATTGTTAGTGTTGGGTTTGGCTTAAATGTTGTTTTCATAGTATCTCCACGATACTTTTATCATATGTAGCTAATGAAATGTGTTTGAGTGCCTAAAAAGTCGTGATTGTGAATCATTAAAAATGGAACCGAACAACTAGTTGTCCTTTGGTAACCCCCCCTTCCCCTGCGAACAACTAATTTTTGTGTGTGTTGGTACTCGAACAATGTGTGTTTTTTTTCTCACTTGGAATTCGATATCTATGTTTGTGAACGGAATCTGAACAACTCATTGTTCTTTGAGAACCAAACAAGTTTTCTCTTCAGGAACCGAACAACTAGTTGTCATAAGGAACCGACCAACTAGTATGTCTTAAGGAACCGAACAACTAATTTTGGCTAAGGAACCGAACAACTAGTTTTGGTTTAGGAACCGAACAACTAATTTTGGCTAAGGAACCGAACAACTAGTCTGTCATAAGGAACCGAACAACTAGTATGCTTTGAGAACCGAACAACTAGTTTTGGTTTAGGAACCGAACAACTAATTTTGGCTAAGGAACCGAACAACTAGTTTTGGCTAAGGAACCGAACAACCAGTTTTTGTTAGGGAACCGAACAACCAGTTTTCCTAAAGTAACCGAACAACTAGTTTCGTTAAGGAACCGTTACATTATGTTTAGACCCCAAACACTTAAGATCAAATTTTCATTTAAAAGGCAATTTAAAAAATTTAATTAGGGAGATAATTAAAATTGGTTAATTATTCATTCTAAACAAGTTAAGTTAGCTTAAGTTGTCATTTCAAAATGAATAGATCTTAATAAGTGCAAAAAGTCTTAAAGTTCCTAAAGCATCGTTCACATCATGAATCAACTTTATGTGCTCTCTCAATAGGTCTCTATAGTATATTGTATAAAATTGGTTATACATAAACTGTATTGATCTTAGCAGAATCATGAACACTACAAAAGAACAGCAAAAGGAGTTGGATGATGCTCTTGTCGCACCTGAAAACCGCCTCAAGATAGGGAAAAGCAATCTCCGACTGAGCTCAAATCTCAAATCCAAGGAACCTACTATTCAAGTGGTGCTAGATGCTCTCAAACTCACTCCATTCTACAATGCATTTGAGATCTCTACTGATGTTCCTGAGATATACATGCAAGAATTCTGGGTCACTGTCACCAGACATCACTCGTCACTTCGTTTTAAGTTGGATGGAAAAAGTCACACAGTTAATGTTGACAACTTTAGAGATATGCTCAAAATTTGCCCCAAACTCCCTGGTCAGAAATTTGAAGAACCTCCACTTGAAGAGGATATTCTATCTTTTATCAGAGATCTTGGACACACTGGTGAAATCAAGTTTTTATCTGATGTCAATGTCAACCACATGCATCAACCTTGGAGATCATTTGCTGCCATAATCAACAAGTGTCTAAGTGGAAAGACTACTGCTCTGGAAAGTCTTCGCCTCTCACGTGCTCAAATTCTTTGGGGTATGTATCACAACAAGCAGGTTGACTATGTCTATCTACTGTGGGAAGACTTGGTATTTCAAGTGGAGAACAAGAATTCTAAAAAGACCAATGACATGTATTATCTACGTTTCACCAAAGTCATTTGTTAGGATCATGAAAAAGACTCGATCACCCCGTGTTTTGTCTAGCATAGTTTAGCTCGTAGTCTTAATATTTATCGTTTAGTTACCGTATGACTTATGGCGTTGGGCCGGGTCTTTACCCACATGTTAGCCCACTCCATAGCCCACTTAGGGCACATAAACTCTTGTATTTAAACCCCCTCTCAGCCATTGAGAGGGGTTGGTAATTCATTGTATAACAAATACACACTAAGTGTCTTTCTCTCACTAGAACTTCCCATTTTCTCTCTCTAGAAATCGGCCTACACACTAATCCTTGATTGTGTTATGATTTCCAATATACTACAAAGATGCAGTAAACTTTTATCAGTCTCGGATAATTACTATGTTCCTTATTTAGAAAACTGCAACATTGGTTGTGAGCCGGCAAGATGCAGTAAACGTTTATTAGCCCACAGTTTTTATTATTATTATTACCTCATTTTTTTCATTTTTTTTACACTTTATATTACTATGATATAGAGAAAATTCCTTTTTAGAAAATTTAAGTATAAATTTGAACTAAAATTATTGATATCATCCATACTTCAAAGCGTTTTGTCTCCCTGGAAGACGTTTTCGTAGTTGCGTTTGTCAGAGGAATAGTACACTGCTTGGTTTGTCTTCTAGGTTGTTTCATGCAGTGGTTTTGTTTTTTTTATATTGCGTTTTGGTTAACACTACAGGTTGCGTTTTGTGTATTGCGTTTTGTCTTAAGTTGAAGACCCTCATTGCATTTTGACTAGGAGAAACTCTGCCCAATTAATTTCTTGATTGCGTTTTGTCTCAAGATTTGATTGCGTTTTTTCCAAGACACGTCACTGTGTTTTTGTCTCCTTCTTATTGCGTTTTGTGTCCTGCGTTTTGTCCCAAGTTGAAGACCCTTATTGCGTTTTGGTGGAAAGAATCCCTGGCAAAAAAATTTCTACATTGCGTTTTGTCTTTGCTTCTTGACTGCGTTTTGTCTAGGACACCTCACTGAGTTTTGTCTAATCCTTAACATTGAGACTTGTCTAGATTTCCTGACTGAGACTTGTGTATTGCATCTCGTAAACTTAATCAACCAAAATTAAAACCAAATCACAAAACAAACAACATAATCACCTATATCAACAAACAATATCACTTTTAACATTCAATCAATAATCTATTGTACCGTCTAAAGTCTTTTTATCATAATCCTCAATTCAAACAATCATGTTAGTAATCAGATGATATTCAGCGGCGGTTTCTTTTATGATACCCGCCCTCCTATGCTCGATAGGACTAATTATGAATCATGGTCACAACAAATCCGATTGTACTGTAGAGGAAAGGAAAATGGATTGCTAATTCTCCAGTCTATTGATGAAGGACCATTTGAGCTTGGAACCATAAGGAATACACTTGGGACTACCCCTGAGGGAGGTGTTCTACTTGGACCAGAAAGGCCTCGTACCTATGAGGATCTAAGTGACACGGAGAAGAAGCGATACGATGCAAATGTCCATGTAACCAATATTGTGCTTCAAGGATTACCCAAATATATCTACAAGCTCATCAATCACAACATTGAAGCAAAAGCAATTTAGGACAACGTCAAAATGCTTCTTGCAGGTTCTGAGCTTACCAAAGAAGACAGAGAATCACAGTTGTACAATAAATTTGAGCGGTTCAAGATGCTTCCAGGTGAAAACATCAATGAGTACTATGTTCGATTTCACAAGCTGGTCAATGACATGAGGAATATCAGAATGACAATGCCTAACATTCAGCTGAACTCCAAGTTTGTGAACAATATGTAACCTGAATGGGATAGGTTTGTGACAACCGTTAAACTCAACAAAGGTCTGAAAGAGACAAATCACGATAAGCGTATGTATTAAACATCATGGAAGCTTGCTGCCACAGATGGATAATTATTGAAAGAATCACTCCTGCTACTAATGATCAACTTGCATTTGTTTCAACTGTCCAACCTCATACCCAATCATCACATGTCCAATCTCATCAATATCCTTCTTCATCAACAAACCCTCAATTACTATAATATCGATTTATTTATTCTAATTAGAGATATGGCTTAAATAGTATTTTAGGGATAAGAAATAAACTACCAACCCAAGGATAATCCAAGCGAACTTGTTCTTAAATCAAGGATCTTTTCGTAGGCGTTTGCCCCGTCCAATCGGGGGATCGAATTGATTATAAAAACATGAGTTTAATTAGTCGATTTATTAGTGAACAGGGAAAAATATTATCTAGATGAGTGAATAGATTGACCTTGAAGCAACAACGATTAATTACGATTGCTATAAAACAAGCTCAACTTTCGTTATTGGGTTAGCCATACACTTCACATGTTTCTAGCGATTCACATGGCATCTTCAAATGATACAAGTCTTGGATAAGAATCTACAACGCACTAGAACGCCCTTGTTGACGATCCTTTACTCCGACAACATCTAGGGTTCCTCGAACAATGTAATATCTCACACCGGGTAAATCCTTAACCCTCCCCCCTCTTACTAAGACTATAGAATGTTCTTGTGAATTATGGCCAATACCAGGTATATAAGCAGTGATTTCAAATCCATAGGTTAATCGTACTATGGCAACTTTACGTAAGGCAGAGTTTGGTAAAGAAACTTGTCTAAAACTACCTATAGGCGGTAGGGGTCGGGTTATTGATGTGAGATGGGTCCAGAGTTCTAAGACATATGAGACAGAGAAAACAGAAAGTATTCGTGTATATATTTTACAAAAACATGAAATCAAAGTAGGCGATAAAGTAGCCGGAAGACATGGAAATAAGGGTATCATTTCAAATTTTTTGCCTAGACAAGATATGCCTTATTTACAAGATGGAAGACCCGTTGATATGGTTTTCAACCCATTAGGAGTACCTTCATGAATGAATGTAGGACAAATATTTGAATCTTCACTTGGGTTAGCGGGGGATTTGCTAGACAGACATTATCGAATAGCACCTTTTGATGAGAGATACGAACAAGAAGCTTTGAGAAAACTGGTGTTTTCTGAATTATATGAAGCTAGTAAGCAAACAACGAATCCATAGATTTTTGAACCTGAGTCTCCAGGAAAAATCAGAATTTTTGATGGAAGAACGGGGGATCCTTTTAAACAACCTGTTATAATAGGAAAGCCTTATATCTTGAAATTAATTCATCAAGTTGATGATAAAATCCATGGGCGTTCCAGTGGGCGCTATTCACGTCTTACACAACAACCCCTTAAAGGAAGGGCCAAGAAAGGGGGACAACGGGTAGGAGAAATGGAGGTTTGGGCTTTAGAGGGGTTTGGTGTTGCTTATATTTTACAAGAGATGCTTACTTATAAACTGATCATATTAGAGACTCGAGAAGTACTTCGGTACTATAATCTTTGGAGGATGAATACCAACTCCTGAGGATGTTCCAGAATATTTTCGGTTATTCGTTCGAGAACTACGATCTTTAGCTCTGGAACTGAATCATTTTCTTGTATCTGAGAAGACTTTCCAGCTTCTGTGCAAAGGTCATGCCATTTGGCTCGGCCTAAAGAATTCCGGAGCAACCTACCAGAGGGCTATGACGGCCATCTTCTATGAGATGATGTATAAACTATGTCATAGTAGTCAAATCCAAGACAAGGGTCAATCACATAGAAGTCCCCCCGATTAGTCTTTGAGAGGCTTCAAAAATCAAAGAACACGGAGCTGTAAAATCAAACTCATGGGTTGGTTAAGCTGAGTGAACTGCCTAGGCGGTTAACTAGGCCTTTGCCTTGGCATATAGCCATGTTGGCCTTGATTTGGTGGAGACGGGTGAACCCGCTAAGACTGTGGTAAGGTTGCCTGAGGTGGTGGAGCAAAAGATACCTGCATACCTTGAGTTGATTGGGGAAGAGCTGGTTGTTGCAACATTGGTACGTAGGATTCCGAGAAGAAAGAGGCGGGCGCATCGAAGTTAGAGAAAGGGCTCTCACAGACACAAATTGATTCCGGATACACCTAAACTGATGAAATACTTGACAACCTAACCAAACAAATGGCACTTCTTGCCCAATCATTCAGAGCTACACTTCCTAGAGAACAATCAACTTCAAACCTCTTCTAAAAACCGAACTCAAGCAACCTTCAAGTTGTCGGTTGTGTGTAGGAATGTTCATGTTGCTTGGCAGAATCAGAATCAGAATTAGAGGTATTTTGCTCAAGGAAATGGTGCTGCAGGCAATGGGGGCGCACAAAATAGAGCTGGGAATGCCAATGCAGGTCAAGGAAAACCGGTCAAGTGTTATAATTGTAATGGGATTAGACATATTGCACGGAACTGCACTCAGCCAAAGCGTCCACAGAATTCTAATTATTTCAAGGACAAGATGCTGCTGATGCAAGCCCAAGAGAATGGTGCAGTTTTGGATGAAGAGGAACTACTCTTTCTGGCTGGTGAATAGGCCAACACCTTTGATGCAGATGTGGATAATCAACCAGTCCAAGACTTAGCTCTGAATGAGGACAACATTTTCCAGGCAGATGAATGTGATGCTTTTGATTCAGATGTTGATGATGAACCGACTGCTCAGTCTATATTCATGGCCAATTTGTCCTCAGTCGGGTCAGCAAATCCACAAGCTGGACCATCTAATGCATCAATCTTATCTGAGGTACATATTCTGGAAAATGCTATTGATTATAGTGTTACTAATCAGGACGAACATGAGATTCATAATGAAGTACAACAGGCAAATGTTATTGACTCAACTAGTGTCGATATGGGTAACAGTAATGTTATTCCATATGAACAATATTTATCGGTCGATAATATTTCTGTTGTACCAAGTTTGTTGCCATCTTCGTCTTAATGAGATGTATGTGTGTCATCGATAATGATGCGTTCGTTCCTCATGACCCAATAGCCACTGAACTTAAGATCTACAAGGAACAAGTTGCCATTTATGAGCAACGTGCTAAGTTTGAATTGACTGAACGTGAACAGCGAATGGATGATCAAATGCGTATGCTTATTCAAAATCGTAATAAAACGGAAGAAAATCTTAAAAAGGAACTTCATTCTGTCAAGTTGCAACTTAATTCAACTATGGAAAACAACAAGATAATTGAAGAAACTGTAACGACTTTGAAACAAGAGTTTAAACAGAAAGAGTCTAAATTCCTGACTGATTTTTCCAATCTGAAACACCTTAACGATAAACTTGAGAATAAGCTTCACTCACAAGATCAATCCATTCAAACTGTCCACATGATGTTAAATCCTACTCAGGTGTATGACCAAAAGACTAAAACTGCGCTAGGTGCCCAGAACCCTTTTTACCTCAGACAGGCCAAAAAGGCCCAACCGGCACTATATGATGGTGAAGAACTTCTTAAGACTCATCATGTGCCGGTAATTGTTCCATCGTCTGAGGAAGACCTAGAGTTAGCAGAGACTACAAGAAATAAACTGCGTGCGAAAATGAATGATTCTGCGTTTATGGAAAAGAGGGTTAACATTACACCCCCTAATTACTCAAAAGAAAATTTTATGGCAACATTCACCCCTCAGACTCATTGACACTGGCAAAGTATTTTGGTCAATCGATCTAGAAAATGAAAGGCCAAAGGAAAGAGAAAGGCCAAATGCTCACCCTGCCTGTCCTGCACCTGCGGACTGAGTATCCTCCCAATATACGGTCCATCTGGTCCTATCGATCGCTTTCCAAACTACAAGTCATGAATATTGGTCTGTATGTAATTACTCCAACCTATTTTGGGACTTTGAGAAAAACTTGTAAAATGTGTATCCACTCCAACAAGACATACACTGAAGGGAAAGGGGGTTTTTGAACCAAACAAAACGATACGTACTTAAACCAAAGTAATTCCATTTTCATCTACTCAAAGAACATTTTGACGGAGTTCAAAAATCTCTGGTCATTGTAGTTAGGGCAATGAAGCCTTTTTGAAAATTTGGAAGCTGAGGTGGACCAGAATGAGATAGATTTAATGAGTGGTGAGATTGAACGGAAAAACCTTCTCATCACAAATGAGAACTTAATTGCTGAATGCTTGTCCAAAGATGTGTTTTATACTGCAACTGATTTTGTATTAAATGTGTCTAGATTTTTTGACATGCATGATGCTTTCACTATTGATTAACACGTATGGCCGACCTTGAATCTGAATATTTTTAATGTCTGAGAAACAAGATTCCATATGGATGATCCACGACTCATAATAAAACATTTTTCCAAACTTTGATGTTGAACACTTCATCTGTCAATTAAAGTATTTCAAAATCCTCAAAGAACGTTTGGTAACAAAAAAAACCAGTGACGTCTTCGGCAGCTCTTTATTTGATTATTGTTTGTGATCGGGAAACTAATTGAAAAATTCAAAGTCAGGGCAAATACGATTTGTAATTAAAGGAGAAAAATTCTCTGCTTACAAAGAAAAATAGTGATGCAGATCCTATTTTTGACCTTAAGGCCTTAGTTTCTCAGAACAAAGATTTAACTGCAAAGCTCAATGCCCTTCACGATCTCAATGAACGCTTTAGGGCGGAAAATGCAAAAGTTAAGCAGATTATAAGGAAATTGTATATTCAATTAAATAACGCGTGCCAAAATACTGACCAGAATTAAACTCTTCTGTTATTGAAATTGAAACCTTAAGGCTCAACTTAAATATAATTCCAAATGTGTCACTATACCTGATAGCAAACCTAAAGTGCTGGCTCCTGGTAGATATACTATAGATGTTGAACCAATTCCTCCTCGACACAAGAATAATCAGGAAGTGCATGACACTATATCAAACACCTTAAGGAAAATGTAGAAACCCTTCGCGAAATAGTAGAGGACGCTAAGGTGGAAAGACCATTGGATACCTCTCTTGCATCTGCTTGCCGTTACACTAAACACTCTCAGGAGCTGTTAGAATATGTAATAGGCACGTATCCTAAAGACTTTAGCCCTAGCAATAAACAGAATGCCTCTACCACTTCACTTAGGAAAAAGCGAGTTACTTTTGTCGAACCATGTGAAACCTCAACTCATAACACACCAGCACAAGTTGAGCACCAGAAAATAAATTCGACTAATGCACCTGGAATTCCCTCTACAGGAGTAAAAGGTGCCTCTGCAGCTAGCAGGTCAAAGCCTAGGAGCAATACAAAGAAAGATAGGACCTTGCCAGCTAAAAGTGCCTTGAAACAAGTAGAAGCCCATTCTAGGATGAATAAGTCGAATGAGAAACAAAAGAATCATGTTGATTCTAGTATTAGCTATAAGCGTACTGTAATTAATTTGAATTCTAATACTTCTTGCAAAACTTGTAACAAATGCTTAATTTCTGTTAATCATGATCAATGTGTTGTGCGTTCTAAGATGTTTGTGAAGCAATCCCCTGCCACTAAAGTGTGGCGGGTTAAGCAAGTTAAGCAAGTTTGGAAGGCCACAGGGAAATTGTTTACCACTATCGATCATCAGTGGCGACCCACTGGCAGACTATTACCTTTAGGAGATCAGTGGCCTTTAACTAGGAATTCTCTACTAAGGTATTGCTACAAAGACAATGGAAGCCACAGGTAGGACTTCTCCTGTTCGGAAGGACAGTGCCACTCGTTTAGTTAGGTCTACTGCTCTTAAGAGTGACTGTATGCCAGCTGATCCACAGGAAACTATTGCCCCTGTAGCATATAATCTTGCGTGCACTAACCAACCGGACCCCAATTGCAATTGGGGATCCAATGTATCCAAATCTCCATTTTTGCCTTTGTTCAAATGCAGGTCGTACAGATCATTCTCTGGTTATTTTGGATCAGCTGCTCAAAACATATGACTGGAGATCGCTCACGGCTCAGGAATTTCGTGAAAAAGTTTATCGGGACTGTTCGATTCGGAAACGACCATTTTGGTGCAATTATGGGTTATGGGGATTATGTCATTGGTGACAGTACCCCCCCCCCCCCCCCCCCCCCCCCCACAAAAACAAACTGTAATTTTCAGGGTATACTATGTAGAAGGACTTGGACACAACCTATTCTCTGTCGGTCAATTTTGTGATTCAGATCTTGAAGTTGCCTTCAGAAAGCACACATGTTTCATTCGAGACTTAGATAGTGTCGACCTTATTTATAGGAGGTTATTGGCACAAAATTTTTACACCATTTTTGTTGAAGATATGTGGGTCCTCTATATTTGCTTACTGTATAGAGCCTCCAAGAACAAATCCTGGTTATGGCATCGCCGCCTGAATCACTTAAACTTTAGCACCCTCAATGATCTTGCTCGTAAAGATCTTGTTAGAGGCTTACCTCGGTTGAAGTTTGAAAAGGATCATTTGTGTTCTGCATGCCAACTTGGAAAGAGCAGGAAAGCTACCCACCAAACCCATGATGATTAAACCATTATTGGAAGTTTTCACACACCTTTCAATTGGATTTATGCGGACCGCTGAGAGTGCAGAGTATAAATGGGAAGAAATACATTTTGGTAATAGTCGATTGTCGCTACTCCAGGTTTACATGGGGTGAAAGTTTTTGAGAACCAAGGAAGAGACTCCTGCTTTTGTAATCAACCTGTTAAACATCTTCAAGTTGGTTCTCATCAACAAAACTGTCAGGGTTTATTTATCTTTTTTAGTGCGATACTGATAATGACGAATTATGTGATAAGCCTTAACTGATTTTACTATGAAAGCGTCGGCATTACCCACGAGAAGACCGTTCCGATAACTCCTCAGCAGAATGGCGTTGTTGAACAAAGGAATCGCACTCTTGTTGAAGCTGCTCGGACAATGCTGATATTCTCCAAGGCTCCCTTGTTTCTTTGGGCAGAAGCTGTGGCTACTGCCTGTTACACCCAAAACCGACCCCTTATACATACTCTTCACAACAAAACCCCTATGAAACTAGTTCATGACAAGAATCGGATCTCTCTTTCCTACGTATATTTGGGGCTCTCTGCTACCCACTACGCTAGCGAAGATCTTGGCAAATTGAAAGCTAAAGCAGACATTGGGTTCTTTGTTGGTTACGCACCAAACAGGAAGGGTTACAGAATCTACAACAAACGGACCCAACAAATCATGGAAATGTTTCACGTTACATTCGATGAGCTAACTGATCAAACGGCTCCTGTACACTCCAGTCCAGGACCCGCGCCTAACCTTTTGACGCCTAGACCTATCAGTTCAGGGCTCGTACCCAATCCTCCTCCTGTAGCACCTTATGTACCTCCTACCAATAAGGAACTGGAGATTTTGTTCCAGCCTATGTTTGATGAATATTTTGAGTCTCCACGGTGATCGTTGGTACCCCCTGCTTCCTGTAGCTCAAGCTCCAGTCTAACCCTACGGTCATCAGTATCAATCCCCATTGATCAAGAGGCACCATCGAGAAGTCATTCACCATCATCTTTGGATCATCAATCCTCTTCAGTACATCAAGGTGTTGCAGCTGAGCATTTGTTTGAAGTAAATCCTTTTGCTGCGGCTGATCCCGAACCATTTGTTAATGTGTTCGCCCCAGATCATAACTCTGAAGCATCATCTTCTGGGGTAATCGCGAGAACTGAATCCAACCAAACCACTCAGCCTCATGAACATCTCCGAAAATGGACCGCCTCTCATCCTATTGATAATATTATTGGGAACCCTTCTCGACCGGTATCCACTCGGAAGCAGCTTGCTACAGATGCTTTGTGGTGCTTCTACAATTCAGTACTGTCCAAAGTCGAACTGAAAAACTTCAAATCTGCTGTTACTAAAGACTGCTGGTTTCAAGCCATGCAAGATGAAATCCATGAATTTGATCGACTAGACGTATGGGAATCAGTGCCCACCTAGATGTGCCATGATTATTGCTCTCAAGTGGATTTATAAGGTGAAACTTGACGAGTATGGTGACGTGTTGAAAAACAAGGCACGTCTTGTAGCGAAAGGATATCATAAAAAAAGGTCTTGATTTTGAAGAATCCTTCGCCTCGATCGCCAGACTTGAAGCTATTGAATATTTTTGCCCAATGCTGCAGAAAAACATGATTGTTTATCAAATGGATGTGAAACTGCATTTTAAATGGCGAGATTAAAGATAGTAGTCTTTGTTAGCCAACTGAAGGCTCGTTGACCTTATCGTCCACATCATGTCTATCATCTGAAGAAAGCTCTTTACGGGTTAAAGTCAGGTCCCGGGCGTGGTTATGGACACTTTGTCGAAGTTTTCTGCTAAGGATTCTCCAAGGGTGTAGTTGATCCAACCTTGTTCATTCGGAAAAAAGGAATAACAATCTCTCATGTTCAAATTATATGTTGATGATATATATTTGCCTCGACTGATCCCAAAGATGTGACCATTTTTCTAATGAATGAGCCTCTAAATTTCAATGTGATGATTGAGTCAATATCCTTTTTTTGGGCTTACCTAAATTTCTCAGAATCCTAATGGCATTTTTATAAATCAATCTAAATATGCTAATGAGATTTTTAAAGAAAATTTGATCTTCATAAAGTGACCTGTTGAGCTCCATGGTGAGCGAACCAAACTGGGATGAGTGACCTCTCAGGGATCCTATTGACCAGACTTCAATATCGCAAGTATGATTGGATTCCCTGATGGTATCTCACAGCAGTCGGACCTGACCTTGTCTTTGCGGTGTGCATGTGTGCTAGATATCAATCTAAGCCCATAAAAAGCCACCTTGAAGCAGTTTAAAGGGTCTGTCGGTATCTTTATGGTACCATAAATATGGGCTTTGTGTATCCGAAAGACACCGCCATGGCACTAAAAGCATACACAGACGAGATCATGCAGGTTGTCAAAACACTCGAAGAAGCACATCTGGCAGTGCTCAGTTCCTTGGTGATAAGTTAGTAAGCTGGTCATCAAAGAAGCAAACTAGCACGTCCATCTCGTCTACAGAGGCTGAATACATCGCGATGTCTGGATGCTGTGCCCAAATCCTATGGATGAGGTCTCAATTATCGGATTATGGCTTTGCATACAATCACATCCCTCTGTATTGTGACAACAAGAGTGCCATAGCTCTCTGCTGCAACAATGTCCAGCACTTCAGGTCTAAACACATCGACATCCGACATCATTTCATCAGAGAACAAGTGGAAAAGGGAGTGGTTGAGTTGTATTTCGTGAGGATAAATTATCAACTGGCGGATATATTCACTAAGGCACTGCCTAGAGAACGATTCGAATTCATTCTCTCGCGGCTTGGCATGAAGAGTATGAAGCCAGAGACACTCAAACGTCTTCAGGATGATAAGGATGAGTAACAGATTAGCTTCAAGTATCCTAAGTAAATATGTACATATTCCAACTCAAAAAGAAATTACAAAAATATAAAACCAAAAAAAAAAAATCAGAAAATAGAAAATACCAAAAATAGTTTTTCAAGACATGTCTTCTGCTTATCGATAACATTTACGGACCTAGAAATGTCATTCAATAATGACACGGGCCTTTAAATGAAGCTCGAACGGAAGATCAAACTTTTCAAAACATGTCTAAATGGCTTGCAGTTATTTCAGACTGCAACCCGCTTTTCAAAATAAGGAAAGCATGTCGCCAAAAAGACGGTTGTTCCTGTCAACGGGTGATTAAGTTCTCCCCGGCATGGATTTCTTTATATCCATGTAACCTCGATCTAATGTACGCTTCAGTGCATTATTTCTTGATTCAGAAGAGAAGTCTTCTTTTCATCCAAATGATTTTCCGTCTACGATTCTTCAGAAAATTATTTGTGATTTTCATGGTGGGAAAGTTTGTTTGAAAAATCAATCAGACATGAAGTTTTCAAAATTTGACACTCAATCAACGACTACAGCTCTTTAAATAGAAAACGAGTCATTGATTGAGGGGGAGAGTAGTTTTTCAAATTTATGACATCTAACGGGAATTTTGATACATCGTATAAATAATTGAGAAAGGTTGTGTATCTAACGGGGTTACATTTTGAGGGGGAGTTAGACGAATGTAAACTCAAAAGGCAAATATCGTCATTTATGTGCAATAATAGGGTCTTATGTGCTAATTGCTAGTTGTTTACTAGTCTCATAATACATAGAGGACCAATTGTGCCATTTATACAACTTAATTAAACCCTTAGTAACTATTAAACCTTGAATGAAGAGTAGGAAGAAAGAGAAGGACCAAAATTATCATTTACTGAAAGTTAGACCTACGTATAAATAAGTCATTACGTTTTGACTCGGTCAAATCTCTCAAATCCAGTCAAACCTCAGTCAAATCTCTTACTCCTTTTCTCTCTCAAATAAAAAACACAACATTATTTTGCGATTTGCCTGAGTTGTGTTCACTTGTGTGATTTCTCGGTTAGGTAATGCTTGTCTCTTGTTCGTTATCATATATTCATGCTTTATCTATAACACCATGGTCTGAAATACATTAAATTGCTTGTTTTTAGGACTGTTGTGCGAAATAATCATCCAAATCTTGGTAAGTGTTTGTTGATGCGTTTTGGTTGCTGGGTTAGCATTAGAATTCATATAGGATGCCTATTTGATGTATTAATTGTTCCCCCAAACTCTTGTTTATAGTCCTTGTGATTTGCGAGTAAAAGTTTGACCTTCTGAGTCAAATCTCAATCGGATGATGTGTGAAATGGACGCTTGTTGATGTTAAATAGGTTAGTGAGGTTCATTGAATGTATAGTATTATCGAGTTAAGCCTTGGATGCGTTAGGTTGTAAGATGTGATCTGCGAATACTAATGTTCTTGGTTGCGTTTTGTTTGAACGTTCTTGATTGCGTTTTGCTTGACCGTTCTTGATTGCGTTTTGCCATAGTGTTCTAGATTGCGTTTTGCCTAAGTGTTCTTGATTGCGTTTTGCATAAAGTGCTTGATTGCGTTTTGTGTGGAATCCCTCTGTTGCGTTTTGCCTTATACATGCCTTTGCGTTTTGCCTGATACATGCCCTTGCGTTTTGCCTAATATATGTCTTTGCGTTTTGAGGTTTAATATGCTCTTGCGTCTTGTTTGTAATATTGTGCAAAGCAGGACAAAACAATCAATTGCGTTTTGTGATTGACGACCTATTATTCAATGTAAGGACCACATTTTCAATTTTTTTAAATATTGTTGCATTTTGATTATATTTGAATAAAATACTCCTGCGTTTTGCCTGATTGATAGTTGCCTTTTGCGTCTTGCCTTTGCGTTTTGTCTAATTTTTATTAAAATATTCTTTGCGTTTTGGGGTGTTGCGTTTTGTATGCATTGCGTTTTGCCTATTGCGTTTTGAACATACTAATAAAATTGGTCTCTGCGTTTTGGCTTTTAAATGTTCTGCGTTTTGTGTGATATGTTTTCCCAGCTGCGTTTTGTCATGTCATCTGAGTTTTGGTCATTGTGTATCGGTCACTGAGTTTTGTCTCTACTGTCATGAGTTGACTTCCGTTGACTTAAGTGTTGTACATCTCGGTTGACTATCACTTCAAATATGATCAATGTGTCTATCTTGACTTGGACTTATCTAACCCTTGAGCATGTGCTCTTATCTAACATCACTTGTCTATATGTATGTCTTCATTGATGTATGTGTGCAGTTACAATGGCTGATGCAAATATCAATTTTTGCTCTGAGGTTTCCAGTGATGCTGATTCTCCACCTACTCGTTTAGATGAGCAAATCTTGCCTCGCAACAAATGGGTTCCAATAGGAAAAAGCAATTGTTTCTTGGATGTGGAAAGAACTCAAGCCAATCCCATATTCAAGATAGCAGTGGACATCTTGAAGAACACCAACTTCTTCAAAGCTTTCACCGCTTCCTCCACCATTCCATCCATTTACATCCAGCAGTTCTGGGACACCATCAGATTTGACAAAGACAAAGGATACAGCTGTCAGCTGGATGAACAACGCTTCTATCTCACCAAAGCTACTCTAAGAGATGCACTTCAATTACCCCAAGACAACAACAATTTCACACCTCCACCAAATGCTAACACTATAATCTCCTTTGTCAACGAACTGGGTTACCCAAATGTCGTCAGAACCTTATCTGGAGTCGTGACAAATGACATGTATCAACCGTGGAGGGCACTCGCCACTATCATCAATATTTGCCTCATGGGAAAAAATTTAGCATTTGAAAGACCAAGAGCTCCAGTGTTGTAGATCTTGTGGGGTGTTGTCAACAAGGCAAATATAGATTATGCTGAAAGGATATGGGAAGAATTTACTCAGTGTATCCACTCATTCATAGAAGACAAGATAAATCTGGCTCTTCATACGGAGGGAAAGAAGAAAGTTAATCCACTTGTGATTCCGGGTGTCTGTTTCACTAAGCTGATCATCAATCACCTCCAGAGCATACAAAAGTTCCACAAAAAAAAAAAGTAAAAAATAAGACCAGGTTCTCACTCACCTGCTCATGAGGGTCTGCTAGTGGGATTACTGAAGTTCTCATTCACGAACACCAAAAGGTAGGTTTGGGATGGCAATTCCGGATACACTTATATCTGAGAACATTCGATCTGCTACCTATTACCCCGAATATGTGGCAAAGGTTGCTAAGTACCAGCGGTATCTCGCCGGAGAAGTTGTCAGTGACGATGAAGCACCGACTCCCAAACCAGCAAAGGGGGCAAAACTGAAAACACCCAGGAAACCAAAACCGCAATCTACTTCATCTCAACCACCCAAACCCAAACCTGTACCTGCTAAGCCTTAGGAAAAGAAAAGAAAGCTGGCTATGGATGCCACTGAAGCACCATCTCCAGCCAAACGATTAAAAGCTGGTAAGGTGGTGAAGAAGCGAACTCTTAAGAGCTCTCAACAGTTGGTAGATGAGTTCGTAGATGAAGGTGTTCCGGCGGATGAACCCAGGTTTGAAGATGAAGAGGCTGATATTATGCAAAAGGTTATGGAAGAAAGCTTAAAGGATGCTTACCCAGCACCTCGGGGTCCACTTCCACCGGTGGTGATCAGAGAACCCGAACCTGGAAAATTTCAACCACTTCCAGAGGTACAGGGAAAGGGGAAAGAGAAAGTCGGTGAGGAACAAGCTGCTCAGGTTCTACTCAACCTTCAGACTCCAAAGAAAAAGAACCCTGCTGAACAGTTCATCTTTCAGAGGCGCACTCCTGCCACAGCAGAACCCTCTGGTCTCGTTGAAACTTCGTCACTGTATGCGGAACTGGGTCTAACTGTCAGTGAGACGGATTCTGATGAGGAAGTGTCTCCTGAGATGAATGCAGAAGCTCAAGAGGAAGGCCAGGGTGGAACAAACCCTGGTGATGCTGGCGTGTCTCAGACACCATCAAGTCATGTGGTTCACGCTGGACCAAACCTGGATCACATGGACTTGGGAATCGCTGAAGCCTCATCACAACCTAACACAGAGCAAATGGATGAAGAATTCACTGCCATGGCTTATCCAAAGGTTCAGGAGAATCTTAAACTCCCAACTGAAGGTGATGTGAGACTTGAGGATCCTGCAAGCTCAGCTGCAACCCTGTCTTCTCTGCAAAACCTCGACAAGGAAATTAGCTTCACCAATCAGTTCCTTGCGGAGAAGTCACAGGAAGACGAACCTGAAAAGACCAATACTGAAGCGGAAGTTCAATCTCTGGTCACGGTTCCCATACATCAGGACACCTCGTCAGTTCCTCTAATGACCACTCCGGTTATTGATCTCACTGTCTCTCAACCAGCCTCCACAACGATTCAAGCTTCACTACCAACATCAACTGCAACAACAGCAATAACAACAACAACAACTCTTCCACCACCTTCACCTCAACCACAACAAGGCATTTCAAACTCGATCATCATTCAGCGGATTGGTGAGCTGGAACGATGTATAGCGGATCAGGTGGACGCAAATCAAGCCCTGGAGGAAAGGTTAGACAAGAAAGGGAACAGGATCCACCAATTGGAGACTCAAGACTTGTCTAGAATGATCAGAGAGCAGACAGTGGAATATATAGACAAGCAAGAGATTGACCGAAAAATCGAAGAAACGGTGAAAGAGGCTGTTACCGCATCAGTTCAGTATGCAATGAGAGCCCCTCTTCGTGCTCGCTTCAAGGATCTCCCTACTTCTGACATGAAGGAGATTCTGCTTCAACGCATGCTTGAGGAGAATTATGACAAGGGCCACGAGGATCACCGGATGGCCTATGAAGCATTATAAAAATCTATTCTTCATAATCTGAAAGCCCGCAATTTGATGTGACAATGCTGAGGAGATAAAAAAGAAGAAGAATAAGCAGGATTCACCGAAAACCCTATGAGTCACCTCTCCACCCACCTCCTCCACCACGTCTGGGCAATCAGGGGCTTTTGGTAAAATGGGGAGCTATGATTCCGCACCAGATTCCTCTTCCACCACACAGTCTTCCAAACCCAACCTCAGTCAGTACACATTCTACTCTGTCCTGTTCGTCCATACTCCGCACTAACTGATACCCCTCTTTCCAACACCCCCACACCTCAACTTCAATACAACAACCTCTCCTACAAACATAATCCTTCTACTTTCCCCCAAAATACTAACTTCACATTATAATAACCATCCCACATTTAATCTAACACTCTAACAATCCATTCAAAAAAACCTCCACCAACCCCCTCCTCCATCCCTCTACCATCAATCAATTCCCATTCCCCACAACCTAACCTACCCCCACCCCCCCATTTCACTTCTAACTCCCCATCCCTACACCTACTCGCATCTCCCACCCACCCAACTCACCTGTATAACACTCTATAAACAATCAATTTACTCACTCCCCCCCCCCCCCCCCCCCCCCACCCCCCAAACACACTCCTACACCTCTACCTTCCCAATTCTATCTCGTAAACTAATGACTCACATACATATAAACACACCCCATAGCTTTCACACACACCACCATACAAATCCTGTGTCACTAGTCATATCACTCAGAACCACACCCACGAAATCTCATTAGATTACTGTGTGCGTCTCAGAATCACCACATCTCCTCCATGTACGAGTTCCATCCTGTACATCTAAATTGTTACATCTTGAGACGCCTCTCGTGCTCTCATTCCCTCAGCATGTCATATGACTGTCGACATACTCCCATCCTACTTCAGTACAGCGGTTCTCTTACCCCCCACTCACAATAAATTACCCCAATCATCACTCCTACATTCAAACAAAATAATACATACCATCACACCTCTGTCATAGCCCTGTCAGTGAGTACTCTGAAGTACAGACTGTATCACACTAACAATCATACCCTTAACTATCATCACTTAATACTCTTCAGACTCTGTCAAGTCTTCCTTTCTCCTCCTAATCCTGTATGATCCACATATAGACACACTGTGTCTCATTGAAATTCATCTCTCTAATAAACTTCACATAGATATCTCAGGCCATTGTCTAAAACTATATATCACTGGGTGCTCGTCAGCTCAAACTAGTATATATCACATACTCATAGTATCACATACATCTAGTCTACCAATGTCCATAACATTACAGAACCAGCGAGTAACCTATCCTCCCATACAACCAATGAAAGTGTGTCGTCATATATCCAGCCTGCATCATAATCCAGCACTCGTCTTTGCTTGCACGAGTGCACACACCTAATCTGTCTCCACCAATCTCTCAATCCTACAACATCCCACTCATCCTCCATTCCGTAGTAAATTAAAATACTCAACTCTGCAATGGAAAATGACAAGACCATACACGACCGCTGAAACACCCCGATTACTACATGTGACGTAACCAATAACGATCTCCTTACAATACAACTCACACTGATCACGTTCACTACGTAACAATCCCTACAATTTCACGCCACACTCATACCTCAATACTCTATACAAATACATCAATTCCAATAATCCAACACTTGAATACCCACCTCCTATCAGCCACTTTCCATGATACTATAAAAACACATTCATAGATAAAACTATTCAATCATTCACATTAACGTATCCAACTTTATCTTATATCACTCAACCGACTCTTTCAGCTCTACTAAACCCCTAACCTTATCATCCCACCACTATTACTACTTTAAACAACCTTGTCATATCACCATTGAGGTTGTGTTTGTGAATAATTATTTCTATTATACATCACTAGTCATCAATACTGCACCAAATCCATAATATCTCTCCTTCAGAGATAATAGACCAGAGTGTCTCGTATCAGTTTAAACGACTTTTATGTCGTTCTTATATATATCTTGTGCTGTTGATCTTGAAGTAACATGCCCCGGATCCTTATTCCGCTGCGACCTATTTTGGGGGTGTTGCATAACATCTTTATATATCTATTTTTCCATAATATTTATAACATTAGGACATAAGAATAAGTGCATATAATCATAAACATAAATAATAACCAATTTTACATATTAGAAAGTCCTTAGTGGTGATTATGGCTATATTTAACATGTAACACATAAAATCATAAGAAATAAAGTATAAAGATATTAGGAAAACCTTAGTGATGATGTATAGGATGTAAAATGAATGCTAAACCCGTGTTTAGACTGAAATCCAAGCTTACAAGCTTATAACCCTAGATTAGGTTTCCAAAACCCTAATCTTTACTTTTTCTTCTTAATACTTGTAAATGGTGATCCAAGGCTTGAATATGACTTAATACATCTTAGGATTGATGTATAAAGGGTTGTATAATCTTAGAAAATCAAAGTGTGGATTTGTTTGGATGGCTTAATTGAGCCGTGAGTTTTAGGGTATAAAAGAGAGAAAGAAAATGAAATTTTCAAGTATAAGAGTATGAAAATTTTACTCATGCATGCATGCCTATTTATAGTAGAGTCCGAAGCTTTCAAGACTTACCGTGCTTATGCTACTGGTGAAAAGGCTCCCAAGTCAAAAGCTACAAAGAAAAAGACTGACTCTGAATCATCTCCAAAGACAAAGCCTTCTCAAGCTTCCAAAGGTAAAAGAATCAAGACTTCAGCTAAAGGAGATAAGCCTGCTACAACAAAGTCAAAAGGTTTAACAGTACTATCTGAAGTTGCATTATCAGAAGCAGAACAAATGAAGTTGGCAACTAAGAGAAGCTTGAAAGAATTCCATATCTCTCACGCAAGTGGCTCAGGTGATGGAGTTGACATTCTGTCAAAGGTTCCTGATGAGCAACAACAAACCGGATCTGGTACAAATGAAGGAGCTGGTGACAAACCAGAGGTTCCTGATGTACCCGAATACAGATCAGAGAGTGAAGAAGAATCCTGGACTTTCAGTCAAGGAGAGGATGAGGAAGAAGATGAGGAGCATGACAGTGATGATGACAATGATGATAATGATGATGAAGACGATGATCAAGAGAATGACAGCCAAAGAACTGAATCAGATGATGAAGGAGATGATTTTGTTCACCCAAACTTGTCAACATACATAGCAGATGATCAAGAAAAAGAAAAAGAAGAAGAAAAAGTAGATGATGATGATGACGTGACCTCTGATTAGAAAGTTTCAACACCACCTGATTATGAACTCACGGAGGAAGATGAAAATCAACAGAATGATGCTACTATGAGAGAAGAACAAGGTGATGAAGATAATGGGGAACTGTACGGAGACTTGAATATCAACCTAAGTAGAAGTGATGCCGAAATGACAGATGCTCAAACTAATCCAGAAATGGAAGAAGCTCACGTAACCTAACTATTGAACCTCCAGTAGTGCAACTACAAAGGTCCTCTGCTTCATTAGACTTGGTGGCTAAATTCATTAATCCCTCTCCGGATACAGGTATCGACTTTATTTTAAATCTAAATGCAGCAGTTTCCGTCATACCTTCCACTGCCACTATCATCCCTCAAACACCCATTCCAATCATCCAACCTCAACAACAAACACATGATTCCACAACATCAATAACAATTCCAACAACAACTGTGTCAGATATCCCAAACTTTGCATCCCTATTCGGCTTTGAACGCAGTGTATTCTCATTAGAGTCTTACCTGTCTAAACTCAAACAAACTAATCAATTTGCTAAAGCGTTATCATCTATTTCGGGCATTGTTGACAAATACCTTGCGACTAAGGTGAAAGATACGGTAGATGTGGCTGTTTAGTTGAAATCAGAAAAGCTAAGAGAAGAAGCTTAGGCAGAGAATCAAGACTTTCTCAACCCACTTGACTCCAACATGAAAAGAATAATCAAGGAGCAAGTCAAATCTAAAACCTCTAAGATTATGACAAAAGTTGAGAAATATGTTACCGAAACTCTAGGAGCTGAAGTGTTGGTTAGATCAACCAATCAACCTCAAACGTCTTACGTAGTAGCCTCTTTGCTCTCAGAACAAGAGTTAAAAAATATTCTCATAGATAAAATGGAGGAAAATAACTCTATTGACAGATCTGATGTTCAGAAGAATCTCTATAGAGCATTACTCGAAGCATACAACTCTGACAAAGACCTTCTCTCCTCATATGGTGAGGTTGTGACTCTAAAGCGAGGATGTGATAATCAAGACAAAGATGTAGAACCCTCCGCTAGATCAAACCGAGGGTCGATGCGATAAAGATCAGGCAAGGAAGAGTCATCAAAAGAAGCAACTCAAAAGAAGTAAAAGTCTACAAGTTCTTCCAAAGGTACGACCAGATCTCCACCAAAATCATCAAGCAAGTCTGTTCAAGAAGAGGAGCATGATCTAAGGATTGATGATCTAGAAGAACCATTAAATGATGATGTATCTCCTGTCAGAGAGGCAACAGATGTTGATGAACGATTGTAGAATCCATCTGGCTCTCGAACTCCTAATCGATAATGGAACCAAACAAAGACGGTTGACGACCGACCTCCTCAACAGTGGATGACTAAGTTGGCACAAGCTTCGGGCACAACATCCTCATTTAATGAGTTTCTGGCTACTCCCATCGATTTCTCTGCTTTTATAATGAATCAGCTTAACATTCAACATCTAACTCAAGATCTGTTGACCGGTCCAACATATGATCTCATTAAAGGCACGTACAAGAGTGTTGTGGAGTTAGAATACCATCTGGAAGAAGTATTCAAAGCTACCAATGATTAGTTAGATTGGCATAATCCTGAAGGAAGACCGTATCCCCATGATCTTAGCAAGCCACTTCCTTTAATTCTGGATGCACGAGGTCATCTAATCATCCCATATGATCACTTCATAAACAATGATCTCGAATATCTAAAAGAAGGAAGCTCAAGTCGCAAATACACAACTTTAATTACCAAGACAAAGGCTGCTAATTACGGTCATATTAAATGGATTGAAGACAAGATTCCTAGAAGTACATAGAGTGAGGTACAAGTCGTCTACGACAAACACGCCTACTGGGGAACATATCACTAGGGACCAAAACATCAGAGATTCTATGGATATGCTACCAACATGGAAACTTCGAAAGACGTCTATTCAAAACACATGATTATTGCTGTTACAAGTCTCAAGATCATGGAATTCTTTAGTTACAAACATTTGGAAGAGATCATAATTTGAAGACAAGATGATAAGCTCTACAAGTTTCGAGAAGGCCACTTTAAAAGACTTCATCGCGAAGATATTGAAGATATGTTACTTCTTCTTGTTCAGGGAAAGCTAACGAATCTCAATGTGGATGAATGGTTTGCACTTAATGTGGCTTTGAGAATGTACACAAGACGCATTGTAACTCAAGAACGTGTGGAGGATCTACAACTGGCAGTTGAAAGCTATCAGAAGAAGATAAACCTCACCAAACCTGACACATACCGTTCAGACATCAGTAAAAAGACTCTATACACTGCTTACCGTGATATCCAAAGCATTATCTATTAAGATGACATGAGCATAAATCGTTTGATGCGCACCGATGAACTTTACAAGTTCAGCGACGGCACACTCAACCATGTTCCCACCAGTCTCAATGATATTGCTACTGGGATTCAAATGGAGTATTTGCCAAAGAGAAAGTGGTCCAAACAAGACAAGTAGAGAGCCCGGGTGATGATTAAAGCCATTGACAAGAAACTAAAAGACAGGAGGTTGATGCGAAGTCTTGAAAAGTTTGTTAGTGGAAGACCTTACAGAGGAGACCTTTGACTACTACAAGGGACCATATGATTATATCATATGATGTCCTTATCATTCAGGTCAAATCTTGCAAATAATATAACTTGTTAATATATTAATATGTAGTGTAGACTGATGGTGATAATAAGGAGTGCTCAAGTACAAAATTTCAAGAATTTCTTAGTAAATTCAAAAAATTTCAAATTATTGTACTCAACACTATCTTATATACCCTCATAAATTCAGGGGGAGCATTAAAATGTTCCTTATAGATAGTATATAACAAATTTTCCCCTAAAGGTTAATCAATTGATATCCAAAATATCAAGGGATTAACATTTTGGATAAGGTGAGAAAATATGATTAACCTAGATCTAACTTGTATTGAAAGATGTGATCAAATAAAATGGACTTAATGCACTCCACACCTAGCATGTACTACGATTACGATGCACATGTTAAGGGGAGCTTTTAGTGATAATGAAAAACTCTTAAAGTGTAAACCTTTTGATATTTACATCAAACACTTTGATTGAAATTTTCAATGATTTTGGTTCTGATCGTGATGGAATACTCAAAAGACCGACCATGTACTTTAATTTATGGAGATATAAGGTGGTTAGGCATAGGTATTCAAATCCCATGATCCAACCAGAACCGGAGGGATCTACCCAGGGATATCCACTAGTTAGTGTAGAAGTCCTTAGGTATGATAAAAGGAGTAAAGTGAGATTAAGGGAAGAATGCAGACTGAGATGGAGCTAACACTGGAACAAACCCAACAAGGTGTTAGTTATGAAGTCTCGGTAAGCATTGAAGGGGTTGAAGAATGAAAAAGAAATGTAAAGATAAAGGGTGAAAAGAAAGAAGCCCTCCATACACTTAGGCAGAAACCGGGTCAATACATAAACTGTCGGAAACACTAAGATGTTGTCCGACATTGAAGACAGTCATGGACCCAGTGACGCTATGCACAACCCTTCCCAGCCACTCAAAGTCGGAAAGACTTTGTTTCAAAACTCACGGAGATTCACACATTTCTATCAACTCTCTCACTCCGAGTTAGTTGATATTGAAAAGGTGGCACTCAGCTCCAGCCTCCGATCACTAAAATCAAAGTGCACTATTGAGTCTAGAGCCAAAAAGAGATCATCCATAAATCTCATTAGGACACTTGTCAAATTAAATCTGTTAAGTCGCACAATGTGAATAACAAGATATATACTAAGAGTCCTTCGCATTATCCTTGTGATTTTGCCAGAACATCTGAGTGATATCATTCACAATGAAGATGGAAATCCTGCTTGAGCCAACATCAAACAAGCTCATGGTAGGTGACTTGTGCGATTCTCTACGAATCAAACTTGTGACAACTGGAAAGAAACGATGGTGCGATTCTATAAGAATCAAACTTGTTCCAGGTTATGAATTGACGATTGATGATGAATTTTTGAAATGATCAACACTTTCGACGTGTCACAAAAACACTTTAGCAAGTGACACGTCGATTGATTTTCAAATCAAATTTTCTATTCAATCAGTGAGATAGTAACTCACTGGTTCACTCATACCGTGCTGTCTGCTTTGAGACGTTCCGGTAATGAGAACGGCTAGTACAGCTGCGAATCCCTGTCAAGAAGATTCTTCGGAATTCTATCTGATCACAGGCAGTATTTATACTGATCAACGGGGAACCGTGGTTATTGCAACCATATTCGACGAAGTGACAAAGACACTCTCGTCCATATCTGTTGATTATTACTAACCTAAACCTGCAGGTATCCCCGATGGTGGCAGCTGCTAGACGTAGACGTGTCAAGATTCATAACCGCATGCTCATAATACCATACGTCTTTCTTGAAGTGACGAAGTATTAAAGTCAAAGAATTTCAAAGAAGTTTCTGTTACTCTGATACCGTACGTCTTTCTCGAAGTGACAAAGTGTTAAAGTTAAATAATTTCAAGAAAGATGCAACTTTAAAGCTTTTCAAGTCAACAAATCAAGAAAGGTATGAGCATGTCGGTCCAGAAGTCACAAGTTTACAAGATGGCAAAGTTACAAGATGGCAAAATGAGATGATGCTTGGTTGATGATCTCAAAGTGCTCAAGATCACACTATCACAAACAAGTTAAGATAAAGGCACAAGCTCGAGCATAAAGTTAAAGATCACTACAACAATTCACAAGTTATAGATTGAAGTTAAAGACTACGAGCTGAGGACTAAAGATAAAGCATAGTATGCTAGAATTATATTCTTTGTAAATTGGAGTGACCTCCCTTAGGGGGAGATTGTTAGGATCAAGAAAAGTCTTGGTCACTTCCAATATTTACTAGTCAAAGCCCGTAGTTAGATATATTAAACATATTAAGCTAATATGGCCCAAGGCCCATGGTAAGCCCATCAATAGACCCCATGGCCGGCCAAACTAGTGTATAAATACCCTATCCATAGCTTGGAAAGGGTGTTGGTTGGTTTTGTATTCTCACTTTGCTAAAGAATTATATGTTTCTTACTTTCTCTCTCTAGAATACATCCATCCTTCCACTTTCTCTCACTAAGTTCCTTCCCATTTTATATCAAAGATTACTTGTATTCTTCAAAGACAGAACCTTAATACCACATGAATACGAGTCGAGGAGACCTCAAATTCCTATTACTTTATAGAGAAAACCTGCAAAACAAAGTGAGAAACCAACAAAAACCAACTAATATGCAAAAAATAAAAGATGAGTTGTCTCCCGACAAGCACTTTTGTTTATTACCGAGTCTTTATGTTAGACTCAAGACGCTCTACGTTAATTCATGCACACTTACATATCCCCTTTTAATCTAGTCAATAACCTCCAAATCTTGTTTATACTCTTCTCCCAGATTCAAACATCCTTTATAGAATTCTTTTATTTTAATATACGGGTGACTAATTCCTTTAGCTTTATCCTCATCACAAAATTTTAAAATGGGGGGCATCATGTTCTGTTGTTCGGTGGTCAGTTTACGGAGCCTTCTCTCGGCTCGAGGCATGTTAGAGATGGTTTTATCATCTCCAATCCTAAACCAAATTCTTCCTTCGCTTATATATTCTTCTAATCCAATTTTTTCTTTGAAAGGTTTACTGAGTACTACCTCTATTAGCCCTTTTTCAATAAATTTGTTTATATTTTCTAGGATAATGAAGTTGGTTAAAAAGGAGTGGCATCCAATATATACTTGTAGATTTTTTGCCTTCCCGACAATATTATTTCCTGTATAAGTGAGTCCCCGTTTCATAATAGAGTTATAAGCTGCTCTAGACATTACATTAAATGAAGAAATTGGGTCAATGTAAGGGTTGAAGTTAACAAACCATATTTTACAAGTAATCTGAAGATTATAAGGGTTGTACCTATTTACTCTATTTCCTATGTTTTGAAATTCTGGTTTTAAAGGTTGCTTACTATTTGAGGCTCCCGAATCTAGGTCTCCCCATAGGTCGTCTATTGCAACGAATTCTTCTATTCTACTACCAAGGTCATTGTTAGAATATTGAAATCCCTTAGTTGGGCTCTAAATTTCTCTTAAAGATTTATTTGGAGAAGGAGAGTTAGTTCTAGGATTTTCATAATTTGTAAATAGGTTATTATCCTAAAGAAAGTTTCCCAAGTCCCCAATGAAGCTATCATCCATTACAAACTCTTCTAAACTGTCTGGTCCGTTAATGTTATCGATCTCATTGAAATTTTTAATTACGAAGACAGGCGAAATAGTTACAGGGGTGGCTCCTTCATTGGCATTAAAGATATTGTGTTCTTTCTCAACTTCTAAAGAGATTTTCCCTCTAAATACGTCAATTCTAGCGTGTGCAGTGGCTAGCATAGGTCTTCCCAGGATAATTGGAAACTTTTTATCTTTGACGATGTCGAGAATAACGAAGTCTACCATAAAGATGAACCTGTGAGTTTTCACTAGAACATTTTCAACTATTCCTTTTGGGGATTGCATTGATCTATCTGCCATTTCTATATCCATGTTAACCAGTCTTGGGTTACGAAGACTAAGCATTTAAACATAGAAAATGACATTATGCTAATACTGGCTCCTAAATCTGCAAGAATATTGCTAACTATAGTATTGCCAATGACGCATGGTAAAACAAAACTTCTTGGGTCTTTTTCTTTAGGAGGAAGTTTGTTTTAGAGCACAACGGAACATCGAGCATTTAATTTCACCATGGATAATTTTTTAATTTGAATTTTGTTTGAAACCAACTCTTGCAGATGCCGGGTGTATTTTGGTGTTTTCTGAATATTATTTACTAAGGTAGGGTTAACCGGCTCACATTCCAGTTTCTTAAGAAGTTTCTCTTCGTTAGCTTAGGTTTCCATAATGCACCTTTTCACCTTTTTAGAGAAAGTTTCAAATTTGGGTGTTTCTTGAGGAGGTTCCAATTTCATTGTGCATTCCTGTTGTACAGAAGTACTATTCATGACTTGTGCGTTGTGTTAGGAACAAGAAAAGTCTCAGTCACTTTCAATATTAACTAGTCAAAGCCCGTAGTTAGTCAATGTTTAGATTATAAGCTAATATGGCCCAAAGGCCCATGGAAAGCCTTACAAGGCCCATGGCCGGCCACCCTTGGACTATAAATACACATCTCTATGCCTTGGAGAGGTGGTTAGTTGGTTGTATGTTTCATTTCCACATAATGCATTTCATGTTATCTACTTTCTCTCACTAGAAAATACATCCTTCCTCCTAGATAATGAAACAAATAAACCTTAGGAAACCAACTTACCACAACTACTGAAGTGCCCCTTAGGAAACAAATGAAACATTACCACAACTACTGAAATACCCCTTAGGAAACCAACTGCTCTAGATAATGAAACAAATAAACCTGTCATAACATTGGTTTTGATATTGGCTCAAATATACATATTTTGTACCCCGAAAAACACCATAAAAAGACTAAAAACACTAAAATATAGATAATTATGTCGCAAATATGTTTGTATTGTGTTTTTATGTCTTACAGGTAAAAAGGATTGAAAACGAAGCAAAAACGGTAATTTTCGGGTGACTTTCGACGACGTTTTCACATTTATCGAGGTCCAAACGAAGTCGTGAAAATTCCTCGATCA
>BQNB010000155.1:102145-197314 GCA_026074375.1 Tanacetum coccineum | reverse complement strand
GTCTTTCGAGCTAGACTTTTGTCTCGCATCTTCGAGTGACCGAAGCTTCTTTGTTCGGGTCCATTTATGTGATCCTAATAACACTTTTAAATATTGTAACGCTACTTTTCTTCTGAAATATTTCTTAAATTATTTCAATACTGCTTTTTACTTAAACCTATGAATTCACCAACATTATTGTTGACGTTTTAGCATGTATTTTCAGGTTACTATTTTGCTAGTGGAGCATTGGGAGCATTCGAGTCGCGCGGATATATATTTTTGAAGGCTTAATAACTTGTATACCATTCGACAAACGTTTTGACAATGTTTTCTAATACATTATAAATGAAACCTGTTGCAACTCTGATCTTTTATTAAATAGAATATGACTTTATTCAAAACGTCCATTTTAAGGTCGTTTTCCGTGACTTGTGTTTTGTGCCCTGAAGTAGCACCCCAACCTTACCATTCCGCTGCGTTGTCCTGAATTTTGGGGGTGTTACAGTCTTTTATCTTATTGTTATCACTATTAGTTTAGATTTATATTTAGTTAATAGCTAAAACCAACCTCCTCTCAAATATATGATTTTACTTGCTTTCCATAAAACATAAAAATATAAAAGAATCTCCTTTCAACCCTTATAATTCTATTAGACCGTGATCAAGCCTTCCCAACCTATTCCTCGAGTGAACGATAACAACCCCCTGAGTCTTGCCTATACTACTACTACAACGATTAGGTGCTCTGCCTAGGGAGTTATAAAACTTCGTGTAGAAGTCCTACGATGACCGCATCACCAAGATATAAAGATAAAGGATATGAGACATAAGTATTTATAGTGGTTTGGCTACAAGGTCTCCTTCTTTTCCCTACTCCACTCCCTGAGTCACATGCTCAAGAGTTCATAATCACTAGACTCCAAACTCCTTCAATCAGCGAAGAAGCCTCATAATGTTGCTTACCATTTATCCGACACTAAGCTAAATACCGGGACCTATCACGGAAGAACCAAACCCGCGTAACTTACCCTTTATTCGGTACTAAGCTAAATACCGTGTCCTAACATGGAAGGACAAACCCAACAACACTTACCCATACTCCAAATACTAGGTTCTAACAAAGGTAGAACCGACCTCACAACATACAACCAAAATCTTATCCACTAACTTACTAGTTTTTCACTATACACCCTCGACACATTACAATGATTAATTTGAATGAATATGATGAATGAATTAATGACTCGAGATCAGTAGTTAGATCTTCATGAGATGGGACCAAAACTCTAATATGATTTGAAACATGATATGAGATCAGAGGTTAGATGAATGCAAGATGAAATGTATGAGTGAATGAGTGGGTTAAACAAGAGAAATAACTTGGTATTTATAGGCAAAGTTGGTATTGTAGCACGGTTCCGCCGGTTCTCTCTGAAGAGAGGAACCGACCAGTATTATCGAACTTTGGCTTCAATCTCCAAATTTTTTATGACCACCCATGTCAATTCCTTCACAAGACCAACATTGGAATCGGCGGTGGTAAGCTTCGTGACCTAAACGCTGAAGAATCCTGGGCATTATTAGAGGACTCGCCCTCTATTGACAGACTAGTGGCTGAAAAGACCAAGGGATTTCGCCTAACGTGTTCAAGGCAATCGCATTGCCTCAAGATGTCCCGAGTACATCCGACCGACGTCTAATCGAGCTCGAAAATCAAGTCCAACGCTTGATGGAAGCTCATCTTGCTCCGACACAACCTACCCAAGTAAACAAAATCACTACCCCGTGTGAAATCTGCAGTGGTCCCCACGACACTCAGTATTGCATGGAAAACCCTGAACAAGCCTTTATTGAATACGCATCCTCGCGTACCGACGAAGCGGGAGGTAAGTGGTATACCTTTAAGCCCGAGCAAAGCAATCTTGGTGACACCTATAATCCATCATGGAGAAGTCACCTAAACCTTAGGTGGAGACAACCCCAAAATTCTCAAAATAATTTTTCAAACCCACCTAACCGGTTCCAACCCAATGGTTCGATCCTGAACCGTTCCTTCAACAACCGTCCTTAAAATTTTAACAATCAATCAAATATAGAAGGACTGGTTTCTGAGTTCATGGCATCTCAAGATGCTAGACTGTCTAAGTTTGAAGCCGATTTCAAACGACAACAAGGTGAGATGACCAACAAAATTTACACTATGTTAAAGGCCATTACCGATCAAATTGCGGGCACACTACCTAGCGATACGGTTAAGAAACCGAAACTGGGGACTCACCCAGTTTCGTCTGTTCGTTCTTACCCAACAATGGACCCGCAATGCTCAACACAAATTCACAGTTCGATTAACACCATCACGATCCATCCCAAGCAACAAAGCGATTCGCGTGACGACAAAACCGAAGAGAATGAGGAAGAAAAGAGAAACAGCCCGGAAAACCATTCTGACTCTTCTACACCACCCGATCCATCAATTGTATTCATCACTGAAAAAGTCCTCAAATTCAATTCACTCTTTGAATCGCTCGGATTGGTTCCCCTATCGCCCAACGTTGAACTCGTTTGCACCAAAGAGGAAGATGGCGACGTAATGTTTAACGAGATAATCTCGAAGGATGACAATTCCTACAAGGAGGAACCCGAACCGGTAGCACAAGAGGTGGAGTATTTCGACATATTCCCGACTAGGAGTAAACTTGCCTACCACAAATACCTCATGTGTGGCCCGGTCCCTTTAATATTTCTACGAAACCCCATCATTGTAGAAGGAAGCTCATCAAACCTTAAGATACCATGCAATATTGGACACGTGCATATTGAAAAAGCTTACATTGACCTTAACTCTCCTCTTAATATCATGACCCGAATGATGTACAATTGGATCATGAGGAGAAGACTTGACCCTAGGAAAAATACAAATGGAGGAGTTAGTAATTTCACAGGAAGGATCAAAGGAAAGCACATCTTCATGGGATACTTCACATATATCGTAGACTTTATGATTGTCAAGGACATTAGTTCAATCATAGACCCTAGGTTATCGCAAGTAGTACTAGGGAGACCTTTTGTAAAAATGTCTAATATGACTCATGACTCACCCGAAGGTGTTGTAAGATTCATTAAAGGGACCGATGAAGTTGCCTATAAGATGCCCCATAAGATAGAACAATACGATTCACTATCGGACTTAGAAAAAGAGCATACTAAATCGGTCTATCTTAGGAATGAAGAAGACAAGAGAAGAGGAGTAGAGTATGCAATGAGTAAGATACTAGGATTCTACAAAGAATGCTTAAAGCTTGGACCCGAATACCTAACCGGAATGGATGATGATGGAGAAGTCACGTAAGAGCGTGTGACTTCGAGTCTAGCTACAAGACTCGTTAATAAAGAAAAACGCTTCTTGGGAGGTAACCCAATTTACTTTTCCTGCAAATTAGGAGTGTCATGTGGGTTTTAATTCTTTACCATTTGTTTCATTGTGTCTTCTATGACACTTGACGTTGGTTGCGCGCGCACTTCGAGATCTAGCTACAAGACTCGGGTTAATAAAGAAAAGCAACTTATTAGGAGGCAAATCCACTTTTACTTTTCCTACAATTAGGAGTGTCATGTGTGTTTTAATTCTTCATAGTTTATTTTATTATGTTTGAACTATCTTGTAATCATGCTTTGTATTGTCTTTAACCTAGTCTTAATTTCAATCAAAGGTATTTTACAAACAATAAGCATAGGGGAATTTATCCGGCTTTTGAGGCAAATTCAAACATGTTAAATGAATTGTTAAGATTAATTCGCGTCAGGTTCGAGTTATATGATTGAATTGTTGAATCTCAAGTTTTATGCACAAGTGCAAGAAATTTTTTATCAAAAACAAAAATTTCGTTTTCACAGAACGTGGAGAGGGCATCACGATTTACACGCGACGCCGTCACCACGACACCTATGACGGGGTTAGGATTTTCCTGAAGGCGTCAAACGCCCAGGTCCAGAAAACTTAAAATTTTTAATTATTTTTGAAAATAAAACTAGCATAACATTTAAAATATGTACTCTTGTGTTATAAACCTGCAAAATCCATGAGATTAACAATTCTCTCATCCTATTTTTACTGCTTTATTGAGTCAAACCCTATATTCATATTGTATATTTGTATATCGCACATTTTATGCTTGGCATAGTTGTCTTTGTCTTTGATTACAGGTTATATTTGATGAGAAGAAGCTTGGAAGATCTTAGGATGTTTTCATTGGATGATTCTTGGAGGACGATTTAACTAGTTATCGCATGTTTCTTCTCCATTATTGAGCAAACCAGGGGAGTACTAGTTTCTTTTACTTGTTTTCTTTTCCCTTTAATTCGTTTTTACGGGTACTTCTATAGAACATTGGGGATAATGTTCAACTTAAGTGTAGGGGGAAAATAAGCCTTAGAAACTATTCTTTCATTTGCCATTTGCTTTGTCCTTAAAATGATGGGTAATATATCGAAACATAGCATAAAAAGGTGATTTTTACCCAAATTTATTTTTTTATGACACATACCGACGAAAACCAAATATTAATAGCATCTCATGGATAGGAACTTATATGAATAACACAAAACCCTCAGAATTCCACCCTAAAAATGTGAGGTTCACCTTTAGATCTTTAGAAATTCGGGTATCTATTATTGATACCTAAGATAGTTTATACCTTTAGCCTTCTCGAGTTAAGGAGTGATCAGTCACATAGATCTATTCCATCTTTACGAATGTGTACGTGTGGTCTTCGTCGCCTTTTCTGGAGCATTAAGATTGGTATTAAATTATATGAGTGTACCGGTAGTATATTAAATTCTAGAACTTGTTTTTGTGATGCATCTCGAGACCGCATAGTGAGTATTAGGATTTGCTAGATAAGAGGCATTAGGATTAACCCATATTTTAAACCTGTAATTGTTATGATGGTCACACCGATCATATAACTATCCCACACCCTTGCCATGCACTCATTTTTAGTGCAGGATACCCCTAGCACAACCCACCGAGCCTATCCTTTTTCACGGTTCTCGTAATTTTCTGGTGGATTCCAGATTAATAATGAAGAGCTTTGTCACCCTTAAACCAATCGTTACACCCAAATCGTCTTAGCCCACCATTTATGTACTCATTTTTAGTACATTATTGTTTTAACCCAAGTTAATTATTTAAGTACACGGTTTCTAAGTCCTTATCCTTGTAAATACTGTTTTAGGATGATTTGGATTCATAGTAGTATTTATTTCGTGGAAGAATGGGGAAGAAAAGTTAAGTCAATACACCCATATATTTGTTAAATGATCTCCATGTTATTTTGATCCACCTCAAATCGGGCCATTAGTTAGATTGTAAATATCGAGCATGTAAAAGCTCAAGTGTAGGGGTACGTGTTATAAATCCTATGTTATGATGTATTATTTAAAAAATAGAAAAGAAAAAGAAAGAGATGAGGTAGAAGTCGTGTAAGTTGTAGATCTTCGTCCAGTCTTTGCTTTAGCAACCAAAGCCAAAGTGTATTCGTGTAAATAATTTAGCTAAACGCCTTCCACTCCAAATTTCACCCAAAGCCACCCAAAATTATCCATCCGTATCTTCTGTTCCATTATATGATATCTTACACTACATACCCCACAACCATCTTAAAAGAACTCTTAGAAATAGTAAATTCGAATAATGCATTTGCGCCTAGCGTTGGAAGGTTTGATCTTTACGAAGCTATGTAATGTTTATATGCCTATGACAGGTTTAAATGATGTTGATTTTTTGTTTGCCGCCCATATGTTATAATTTATTATACAACCGAGTGAAAGAGAGAATCCCCAAACACTTATGTGAGGTGCTAGTATATATTTTCCGTGCTTTTAATTACGAGGTCTAGAAGGTTGTGTTATAAAATACTTTAAAAAATTTAGTAAAATGACCCCTTATATTGTTATTGTCTAGGTAGAAAAGCCCATTTACTTGAGGACAAACAAATTATAAGTGTAGGGGTATTTGATGAGGTGTCATTTTATACACTTTTTCGAGGTCGTTTAACCTCCTAAATCGTGCATTTATACCCAAAATAGGTACTTAATCGTTCCTTTTCAGGTATTTCTTATTTGGAGGACATTTGGAAGAATTACACGTGACTTGGGCTCATTTGGAGAAGAAACGAACAAGACTACGGACCTACACCAACATTTCTCAAGATTACATTCTCAGTAGCTGGAGACGGCGTCATAGTTTCTATGTGACACTATCACAACGCATCCCATGACGGCGTCACACTTTCCACGACGGCGTTAGAGATTCAGAGCACATGACCCAGCCTATTATCTATAATATTCTTTTTCATGACGGCATCACGATTAAAACGCAACGCCGTCGTAGCGATTTTCCTATATATACCAACCCGAATTTAGGGTTTTAAGTGGGTAACTTTATAATAAAAAGAGGGTACGAACCCTAGTTCGTTTAGCAGTTGTTAGGGACGATTTTAGGGCCTAAAAACCCTATTATACTTCCTTCAATTCATGTTCTAATCAAGTAAGACTTATTTAATCATTCAATATGTCTTGTTGTGTGATTCTTATCTGTTCTTGCTTTATCTATAACATGCTTGGCTAAACCTCCTATTGTGTTTATTTATGATTGTATGAAACGTAGAATGTAGATCTTAGTGGTGTTGCTTTTTGTGATGGATATGCGTGTTAGGTCTTAGAAAACTAGCTTTTGTCTGTACTGCTGTTGATATGTCTAAAAAACATGATTGTGTAGAAAGGATACCATCGGGTAACAGTCTTCATTCTACCTTGCCCCTTATATAGTTGATCCACTCTTAATATATTTCACATGCATTTAATATACTCTTAGGGGCCTTGTAATAGTCTTTATATTACCTTACTTGCGTGTTGCCTTAACGGAATATTAAATAGACGGCGGGTTCGTGTAATTTGTTCATGACTTAGGAAATAATTACATAGATCATCAAAAGTGTGACAAAGCAACAACACTAGGAGAAGCAATCCAGGGAGTAATACATGATTAAATATACACAATCTTTTATCTTATTGTTATCACCATTAGTTTAGTTTATATCTAGTTTATTAGCTAAAACCAAACCCACCTCTCAAATATATGATTTACTGCTTTCATAAAATGTAAAAATACAAAAAGAATCTTCTCTTAACCCTTAGAATTCTGTTAGGCCGTGATCAAGCCTTCCCAACCTATTCCCCGAGTGAACGATAACAACCCTCTGAGTCTTGCCTATAATACTACTACAATGATTAGGTGCTCTGTCTAGGGAGTTGTAAAGCTTCGTGTAGAAGTCCCATGACGGCCGCATCAAGGACTGTCCTTCAAACAAAACATCTACTCTTTCCTATCCATCCACAAACAACTCATTCAACAAATTCAAATCCTACACACCACCCTTCAACCAAACATCATCCCAAAATACTGGTAATTATCAAAAGGACTACAAAGGAAAATACAAGGGACTTAAAGCTGAAATGGCTGTCCTGACCCAAAGGATTGATGATCTGACAAAGGGAAAGAGTGAAAAAGGGAAGAAAGATAAGGGAAAGTATGAAAAGGGGTTGATAGCTGAGTCATTTGAGATCCCTCCGGCTCTGGCGGGATCATGGGATCGAGTACCTAACCTTACCATCCTTATAACTCTGATAAAGTAATTACATGGTCGGTCTTTGGTATTTCCACAATTGCCATCATACACCATTCGCTCCCCCTCATTATGTGCATCGATATTCGAAAAGGTTTAGCACATATGAGAGAGCCTACACTTGAGTCTAAAAGATCACATTTTTTTATCACATTTTTTTTATCAGATTTTCTATTTAAATCACATTCTCTCCCCTAATCAAAAATTTCAAACCCTTTGAGATTTAGGATCTCAATTGATTTAAATATGTTAGAAAATTTAGGAGAAAATATGGTCTGATTAAATACAAGCCGATATTGAAACCTATATATGCTCCCCTCAATTAATGAGGGATTCTGTTAGTGTCAGTTATGATGAATTTATAAATGATTTGGAGTTTAACGAGAAAATTCATAAACTGACACATAACACTGATTACCACACTACTTATTGATGTACAAGATTATGTATGAGACAAGACCTGAAATGTTCAAACCGAAAGTGGCACAATCATTTTGTCCATGTTAGCAATCTGTAGTCCGTTCACGATATAGTCCAGATGAAGAGTTGTCCTTAGCTTCCCCGAACCACAAACCTTTCTGAGTAGATTTCAATATTTTCTTGCAAGCCGCAAATTAAGAAGACTTGATGTATAAAGCCCAAATATTCGAAGTACACAAATAATTCGAAACCATAACATCAAAGTCAATTAAGTCCCTAATGAGCGTATTTCTCCTTACAAGATATTGATGATATAAATTAAAACACCAAGGTTAGCTAAGTCTCGGATGTCATAATTATTCCCCCTAAATAGCAGAAATGATAATACCTAAGTCAACTAAGTCTCGGATATAAACATTTCTTCCTGCATGATAATGACTATCTAAAGGTATCATCATACCTATGTGTTTACCTCTTTTTATCAAATATTTTCTACTCCTTTTTAGATAAGCAAAGTGGTTTGACCAGTCGAGGAAATATTAATTGAATCAGAAACAATCTTCTCACCTAGAATAAATCTTCTAACAATACTTTCCCCTTGGTATCTCAAATGATGCATACTAAAAAATAACATGATATCTCTTCCCCCATGTGCAAGAAATAGTGCACCCAAAAGTAACAAGTTAAGACACTGTTTTTCTCTACGGTTATGACACTTGTCTTCCTGGAATGGCCTAAAATTAAAGAAGGCTATGGACTCTATCACGTGTACTTGTTGTACCTTGTGGAAGAAATAGTGCACCAAAAAGTAACAAGTTAAGACACTGATTTTCTCTGCGGTTATGACATTTGTCTTCTCGAAATGGCCTAAAATTAAAGAAGGCTATGGACTCTATCACGTGTACTTGTTGTACCTTTCAGTGTAACTACTCCTTCCCCCTTGCTGGTTTCGATACCTCAGAATCAGCAAAACCTTGTACGCACCCATACTTGAGATCATGTTCGAAGAATTAATAAGCTTAAATCTATTTTGTGAGAATCAATTTCAAGACTTTTAAAACTATGAAAGAATTTCCAAACATTCCTAAGTCTTTTTACAAACTATGATGTGTTGGCAATATTAGTCGTATGTAGTTTAAAGCCTGAATTCACTAAGTCTTAAATTGCAAATAAGTCCCTAAAGTTTGAAATGAATGACATCTAAAGCCCTTGTAGTTAATATAAATTAACTCCCCTGAAAAATGTGATCTGTCATTATCAAAAACTTTATCCGTGTATACCTTGACTTATTTTGAAAGACTGTTTTAAAAGATTATTTGATGACACGTTCTCCCCCTCAAATAACGACCCGTTTTCTATTTAAAGAGTTGTAGTCATAGATTGAGTGATTGAATTTGCTTTTAAATCTTTTTTGTGAAATTCCTTAAAACACTGATCCATTGTAAAGACAACTTTTTACCACCATGGCTAACACAAATAATTTTTGAAGAATCATAGAAGAAAAATTATTTGGTTAAAAAGAAGACTTCTCTTCTTTATCAAGAAATAATGCACTAAAACGTACATTAGATCAGAGTTGCATGGATATAAAGTAATCCATGCCCGGGAGAACTTAATCACTCGTTGTTAGGAACAACCGTCTTTTAGGCGACGAGCTTTCCCTCATTTTGAAGACCGTTGCATATCAAAAATAATAGCAAAGCCCTTTATACATGTTTTGAAACAGTTTGAACTCAGTTTCAAAGCTTCATTTAAGGCTTGTTGTCATTAATTGAATGAACATTTCTAGGTCCGAAATGTTATCGATAAGCAGAAACATGTCTTGAAAAACTATTTTGTATTTTCTAGATTTTTGATTTTTAATGGATTTTTGTTGGTTTTATATTTTTTTAATTTCTTTTTGAGTTGAAATATGTACATATTTACATAGGATACTTGAAGCTAATCTGTTACTCATCCTTATCATCCTGAAGACGTTTGAGTGTCTCTGGCTTCATACTCTTCATGCCAAGTCACGGGAGAATAAATTTGAATCGTTCTCTGGGCAGTGCCTAAGTGAATATATTCGCCAGTTGATACTCTGTCATCACGAAATACAACTCAACCACTCCCTTTTCCACTTGTTCTTTGATGAAATGATGTCGGATGTTGATGTGTTTAGACCTGGAGTGTTGGACGCTATTGCAGCAGAGAGCTATGGCACTCTTGTTGTCACAATACAGAGGGATGTGATTGTATGCAAAGCCATAATCCGATAATTGAGACCTCATCCATAGGATTTGGGCACAGCATCCAGACATCGCGATGTATTCAGCCTTTGTAGACGAGATGGACGTGCTAGTTTGCTTCTTTGATGACCAGCTTACTAACTTATCACCAAGGAACTGAGCACTGCCAGATGTGCTTCTTCGAGTGTCTTGACCAACGCAGATCTACGTCTTCGTAGCCTGTTAGTGCCATGGTGGTGTCTTTCGAATACCAAAGACCCATATTTATGGTTCCTTGAAGATACCGAAAGACCCGTTTAACTGCTTCAATGTGCTTTTTAGTAGAGCTTAGATTGATATCTAGCACACATGCACACAGCAAAGACAAGGTCAGGTCGACTGGCTGTGAGATACATCAGGGATCCAATCATACTGCGATATTGAGTCTGGTCAACAGGGATCCCTGAGAGGTCCTCATCCAGTTTTGTTCGCTCCACCATGGGAGTGTCAACAGGGTCACTTTTATGAAGATCAAATTTCTTTAAAATCTCATTAGCATATTTAGATTGATTTTTTTGTCTCTCTCTCGAGTTCTTTCTCTCTCAAAAAATCTTTTTCTTATTTTTGTGTTCATGGTGATGAAATGATATTTCCATTATGTGGTATCAAGATCCTAGGTTTGGTTTAGTGGTTTAGTTGTGGTTGTACTAAGCTTATTGGTTCGGCTCTTTGGCTTATTTTTTTTCTTTTCATTCGGCTTACTGTTTAGTGTTTTTTTCGTGTGCTTAGTGTTTTTTTCAAATATTATTGTTTTCAATCTCATTAACGTGTTGGGCTTACTGTTTACAATTTCTCATTTTGGGCTTTATTTCTCATTTCGTGTGCTTTGTTTTCAATCTTATAAAAAACGTTTGTGTTTGTGTTCAACCAAAAGAGGGTGCGTTTTCCTTGTTAAAAGATGGTCTCGTTGAGCTTAAGAAAAATTTTGGATGCTTATTATTCTAGGCTTATTTGTGGCTTAATCAGTCATTAAGTGCTTATTTTAGAGCTTATCTTTCAAGCTTAGTTTCGAGTTGTTTAAAGTTTTTTCATTAGCTTTTTTGGTCTCCTTATTTGAGCTTATTAGTCTTAAGTTCTTGTAGCTTATTTTCGTGAAAACAAGCTTATCTTCTTTTTCGTGGCTTATTACTTGGTGAAGAGATTTTTTTTCAAGCTTACACTCTAAGTTAGCTTATTTGAGCTTTTTGGTATTGGCTTATTGTTGTTTAAAGTGGTCCAACGGCTTGTAACATCAAGAGACAAGATCCATTTTTTAAGGTACAAGGACGTTTTGTTTGTTGGTTATGTAACAAGACAAATACAAGGACGGTTGTACGCTTTGGTTTTTTGTGAAGGACACCGAACTAGTTCATTCTTCATCAACTGAACGAGTTCAAACCTACATCAACCGAACTAGCTGAAGACCCGATCTAGTCTAGTCCCTTTAGGAACCGAACTGGTCAAGCATCCTTTAGAACCGAACTAATTCAAACAAGAACAAAATCTATACACGTTTAAGTTTTTTTCGGTTTTACGGTTTCATGTGACGTTCAACGACGAGACTTAAGACTTACACCATCGTGATCGTGACATTTTTTCGATCAACGTGGTATATTCGCATTTCACCGACGATAACCGAACGAGTTCAAAAGATTAAAAGTTCACTCGTTACATTAAACTAATTTTCAAACGAAGGTGGTGATAAAAAAGGAGGGAAACGTGTGTAATTTTTTTAAATTAAAATCCTTTTTGTCACATGCAACCCTTGAAGTTCAAGACTAATTCACATCAAGTCCTTTGTTAACTTGTTAACCCTCTTTGTTAAAACATCATTACACCGTTAGTCCTTGTTCTTATAATTCAGCCCGTTAGTCTTCAAAAGTGAATCGTTTTTGCACCGTTAGTCCTTTTAAGCCAATTAATCGTTACAAAAGCTCACGCACTTCAATTTCAACAACGATTTCTTTAACAATTAATCATTGTTTCATGATTTCTTATTGATTTTGTAAAATCCCGTAAAAGATTCCATTTCTTTTCTTAGTTTAAATCATAGATTTGTAAAATCCCATGAACGTTAATTGATTTTAATCCACAACAACAATCACTTTACCCACTAAAGATCCTTGTTTATCATTTCACATCACTTTTGCAATGTCGACTCAACAAGACATCAATGCTATTAGAGCACAACGAATTGCAAACACACATGATCTTTTGGCATTAATGGCAAACACTTAGACACCGTTTCACCCAGATCACTCATCACTCATTACCTACATAAAACACCTACAACCCAACAACAACTTTGTCCCACAGCCTCCATTCAACACGAACCACCTGCAAAATCCAATGCAAAATCTCAAAGATATATCAAATCCCACAACTGCATTAGACATGGCACTTGAATTCATGTCTAAGGCATTTTAGCTAAACAACACCACACCAACAAACAATTATCAAAGAAGTTCATCAAACCCTTGCTACAGTCAGATTGCACAATCGGGTATAATTATAGATCAAGACAGACATATACTAATGGTTGATGATAATGTTGGGAACCAGTTTAGACAGAATGCAGTGCATAATGTAGGACATTTAGTTAGGCAGAATGCAGTTCAGAATCAGGGTATTCAAAATATTGGGAATCATAATGGGCTTGGTGTTGTTTCGAGGATTGCAAATCAGCATAGGAATGAAAATGTTGTAGCATCACGGACTGAGGGTAATAGTAATGAGATTAATGGAAATCAGATAAGGTGTTACAACTGCAGAGGAGAGGGTCATTATGCCAGCAACTGCACAGTAAAGCTAAGGAAAAAGGATGTTGCTTATCTTCAGACACAACTACAGATTGCTCAAAAGGAAAAAGCAGGGATCCAACTCAATTCTGAGGAATTTGATTTCATGGCTGCTGCAGGTGCCTATGATGAGATTGAGAAAGTAATGGCCAACTGCAATTTACATGATAATTTGCAGCAAGCATCTACATCAGGTACTCAGTCTGATAAAGCTCCCATCTATTATTCAGATGGATCAACTGAGGTACACCATTCTGGAAATTGTCATGATAATGATATATTCAATATGTTTATTCAAGAAGAGCAGTATACTGAACTACTCGAGCCCATTCCTGAACCACACCAAGTACAACGGAATGATAGTAATGTCATTTATGCGGTTTCTAGTGTAGAACAAAGTGGGGGAACAGCAGAACAACATCCTGCAAATGTTGAGGAAACACGTGCTTTATATGATTCATTATATAATAATTTAGCTACTGAAGTTGAGAAAGTCAACTCGGTCAATCGCAAGTTAAGAGAAACTAATGCTGATTTGACCACTGAGCTTGCTAGATATAAAAATCAAGAAAAGTGTTTTGAAATTAGTCAAGAAAAATATGACAAACTTGAAAGATGTTATCAAAAGTCTGTTTATCAAGAACAATGTCTTACTAAAAAGATAAATGCACTTCATTTAAGTTTCGGTAAACAAATAACGACTTTGAATGAGGAAATTTCAAATCTAAATAAACAGCTTTCAAAGGAAAAATCAATTGTTTCTTCTCTTCTTGGAGAAAAGAAAAAGTTGAAGTCTTATTTCAAAATACGCGAAGACGAGCTTCTTGATAAACAAATTTAACTTGAGAATAAGATAAAGGAATTAGATAATATTTTGGTTAAAACGGGTTAATCGATTCAAACGATGCACATGCTTTCACCTAAGCCAGACTCATTTTACCATACGAAACAGAAAATGGCTTTGGGTTATCAAAATCCTTTTTATCTCAAGCAAGCTCAGCAGAAACAACAAAGTTTGTATAATGGCAAAGTGTTATTAGAAAAGCATGATCCTTCTGCTGTGTATGATTCGGAAGAGACACTGCAACTTGCTTAAGAGAGTCGCCAAAAAATAAAACAATTAAACAAAGAAATAAAACCGGCAAATTATACTAAGATTAATCATCTTTCGGGGGTTTTTGTTTCTCAATCGGCCAAGTCACGTGAAGAGTTGTATTTTTCAAATACTTCCAAAACGGCCAATGTTTCTAAATCATTTTCAATGCCAAATGAAGAATTTTCGGATGATACTACACCAAGTGTTGCACGAAAATTTCTAAATGAGGTAAAAAACACCATTGTGACTCTTCAACGTGTTGTCAAACAAAAAATGACTTTGGATATACACAATTGGTCGTTTTCTGCGCACCAAGAGATTCACAAAATTATAAAGGATGAAATTTTCTCTATCGGTAACCAAGTTGACGGCTAGAGTGCAAAATTGTAAAAGATGATTTTTTTTCTTAGTTTTGTTTAGGAAAATAAGTAGACAGCGGGTTCGTGTAATTCGTTCATGACTTAGGAAATAATTACATAGATCATCACAATGGTGACAAGGCAACAACACTAGGAGAAGCAATCTAGGAAGTAATACATGATTAAATAAACATAGTCTTTTATCTTATTGTTATCACCATTAGTTTAGATTTATATTTAGTTAATAGCTAAAACCAACCTCCTCTCAAATATATGATTTTACTTGCTTTCCATAAAAGATAAAAATACAAAAAGAATCTCCTTTCAACCCTTAAAATTCTGTTAGACCGTGATCAAGCCTTCCCAACCTATTCCTCGAGTGAATGATAATAACCCCCTGAGTCTTGCCTATACTACCACTACAACGATTAGGTGCTCTGCCTAGGGAGTTGTAAAACTTCTTGTAGAAGTTCTACGACGACCGCAACACGTATTCATTCATATGATACGCCGTATCCACCCAGACTGACCAGTATTTAGTTAATTAGTTTAGTTTAAATTAACCGTAGGTACCAAGATAGGAATACACATGTTTTTCTATGTTTTAAACATGACCTTATAAGCAAATAAATATCAACGAATATTGGTGGAGAATTTACAAATCTAAAAGGTCTTAAAGTGTTAGAGTCTTGAAACTTCAAGACGGCTGTTCAACACGAATTCTTGCTCAAATAAACTCAACATGGAGAATCTACCGAGCAAATATCAGGGGAGTTTCTCATTCTAATTCTTTTTAATTCCCGTAAAAAAATCAAGCATACTTTTGTGAAATTACATGTTACATAACCCGCACACAATAACCCTTGTTAGATATTGTGAGGATTTAGCCTATCCGTTTCCAAATGTTTACCCAAATTCCACAAAATATGAGTGTGCCGGTGATGTAGTAGACTTTAGAACTTGGCTTGGTATATCTATTCGAGATCGTAATAATGAGTACTATGGATTTAGATAGAGTAACTTGTTTAAATTGGTAAATTTTAGGATTACACCTAAATCGCCTTTACATGTTGCTTATTAACTAACTAAACCGGTTAGTTAACCCCCGTATAAACCCTTTGTTTACTCTCATTTTAAGAGTAAGATACCCCTAGAACAACCCGTAAAGCCAATCCTTTAGAAACTACACCAATTATTTGTTTCGTTACACCCTTACACCTTAGCCTATCCTGTTAGATTAAGTTTATTTTACAGTTTCTAGTTGCTTAAAGTGTAAAGTTTGTATTTCCTGAGTCTTGTGTCTATTTTGGTACGGTTGGAAGAAATTTGCACATTGCAAATGGGAATGTATATTAGTAGTCAAAACTCATGTGATTTTACTACCATCACAATTAATGGTGAATCCGAAGAACGAAGAACTATCGAAGGAATTATCCAAAATTATTATGATCATGAAGATGGTGAAACTACACCGAGATTTGAAGTATAGTTAGCAAAAAAAAGGAAAAAATAAAAAAAAATAGAAAAATCGCAACAAAAAAAAGAGAAAGAAAGTTTGAAGATAATCGTTTCGCAAAGAGTACTACCGAAGGAATTACACGAAGGATCGATTATTCGTTGATACAAATCGACGATGTAAAGTATTGTACAAAGTGGAAGATATCGCTACTTGCCTTGTAAAAGTATCTAAAGTTATGGGAGGTTTTGGAAGTTGACCGTTACGGGAACGTCAACTTAGGTTGTTGTTTTTGATCTATGATCAAGACGTTGTAAATAGTTGTGTCTTTTTCATGGTAACGGTCGGAAAAAAGTGTCTAGCAACTTGTACTTTAGGCTTAATCTATTTGTTTCGTAATTTTTATTTAACAACAATTTATTTCCTTTCCTAATAATTAACCATGGGTTTTAGGCGAATGAGGATGTGATCGAGCGTGTATGTCTATTCCGTCGTTACGGTTATGCATGCATGTCTCAGCTGCCTTGTTGGTTTATTACTGTTGGTGAAAGTTAGAAGATTCCTTCCATAAATCATTCTTTGAATGATCAACCCTAAGCCTTCTCATGCAAACCCATATTTGCCTTTATAATCTTGTTACTCCTTAGCTTTAGCGGTGGAGATGTGTATCCTGGCCAAACTTATGATAGAATATTCGTCACGACCGAGCAATTGAGCGAATTAGTTACATGTTACCACATAGATTAGTTGAGTGATTAGAGTGTTTTCATCTTCCTATTTCGTGAGGTGTTTGGTTGTGTACTTGTAATAGATCGAATAAATACTTTAACAAAAAATATCCTTAGGGATACATTTTTATAAACTTCTAAAGGCTACTTGAGGACAAGTAGGATTCAAGTGGAGGGATATTTGATGACATCAAATAACGTCTATTTTATAGCATTATTTATCCCATGATATTAACCCGTTTTGTATAATTATTGCAAAGAATCGTTACTTAATCATTTATATTTGAGAATTGCACTAATTATGGAGTAGTTGGTGAATATTAGCAAAATGCGCGCATTCTAGAGCTTAAATGAAGATATTTTGAAGATTTACTATTCTGACTACCAATACGCCGTATCCATTAAGGAAGATACGGCGAATCTGTGACACCCGACAAATTTCCGATCAATAATTTAGCCGTTTCCGTTTGATAATTTGAATTTTTAACGTTTCGTTTAATTTTTACGTGTAACCGGGAAGTTGTCCTGTTACAATCTGAGAATCGTCTCCGGGAGCAAAACGTATTGTATTTTATCGTAGGCTTTCGGCAGAGACCGCATTTTTATGCTTTTAATTAATATTTAAAATTTTATAATTTTTCGTGAATTCGTTAGTCATTTTCGTTGTTTACGTAATCGGTTAAGTATATTAATGCAAGTATGCATGGAAAGCCTTAGAAATTAATTCATATGCATGTACTACCATTCCTAGAATATTGGAAACCAATTGGTCCCCCTTGGTCTTTCTCTTTCAACCGAATACACACACACACTCTAGCATGGGATTCCATTTTTGAATTTGTGATACAAGTTAACATGCTTCCTACAAAATGGCTCTTGTACAAGTCCTTCCTATTCTCTCATTCACGGATCATTTTGGTCCCCTTTTCCCCTTGTACTCGTCCGAACAAAGCCACACACCAAGTCTAGGTGCATTCCATCTCATGCCAACATTTAAACAACTAGTCTCATTTATTTTTCATTCATTCATAGCAAATTCTCTCACTAGAAAAACACACATACTTTTCCTTTCGTTTCTTTCTTGTTCGAACCACAAACACTCACACAAATCCATTTCTTTTTAATCTTTGATAAAACCATTTGAAGATATATTGTTCGAGGTTGATTGTTATTTCATCTGGGTAGTTTATAAACAACGTTTGGGTTGTTCTTAGTTTCTAATCATATTTCGTCGCGTTTTCTTGTAAGTCATCTCTTCTTTTTCATAAATGAGTTGTACTTTTGCATTCGTATGATCATTCCGAACAAGGTGTACAAAGCGGATCGTTGTGAAAATCATTAGCTATTTTTCTATAAAACTACAAGTCTCAAAGTTTAATCTTTTTATTTATAAATGGAAGAACATAAAAAGTAGTTGTACTTTTGCGCTTAAAAGTTCGTTGTGACTATTTTGATATATATATTGTTATTACTACGGCTATATCATTTATTTGAGATTTATCGTATAGTGAGTTTAAATATTGTTGGCGAAGGGATTAAGTTAGATGTTGGTTTTGTTGGAAGCGTAAATTGAAAGTCAAAGAGGTTTAGGTTTAGAATGGATTGTTGCAATATTTGCGGTATTGTCGAAAATCGATCGGATATTCTTTCGAGTCAATAAAAGATGTACTTTTATAAAACTGATACTTTCACGAGTCGAGACGGATAAAAATGGAAAGTTGATATTTTTAGAAAGGTCATGCTGAAATTTTATAAACTTTATAAATGCGTCGAAAAATATACTTTTATTATCAAACTAATGATAAAATGAAGAATGACGTTAAGTGTCGAGTTTAGGTCAACATTTACGGTTATTGAGTCAACTTTGGTGTGTCGGGTCACTAAAAGACGAAATACACTAAAAGACAAAATACACTAAAAGACAAAATACACTAAAAGACGAAATACACTAAAAGACAAAATACACTAAAAGACCGTTATGTCATATGGTCAAAATATATCATGGAAAAAATAAGATGTAAAAGTGATGTTAACGTGTCGTCTTAAGTATAAATATGTTTAAGTATAAATTAGGGTTTTAAAGTTTACTTAAAAAGGTTGTGATTAAAAATATGCATAAATGTATAAAAGTGAGTTTTGTTTCGAAATTCATACAGTAGGTTAGATATTTTATAAATAATAATTACGCTTATGGACGATTCCAAATGATAAGAAAACTCGTAAAAAAAACCGATTTATAACGAAAAAGATACGTTAATTACGATTTTACGACGAGAAATACTTTTATAAAACTATTTTTATAAAAAGTACTATTCATTACAGCAACTCATATTTTTAAAACATCAAAAATATGATATAACTTTTAAATACGAGAACGTCCTCGAAAGAATCATAAAAACGGGAGCTATATCGAATAAAATTCGAGTTTACTGGGTTTTACGACCGACACATACGGATTTATTGAAACACACGTCTGTCATGAAACAGTCAAGTTTACTGTTCATCAGGGGGAAATTTTTATTGAAAATGTCTATATCGATAACCCGTCTTAATCGAAAAGATGCGACATAAAGAAACGCAAGAATCGGGTTAAAACGCAGAAAGGTACGCAGTTTTATTAAACGGTTATTTATAAACGTTTTTACTTATTAAATCCACAATTTTTCCAAATCATTTGTGGGTTGATTGGCTATAAGAATTTTTATGGTTATCAAAGTATATATTACGAGGGATGTTTCATAATGTGCTTTTCGGATGGCGTTTCGACGAGTTGTTGGTTTTTACGGATTTAAGTGTCCTACTCCCTCGAAGTCATTGTCATGACCTCTTTACATTATGTTAGCCCGAACGATTGTACGAGGTTACAACTATAAGGATTAGATTTAAGTACTTTGGTTATTATCGACCTATGATAATTTGGTTGCATTCGTATCTTTTTCAGACGCGGTATCGGCGGTATTTTGGATTATCTGTAACTCAGGTGGAGTTCATTAGCCCACTCTTTCTACAATTTTATGATTTAAATTAATTGGGGTCGGAAACATGCTTTGTTTTACCAAATTGGGGACGCAAGTAAACATTTTTGCATTGTTACATGTTTGCCTAAGTAGCGTAACCCATAAGCCCAGTATTCATGATACTGTCATTTGGACATATATGTAGTGGGAATTACATTATGTGAGAGCGAATCGTTATTTATAGATCTATTCGGGAAACGACCCTCCCGTTCGGAGTGACTAGCTTCACAAGACACGAAAAAAACGTTTTATAGCATGTCGAACTTTGGGAATGTTTTCGGGGTTAAAACATCATTGCGGGCAGAAATTGCAATATATAGTTTTAATTGCAAGAAAGATCGTCCGAGCATCAGTTGTCATTGAGCTAGGGTAAAATGTAATCTATTTTTGTAGATCTGCATGTGTTGCATTATACTAAATAAGTCTTGCGGTCCTACATTATTACGATTTATACATAAACCTATGAATTCACCAACATTTTTGTTGACGTTTTTAAGCAATGTTTTCAGGAGATCAATAGGCATGGGATGCCAAGGATGCATTGGGTTATATTTTGGATTGCACGCTTAAAGGTTTAGGTGCATCATATTTTGGGAAATGTATTTCCAACTTTTGTAATATTCAACAATGAACAAGTAAAGCTATATGCTTTTGTATTAAATCTTTTTTTTTTTTTCCAATTATATCAATGTATCATTTTAAACGACTTTTTGTGTCGTTCATATATATCTTGTGCTATTGATCATGAAGTAACACGCCCCGGACCCTTATTCCGCTGCGACCCAATTTGGGGGTGTTACAGATTGGTATCAAGAGCCAAGGTTATAGAGAACCAGGTCAAAATATTTTTGCTGGACTATAACCATTTTCAAACATTGCATTCATAAAAAGGGTTTTTATGGGACACACACTAGTTGTTTGCATTAGTGGGACTAGATGCTTACATGACATACTAGTTGATTGCATTAGTGGGACTAGATGCATTCATAATTGATATACGTGTTTATATTATAGTACGTATATTACTATGAGGGTATATTGTATATATACAAAGATGAGTTTGCATTCTTTCGCACAACTCTACAATTATTTATATAAGGGCTATTTATATAAATAGGGGAATATTTCTTTAAAGCAAGGTAGTACGATAAGCTCGTAGGTCCTAAGCACTACCTAAACATTAAGCTATCGAATATGATACCTTACCATCATTCATTTATGCCATAAGTGCATACTCATATTTACCATACCAGCCTTATATAATGTATAAGTTAAGTTTTGCTCATTGCAAGCAATTATGTTCTCATTATCGACGGTTACCTACACGTTTGTTTATATTAATTCCGAGCCATAGAGATTCCAGTAAGCTTCTGATGAGGAGCTAGAGGGACCAATGAAGGATCAGCCTATATCTGCTGATGCCTCACCTACAGCCCTATCACCAGGCTACATTGTTGACTTCGATCCGGAAGAGGATAAGGAGGACCCTGAGGAGGATCCTGCTGACCATCCTGCCGACGGATGAGACAATTATGATAATGAGTCATCTGATGATGACAACGATGATGATGATGTTAAGAAGGATGAGGAGGAGGAGGAGGAGCACCTAGCTCCGACCGACCCTTCTACTGTACCTACAGATGATCCTGTCCCCTCAAGCTGAGAATACAGAGGCATTTGAGATTGATAAGTCTACTTCTACATCACCCACCTCTCCACACCATATCATCTTGTCTTTTGAGACCAAATCCCGTATAGTATGGATGTCTATTTAACACCATACTCCACGATCACCATCTTCTAAGGCAGGCATTACCGAGTTTGCTGCTGCACTACCTTCATCATCACCACCACCAGAGAAAGTTGTCTCGCTTTGCCTAGCAAATCCTAAGTTGAAACTATCTTAGACTTTATCTTCTTAGGAGTTCTCGTTGTATTTCCCTAAAATTTTAGTTGTACGAATGATTTCGAATTATCTATCCAATTATCGTATTATGAGAATTTCGTCAGTATTAGCTTAGGTTCCTTAATTACTCTTACAAACTACTCTCACGAATATCATGAAATTATAACGCTATTTTGACGAAAATGAGCAATGCATCGTTAGTCCTCAATTATACATGGCCTGATCAACTATGTATAATTCAGGAAGGTACCATGCCGTGCTGAGAGTAGTCACTCTAAAAACCTCTTGTTAAGGAAACAATTTTCTACTTATATCATGTTTTGTGTGCGTATTCATAGAACGCGTTTACTTTTAGAAATCGAATTAGTAACCATATCAACTAAGCAGACCTTCACTCCGTCTTACTATAAAGTTGGCATCATCTTATACCAAATCCTAAGCCGAGAAGCCAAGACACATTACTAGTCGCCCTAAGACAATTTCGCTATCGAATTTGCTCGCCATTAGAGAATTTACTAAATCACCCATTCGAAATCAACCTAATTCCTGTAGGACTTGGTAGTTTCGATGCTATAATCGGTATGGATTGGTTGTCGAAGTACCAAGCAGTCATTGTGTGTGCCGAGAAGATTGTCCACATTCCCTGGGAAATGAAACCTTAATCATACACGGTGATGGAAGTAACCAGGGAAATGTAACACGACTAAACATCATTTCGTGCACTAAAACACATAAGTACATGGAAAGAGGATTTCCTATCTTTTGGCACATGTCATTGCAAAGGAGGTTAAAGACAAGTCGGAGAAGAAGCGACTTAAGGGCGTACCAATAGTTCGAGACTTTCCTGAAGTATTTCCTAAGGACTTGCCGGGTCTTCCTCTGACTCGACAAGTGGAGTTTCAAATTGATTTGGTACCTGGTGTTGCATCTATAGCACAGGCACCTTATCGATTGGCGCCTTCCGAAAGGAAAGAGTTATCTGAGCAACTGAAAGAGCTATCCGACAAAGGCTTTATAAGACCCAGTTCCTCACCTTGGGGAGCTCTGGTCTTGTTTGTCAAAAAGAAGGATGAATCATTCCGGATGTGCATTGACTATCGGGAATCAAACAAACCAACAGTGAAGAACCGTTATCCACTACCCAGAATTGATAATTTATTTGATCAGCTTCAAGGGTCGAGTGTCTACTCGAATATCGACCTAAGGTCAGGTTATCACTAACTGAGGGTTCGAAAAGAAGACATTCTGAAGACTGCCTTCAGAACTCGTTATAGCCATTACGAATTTCAAGTTATGCCGTTTGGTTTGACAAACGCACCTGCCGTATTCATGGACCTTATGAATCGGGTGTGTAAACCATATCTGATAAATTTGTGATTGTCTTTATTGACGATATTTTGATCTATTCCAAGAACAAGCAAGAGCACGAAGAGCATCTGAAGATAATATTGGAGTTGTTGAAGAAAGAGGAGTTGTATGCAAAATTTTCCAAATGTGAATTTTGGATTCCCAAAGTACAGTTCCTCGGTCACGTGATCGATAGTGAAGGAATTCATGTGGATCCAGCCAAGATTGAATCCATTAAAGATTGGACATCTCCTAAGTCACCAACGGAGATTCGTCAATTTTTAGGTCTTGCTGGGTATTATCGAAGATTCCTTGAAGGGTTTTTAAAGATCGCCAAACCAACGACTAAGCTTACTCAAAAGAAGGTCAAGTTTATTTGGGGCGATAAACAAGAAGCAGCTTTTCAACTATTGAAGCAGAAGTTGTGCAGTGCACCAATCCTTGCATTACCTGAGGGAAGCGAAGATTTCATCGCATATTGCGACGCTTCAAAGAAGGGTTTGGGCGCTGTGTTGATGCAAAGAGAAAAGGTGATTTCTTATGCATCACGCCAGTTGAAAATTCATGAGAAGAACTATACGACTCATGATTTGGAACTTGGAGCAGTAGTGTTCGCTCTCAAGATTTGGAGGCACTATCTGTACGAAACCAAGTGTACAGTGTTCACTGATCATAAGAGTCTACAACACATTCTTAATCAGAAAGAGTTGAACATGAGGAAACGACGTTGGTTGGAGTTTCTCAGTGATTACGATTGTGAGATTCGATATCACCTAGGAAAGGCAAACGTTGTTGCTGATACTCTAAGAAGAAAGGAGAGAGATCGACCATTAAGAGTTTGAGCCTTAGTCATGACCATTGGCTTGGATCTTCCTAAACAAATTTTGAATGCTCAGACTGAAGCTCGAAAGCCGAAAAACCTCAAGAACGAAGATGTTGGAGGCATGTTGGTTGAAAATTCTAAAGATCCGGAGAAATTCAGAACGAAAAAGTTAGAACCACGAGCGGATGGAACTCTATGCTTCAATGGCAGGAGTTGGTACCTTGTTATGGAGATTTACGGATGTGATCATGCACGAGTCCACAATTTCACAGTACTCTATACATCTGGGTTGCCCGACAAAGATGTACAAGATTTGAGAAAGAAGCTATATTGGTGGTTCCAATATGAAAAGCCGACTCGCCACCTATGTTAGCAAGTGTTTGGACCTGTGCTAAGTTCAAAGAGAGAAGATCATAGACCATAGGATTGTTGGTTAAACCCAAGATTACCTGAATGGATATGGGGGACAACTCACTATGGGATTTTGTTACTAAGCTTCCTAAGTCGTCGCAAGGCTACGACACCATTTGGGTTATTGTTGACCGACTCACTAAGTCAACGATCTTCACACCAATGAGAGAGACTGATCCTTTGGATAAACTTGCAAGATGTATCCTAAAGAGTGTGGTCATGGAGAACATGGAATAAATGTCTCAATCATTTGTATCGTGACCCGTGATTCGCATCCAATTTCTGGGTGTCCTTTCAGAACGTTTGGGGTATAATTCTGGATATGTGTACTGCGTACCATCCACAAATTGACGGTCAAAGCGAGAGGACCATTCAAACTCTCGAGGATATGCTACGTGCTTGTGCGATCAACTTTGGAAAGGGTTGGGTTAACCATTTGCCATTATTCGAGTTCTCATATAACAATAGCTATCACACTAGCATCAAGGCCGCACCATTCGAAGCACTTTATGGTCGCAAATGTCATTCACCTGTTTGTTGGACCGAAGTCGGAGAAGCTTAAATACTCAGTCCAGAACTAATTCAAGAGACCACGGAGAAAATCATCCATATCAAGCAAAGGATGCAAGCCGCTCGTGATCGACCAAAGAGTTACGCCGATCTAAAGCGTAAGCCGATGGAATTCCAAGTAGGGGATAAAGTTATGCTTAAAGTTTCTCCTTGGAAAGGGGTCGTACGTTTTGGCAAACGGGGAAAGTTAAACCCCAGGCATGTAGGACCTTTCAAGGTGTTAGAAAAGGTCAGAGAGGTTGCTTACAAGCTCGAGCTTCCTGAGGAGCTGAGTAGAGTTCATAATACATTTCACGTGTCCAACCTGAAAAAGTGTCATGCCGATGAACCATTAGCAGTTCCGTTGGATGGACTTCATCTTGATGACAAGCTTCATTTTTTTGAGGAACTAGTAGAAATAGTGGGCCGTGAAGTTAAATAGTTGAAGTGAAGCTGGGTCCCATTAGTCAAGGTTCGATGGAACTCCAAGAGAGGTCCTGAGTTCACGTGGGAACGTGAAGACCAATTCAAGAAGAAATATCCACATCTGTTCACCAAGACCGTACCGTCGTCAAGTGCTGCATCGTGAGCCTAGTCTATAACACCCTGTGTTTTCAAGTCATTGACGACGTCGATAAATCTACTATTTATTTTTAGTGTCGTACGCGTTTGCTTGTAATTTCATGTATTAAGTAAAATCGCGTAAGCTAAAAATTAGCGTTCAATGTAAACAGGCATCAAACAATTAAGCGTTTACATCAAGCAAGTATTAAATAATTATTTTGAGAATAATTATGATCTTTGTTCATTTTATTTTTATCGGATAAGTAAAGAGTATACGTTTCGCGATAAATTAAGTTTAGGCATACCCGGAACCACAAAAATAATTCTACACTTCAACAAATACCCACTTTTATACCCAATACATAAAAGTTACAAAAATATATCATATATATAATACATAGGACGAATTTGTTGCAATTTATACAAGAAAAATGAAATAAATCTTTCAACTAGGTCTTTGTACCATATCATCTCATTAAACCTTACCATACTTTGTTTCCTTGACCAAAGACCATAACCAAGTCTTCCTTAAGACCCTCTCTTTGTCTCCAAGACCAACTATTGCATACTTTTGATAAGCTACTCTATTTATACTAGTATTTACAATAAGAAGAATCATACATATGCAAAACACTTGGTAAAAATCATAAAAACTCCTCCTTTGTGCTCTAGCCAACCCACGACATCAAACACCCCTTTAACTAAATCCATACAACATTTTATACAACCTATACACACATATACTCATCATTCCTAAGACATTCTAAGATGTTTCCAAGTATTGGCTAACCATTTTTAAGCATTAATCAAGAAAAGAGAAGTTAGGGTTTTCACATGGAAAACTAGGGTTAATATTGGGCATAGCTTTGAGTTTAAGTCTAAAACAGGAGTTTTGCACCTTATTTTGTCTTCATCATACATCATCACATTAAGGTTATCTAAAGCTTTAACTTTTCATTTATATGATTATTATATATATGTGATGGTTAGTAGTGAAATCACCTTAGGGACATGTTTAACTTGTATAACTTGGATTTTTTATTGTAAATATAGTTTTATGAACTTATACACATGTTTTATGGATGGTAACATGAAGTTATAATGAAAGTAAAACTATTGTACACACTTGGTTATGGTGTAAAAAGTTCATATGTAAACTTGTTAACTTAAGGTTTCCTTAATAAACTAAGGTTTATAAATGTTGTTATGGACTTAATGACTTGGGCTTATGGAAAATATAAGGACTATGGATTATATAATATGTATGATATAGTATATTAAGAGTGTGGGGAAGAACTTATGGAAATTACTTAGTTAAAAAGTATATAAAACAAGTTTAATAAATAAGTAAATATACAGATATTAAGGGGCTGTTTGGAATCGAATTCCAAACAGTTGATATTATGTTTTATAAATATTCTACATCTCGTAACGATTCCGAAAAGGTAAGAAACTTGTCAAACGGATAAATAACGAAAAAGTTACGCTAATTACTAGTTATACGTAAATTAAACGGATTATAAAATAACTTTTATAAAAATTCTTATGAAACAGCAAGTTGGATATTTTTAACAAATAAAACACATTTTTTAGGATTCTAAATGTTAAGAATCATGATTTTTCAAATTAATAATGTAGAAGTTATGATTTCGCAAGTATTCGGTAATTAAATATTTATAAAAAAATTAATTTTATAACTATGATCAGTAAAAAAAACTAATTCATATGATAGAAACTCCTTTGATTTTGTTAAACCTTATAAATGATATAATTTTCAATACGAAAGATCCGTTGCTCGAAAGAATTGCTATAGAAACGGAGCTTATATCGAATAAAATACCATCGTTTAGGGTTTTAGATAACTAAAAACTATAATAATGAATTTATAATTGGTATGAACAGTAAAAGTATTGTTCATCAGAGGGTCAAAAATATAAAAATGTCAAATTATGATAACTCGTCTTAATACAAAAGCGTGGGCATAAGAAACGTCAAAATCAGGCTTAAAACGCAAAAGTTATGCTATATTTAATAAAACGGTAATTATAAACGTTTTTACTTATTAAACATAATTTTACCAAAACGATTAGACGGTGATTGTGATATATAGATATTATATGTGGTTGTCAAAGTTATATATTACAAGGGGAGTTTATAATGGGCCTCTTCGGGGTGACGTATCGACGAGTTGCTGGATTTACGATTTAAAGTGTCCTAGCTCCTCATACGTTCACTACATGACCTCTTGATTATGATAACCCAAACGATAGTATGATGTAACTAACATAGACCTGTATACGATGTTAGTTAATCAAAGTGATTAGTGCTTATACGACCTTAATTTAAATAGGTTGCATCTAACGATTTGCGGGATATATATCCTGTGCTGTTGATCTTGAAGTAACACGCCCCGGACCCTTATTCCGCTGCGACCCAATTTGGGGGTGTTACAACATCTAAAGAAGATTTGGATAATTTGTTTGGTCCAATGTATGAAGAATATTTTGAGAAGAAGTTTTCTGATACACCCATCAATTCCGCTGCACAACCGACTCAAATTCATGAAGACTCACCTTCTACATCTTCAATTATTGTTGACGAACATGAGGCTCCTCCCATTGTAACTACATCTGATGAACAAACCTCTCCAATCTCTTTAACAGAGGCTGATGAATTCAATCAAGAAGATTCTGCTCATTTTGATGGCAATTCACAATTTGTTTCATATAATCCTCCAAGTCATGAGGAAATTGAGTCATCTACAACGGCTCTAGAACCATCAAATGTGCAGAATTTCCACCAAGTACAACCCTCAACACACATTTGGACAAAAGATCATCCTCTAGACCAAGTTATTGGTGACCCATCCAAACCTGTCATGACTCGCCAACGGCTACACACAGATTCTGAGGTATGCATGTATGCATTAACCGTCAGCACTATTGAACCAAAGAATATCAAAGAAGCTATGGCAGATCATAGTTGGATTGAGTCCATGCAAGATGAGTTGAATCAATTTGAGAGACTTCAAGTTTGGGAACTCGTTCCACGACCAGAAGGAAAGAATATTATTGCTCTCAAATGGCTCTGGAAGAATAAGTGTGATGCTGAAAATATTGTGGTTCGAAACAAAACTCGTCTTGTGGCAAAAGGATACAGGCAGGAAGAAGGCATTGATTTTGAAGAGTCATTTGCTCCTGTTGCTCGTCTTGAGGCCGTTCGGATGTTTATTGCTTATGCTGCTCATAAGAATATCACTATCTTTCAAATGGATGTTAAAACGGCTTTTCTCAATGGTCCTTTGAAAGAAGAAGTTTATGTCAGCCAACCTGAAGGGTTTATTGATCCAGAATTCCCAGATCACGTCTACAGGTTGAAAAAAGCTCTATACGGTCTTAAGCAAGCACCTCGTGCATGGTATGACAAATTGTCTTCTTTTCTAATTGAACATGGTTTCACTAAAGGTATTATTGACCCGACTTTATTCACACGACGTCACGGGGGAGACATATTACTTGTTCAAGTTTATGTTGACGACATTATTTTTGGATCAACAAATCCAGATTTTTCAAAACGTTTTGCAAACCTAATGAAAAATAATTTTGAAATGTCAATGATGGGTGAACTAAAGTTCTTTCTTGGACTTCAAGTTCATCAATCTCCCCGTGGCATATTCATAAGTCAGTCATAATACGCGATTGAATTGTTAAAGAAACATGGTCTGGATGAGTGTGTCTCCATGAGCACACCTATGGCAACTGAGAGGCTGGATGCTGATTTACAAGGCACTCCTACTGATCAAACGACTTATCGTCGCATGATAGGAGGGCTTATGTATGTAACACCCCCAAATCTGAGCTGCAGCAGAATATTGAATATCCGAGGGCGTTACTTCATAGATCAATAGCACAAGATATGAAAACGACCACTAAACGTGTCATCATTTTAAAGAGATACATTGGATTTAACAAAATACTTGTTCATTACATGAGCTCATGGCTTCAAATTGTTCGACAATATAAGTAAAGATTTTGGTTTATAACAAATGTTCCCAAAATGTAATACGATCCAAATCTTTAGTATTAACTCTCTCTAAAGAGTGACCCCCAATGTATCTGGGCACCTCGTGCCTTATTGACCTAAGAAAAACAAGCTTAAAACGTCAACATAAAGTTGGTGAATTCATAGGTTTATGTAAATCAATTGTAAGACTGCAAGATTTCCAAGTGTATGATTAAGCAACAGATGCAAACGTCATAAAAAGTAATTACGTTTTCCTAAGCTTATGGCTAAGCTCAGGTCTGCAGTAGCTTGACTTGTATGATTCTATATATTGGGCCTAACATTTGCCCGTGGAATGATGTTCAACTCCGCAACAGCCAAGAATACCGTCATGGTATACGTTTGTTGTCCGCAAACTTGACACATGTGAACGCTACCACACCCAAACGGGGATGTCAGCCCCAAATAGATCTATTTATAACACTGCTGCGTTACAATCTAGTAATTTGACATTCAATGATGAAAGGGCACAGGGTGATCGCTACTTAGTGCAAAACCACTATTCATTGTAAAAATGTAACCGTTGCAGTCTAATTTTGAAAAACAAAGCCATGTTCTTACTCTCCAAGATGTAAATCATTTAAAATAATTGTAAAGCATGGGGCTATGAACTCACCTTAGTAAGTAGTCCCTTGTGAATGATAAATATATCCAAGTATGGAAAATGAATCTCACCGTTAAAATACACCCTAAGTATACGGCAGTTCCTAGTCTACAAGTTTAGGCTAAACGACTTAATGCAAAATCTACAATAAAATTGCTAGTTTATATACACTGTTATCACTTGTGTGGTGGTGCTCATATTTATTGTATTTGTCTTTACTTGTTGTCTCTTGGAGAGGTATACGATTACACACATTCAAGAATATGTACAAACGTTATTAATAAATATACATATTTATTAAGTCGTGCTTTAATTTGTATAATATCCGGAAAATATTATAACTTGTTCGATTCGCTAAGTGTTTATTAAAATCACTTCCGTTCATAAAATACCCTTAGGTTTTTCTATATTTACAAAAAACAATCCCTAGGTTTATGAAAATATAATATTTACACTTTAAACCCTTAAGTTTCCACATTTACACCTTTAGTCCTTCAACTTTACAAAAATTACACTTTAGGTCCTTATACTCTCAAAACAGCCCTTTAAGTTTCAGAATGTCAAAAACAGTCCCTAGACTTGTAAAATCAGTTTTGGCAGTTTTAACCCTCAAGTTTACAAATTGACACTTTTAGTCCCATAAGATCTAACAAGTAACAATGGGTTTTATTATGCTCCAACAAGCCATATAAGCTGTGGCAGCTTATAAATAAGCTTGGATGAGCTTATTTAGGCTTATTAGACCTTATTAGGCCCGTTAAGGTCCAATAAGCAATTTAAAGGTCCAATTTAGTTTTCAAAGGCACATAAGCCCTCATTAAGCTTATTTAAGCTTATTTAAAACTGTTGGCTAAAAAATAAGCTGGAATGAGCTTATTTGAGCTTATTGGGCTCGCTAGCCCAATAACTATAACCCGAAAGATATCAAAGGGGTCCATTAATGTTTTATAACATGTTTAACTTATTGTTCTAGGCTAAATAAGTCACTTGTATGATTGTTTTAATGCCCCGGCCTTAGTTTATTAAGCAAATAGAGGCCGCTAATGGGCTTTCTTTCGGGTCCAATAAGAACCCGAATAGCAATTTAAACATTTAGGCTTGGTCCATTAAGGTCCATTAGCTTCTCTAAGTTCATAAATAACTTAATAAGCTGCATAAGCTCACAAATAAGCTATTCAAGCTTATTTGTGGCTTATGGGCCTACTTCAGCTACGGTAGTGGGCTGTCAAGCCCAACAAGGGTTTGGTTAAGTTTCTATGGTATATTAAGATCCATGTAATTTTAATAAGCTTATTGGGCTTATAATAAGCTCGAGGAGCTTATTAATAAACTGGTCTCCCAAACCCCCGGTATGCCTGTTAGGCCTGTTTGGGTTTAAAAAGCAAGTCCATTAGTGGCCCATTAAGGTTTTCCCATTTGCGTTTTACTACCACACGAGTTTAATAAGTCCCTAACCCCTCTATAAGCATAAGTGAGCTTAATAATATGCCATGGTTCCCCACAACGGATTGTTAGGCCTAACGTCCTTATAATGGACGTTTGGCCAACACAGCCCGTTAGTGACTGCGTTAATGAATTAAGGGCTCGTTAGGATCAACTACACCAAATCAAACTCGTTTAGCATTATTTAATCGCTTTTTCACATGCATTCGTTCTAAAAGGTCGTATTCTCTTTCCACCCCAAACCATGCCATTTTTTTCATAAAGTAATAGTATAGTTTTGAGTATATGTGATAGTTTTTCAAGTTAGTGGTCCATCTTTGCAATTTAAATGAAACGGTTCAAGGCTTTAGCTCATTTTTAAACATCACATTTTATGCACGTTCTAAATGAGCACCACACAAGAGATAGAAAACGTATGCATATGCGTATAACCACTCATGTTTTGCATTTAGGCATGCATAGCTCACGTGTTTGTTTTCTACAAACTCATCGTGACCATTTGACTGGAAATCAAAGAAACCATATAATACGAAAGAGATATGGACATAAATGGATTAGTACGACTTACAAGGGTCCTAGAGATTTGAATGTGTATCGTGTAGTTAACCCAAATCGTATAACCTAAATGTATGCCAACCCTAAGCTTCAAAGCTTATCAAATAACCTAACCTTGGCTCGTGTACTCCTCCTATGTCCTCGTACTCCTTGTGCTTAGAAGCAAAATGTGACAAAGTGTTTTGGGTTCGGCTATTGTATGAACCGAATGTAAATGAGAGAAATATGAATGGTTTTGATTGAGAGAGTATTTAGGAGTTGTAAGAAATGCTTTAAGTGTAAGTTGTAAGTGAGTATTTATAGGCTTAAGAGCTAGTTAGTTTCCCTAGTCTTTGTCTAACCAAAAACGAGCCCTAAGTGGTGGTTTTGAGGTTTTTAGTTAGCCTCAAATGGTATTTTGCTAAACCACTTAGTACATTCTTAATTACAAGATATATGTACAAGATTTGTTAAGATTTGAAATCTTATGGGTTGTGTGTGGGTGATTCTAGCCCGCCGGGTATCAAGAGGAACAAAGGATCAATGTGGATTTATTAACCATTGAGTAAAAGCTAGTTAGAGATAATTAGTACATGTTTTAAATTAAAAACATGTGGTTGATACATGTACTTCTAGACGGGACATAGGGAATTTTTCTAGATGATTATGTTTAGAGAGGATATGGCTTATGGTTAGTCGTTACCCATATCGGCCAACATGAGCTAAGAACACTAAGCATTCAAAAATTTGATGTTTAAAGGAATTAAAAGTGGGTATGGTTTGAGTCTAGTAAGTCTAGGTATTTCCCGAGTGTTTCAAAAAATTTTATTGCGAAACATATGCCTTTTTACGTGACCAATAGATAAAATAAAACTCGCCAAGTCAATAAATTATCATTCCTACACACACACACACACACACACACACACACTGCTTGACTCGTAAGACCTACTTAATTTTATTTAGTGACCGTTTAAGTTAAATAATTATTTCTAGTCTACACGATTTAGCTTAAAGGTTTAATTAAAAGTAAACGCGTATCGGACTAAAATAAATAGTCAAGAATAATAGAGTCGTGAAATGACCTAAAATTGAAAATTTTACAGATGTACTGAACAGCTAGTCTCGTGATCAAGGCCTTGCGTTTGCTACTTTGTATGTGCTCATTATCAAGCACGATCCCCTACGGTCACAACACCTCAAAGAGGTTAAACGGATTTTTTGTACCTAAAAAGGTCCTATAAACCAATGGGACTATGGAATCCGAAGGATTCCCGACTTGTGAATCTAATTAGCATATCAGATGCGTAACCATGCAAATGTAAAGATGGATTGTAACAAAACACAGCAGGAGGAGATTGCAATTTCTAGGTGGAAACCATGAGTTGAGTGTTTTTTCAAAAAACAAGATTGTATTGCGATGTCTACTGCTGAGGCTAAATATGTTTCCTTGTCTGCATGTTGTGCACAAGTTATTTGGATGCGTACACAACTGCTTAACTATCGATACAAGTACAACCGGATTCCAATGTATTGTGATTCCAAAGTGACCATTGCTATCCATGCAACCCAAGTTCAGCATTCTAAGTACAAAAACATAACATCCGTACCTTTTATTAAGAACATTGAAAAGTGGTACGTGGAAATTTACTTATGTCGGGACAAAAATACCAACTTGCGGATCTATTTACTAAGCCTTCATAAAGAACTGCTTTGAGTATCTAAGTCATCGCATTGGAATGAGATGTATTGACTCCAACACAAGTTGGAAAGCTTGACATAAAGTATATGTCTGGAAAAGATCATACATCAAAAACATGAGAATACATTTTTCAAAAACAAAAAGAAAAAAAACTTGAAAATACAAAAATATATATAAAAAATAATAAAAATATTACTAGATAATAATATTTAAAATCACATAATTAGATTCATAGATTCAATTTTTTATATAGAAAGCTTTCAATTGAAAATACGAAATCATAATCTGCGAGGGAGTAATTGAAAATTTTCATTCATATACATCATTTCAAAAATAAAATAAAAACAATGATCTATCAAATAAACTGAAATTGAAAAATGCTATATTTTCAAGGGGGAGTTTTTATTTTAAACTCAAACATCTTCATTTTCGGACTATGTGCTTAGTATGATTTCATTCCAAGGGGGAGTTTTTATAATGGTAACAAATTTTGAAATGACATCATTACTCGAGGGAGTTTTTGAAAAAATCAAAATCAAAATTCGGAATGTAAAACTAAAGGGACTAAAAGTGTAATTTCTGAATCTTTTTCGGTGGCTATAAAAGGAAGAAATTATTTTCATTTTAACTTTTCTTTCACCGAGTCCTCTTATCGAGTTTGAGCAGAAAATCAACGAAAGCCTTTCGAGTTCCATTACAGCAATGGCATTTATGACATTGTTGATCGAGTCATGCGTCCTCTTGCTCTTATACAAACTCGGAGACCTCGAAGTGATCGTGACAAGGCACGCTATTCTGTCTCATCCTCATCTTCTCATCATCACGGCACATCATTTCATCAACATGATGATGATGATGATAATGTCGAAACTTCTCGTGCAAGTACTCCATCTCCTACCACCTATCTTAACTCTCTTAATCCACTCAACTACTAAAACTACGAAATGCCTTCCGCTTTCGAACAAAGCGATGAAACTCTCTTTGAATGACAAACCACCTAGCTTAACCAAACGCAAGAAATGCATAAGGAGATGCGCAGAGGTTTCAAGTCATTTGGAAAGGCACTAAAAGGAGTGTTTAGCAAGAAGAAGAAATGAAGACATAAGAAAAAAAAAAAAAAAAATAGTGAAAAAAAAAAAAAAAAGAAGTTAGTGAACTAAGATGCTAAATGTATTTAAGCAATTTTTAACGTTGATTTATGTGTCTTTTATTAACAACTTGTATGGTGATCATCCTAAAATTCGGAAAGAACTTATATGTTGGTTATCTTTCCAGGTACTTTTTTGCTATGATGCCTTAAATACATATAGTTGTTTTATTAAATCACTAGTTATGTCAATTTGGTTTCATGATTTAATGTGTTTATATATGTTATAAGAATAAATTATGCTTATACATCTCTAAGTTCTTGCTGCAAATTAACCACCAAACAAATTACCCTCCACAAAACCTAAGAGAAAAATATTCACTTTCTAAGGAAGAAATTGGAAACCATCCAGTAGGGTCTGCCCTCTTTAATTTCATAAGGTCTGGCCCCTTTAATTTTAAGGACCAGCCCTTAGCCCTTCACGGGTAAAACAGTATTTTTCACTGCTTTTTGCCTTCTTTTACCTAGTATCAGCTATCTTTACCCAGAATGCTTGAACAACATTTAGAATTCCCTAAACTTATCCAAATTCATTCCATTTTCAAACAAATCTCTTCCCATAAATTCCCTCCAAATGCATAACACCAATTCACCATCTCCTTCACTCATCATCAACAACCATACACATTCATGGCCTCCACTAGAGCTTCCATTTCCAAGGTCTCCAAGAGACCAAAAATCAACATCATTCTACCAAAACAATTGTTTGTGGATTTAACCCAAGATGACACAAAAACTCCATCACCCAAACTTCTAAATTCATCACCCAGTGCTCCTAATGCACCCTCCAAAACACCATCAATAAAAGACACTTCTTCATCTTCAATTGATTACATACCCAAATCACCAACATCATCAACATCACCCTCACCAAATGGTTATAAAACCTCCGTGCATCTCCTTATGCGAGAGTTTCTCCACCACCTCCAACTCAAGATAATGCATCAATGGACATCACTCTCACTCTTTCCCTAAATACCCCACTTGATGTCCAATTTGATACTCCATCACCTTCACCACCTATCATTGCACATCCTATCCCTTAGAATTTCCTTGAAGCACATGGTAACTCATGCCTTTGTTGTATCCACAACCGAACTCTCATTTTTGGCTTAAGTGATGAACTTCACTATATGTTTTCATATATTGAACACATGCTCTCACAACCACCAATCATCATCACACCACCTCCACCATCATCCCCTAACTAAACATGCTTTATGTTTAGTCTCTCAAATAATTGATCCTCTACCATTTTGCATGCAAGTCCTATGGAGCTTTACTAGTTATAGGACTTTTGTACTTTTAATTTCATGTATGTTAGCATGTTATTTTCCTTATGTATGCATGAGTGTGTTTCACACACTACTTTAATTTTAATGAATGATCATTGTTGGTTGTATGTCATATTTTTCTTCCTTGCTACATGTTAGAAATATTTGTATTGTTCTAACCCATTTTGTAGCCAAGAAACCATAGCTCGATTCCTTGGTGCCCTCGAACGAGGGGGAGCACACATCAAGGGGGAGCATTTATTCCGTCGATTTTACTAGCAATCCTCGACGATGCCTTTTTGATTCTACAAAAAGGGGGAGAAATGACATAAAACTCACTAAATACTTGTTTAAAAATAATTTTACATTTAATGAGTTTAAATTTTGTAATCATCAAAAAGGGGGAGATTGTTGATAAAATATAATGCCTAAAAACATTAATAATATTTTTTCACATCTTTACGTTTTGATAATCACAAAATATAAAAACGTTCAACGTAAAATTAAACGTAAACAAGTATTTAGTAGTAAATATTCATTTCAAACTTATATCACTCCAAGGTATGAATAAACAAATGCTTGATGCATTTTATGATCAAAGGAAACTTTTATAAAATGTTGTAAACTTTTTATAAACATCACAAAACATTTTTTACATTTAAAAGAAATGTTTTATTCAAAATAAACATTTTGAATTTCAAATTTTCGAACCTAAAACGGCTAGAAAAGGTCCAGTAAACACCTCCCCTGGATAGGACAAAAAAGAGGAGCGTCTGAAAGGGGCGGCCCCCTTAAATACATGGGCGGCCCCATTAATTATAAGGGGGCCGACACCCTATTTAAGGGGGACCACCCCCCCAGCTCTCACTCTCTATTTAAGGGGACCGCCCCTAGGTAGACGCTCCCCCAGTTTGTCCTATAAATACTGGACTTTTCCCCACTATTTTCTCACATTTTTTGCACTCATTCTTTCTGTTCTAAAATAGCCCACACATCTCACTAAAATACTTTGATTATTTAAGCATAAAGCTTTGTTTCCAAGTGATCTAAGCTCAATTCCTCAAGTGCAAGAGAAGAATATTTTCATCATCAAGTGAAGAAGTATTACACCTCAAGTGTGTATTGCAATCTTGTTGCATCCATATCACAAATTTGTAAATCAATTGTATATCTTGTACTTGTGTGTAGTAGCTAGATCTTGGTAATCTTTGTAAGTATAGTTAGATCGTGGTGATCTTACCAAGTACTGTTAGATAGTTGTGATAAAAGTAGTGTAGTGAAGTGAAGTTATGAAGAAGTCTTGAAGTTGTGAAGAAGTCGTGAAGTTGTGAAGAAGTCGTGAAGTTGTGAAGTCGTAAACAAGTCGTGAAGTTGTGATGTGATAGATTGGTTCTAGCTAAGATTAGAACTCGACATTTAGCTTTGTGTCGTAAATCGGTGTAAGCAACGTTATGTACGGTTTTATCCGCCATAAGGGAGTTTGTTGACATAGTGAAGAAAAAACTCCGAGTTTGGTGCTGCGGAGAGTGGAGTTTTGCTGAGGGCGAAGAGGTGACTTCGTTACCGAACCACTATAAATCCTCGTTGTTGTGGTTTTGATTTGTTCTTACTTTATCTCTTGTCTTACATTACTTTCTCATATCATTCTAGAGAGACAAAAGACTAAAGAAGAGATGGAACGGATGATTGCTAAAGCTATTTTACAAGAGCGTGGGAATATACAAGCTAAAATTTCATCACAAATTCAGAAAGCTATTGATAATCAGATCCCTTCTCAAGTTGATGCATCAGTAAGAAGTTATATGTCTGGACATATTCTTCATGTTCATCTAGCCCAATCACAAACATCCTCTATTCTAGAACAACAATATCAACTGTATCTTTCTATGAAAGACGATCCTCAATTGAAACAACAAGACATAGCAATATGGCTAGCACTTCAGATGAAGTTTGAAAGTCTTCAGGTACCACAAACTACATGTAGAACTTCTGCCGTTGGCCTAAGAGATCAAGACGATCCTCATGATGATACTCATCCTGAGGGTGAGAATCGTGCAAAGCGGCAGAAGACTTCTGAGTATGAAGCATATGTGTTTAGAGAATCATCGTCTGGACAGATCAATGAAAATGAACAAGGTCCATCAACTTTAGGAAATCAAGAGCAAGAAGATGATGAAATACCAACGAAGCAAATGACACATGATATTATGGAAGAAGTATCTCTGACAATTGATGATGCAAAATTAAAGAAAATGGTTGATGAGATGTTGAGACAAAGATGTACTTCAGGAGATGAGCATCAATATCACATTGATCAGATGAAGAATTTCCTAAAAAGTGACATCGTTTGGGAAAGTAGAAAGGAAATCCTTGCTTCTCCTCATCCACGAAAGACCACACCTCTAGTTCAAAGTTGTCAAAGAGATCTTGAAGCTCCAGCTCTATCTCTTATAAATCAAGACCTTTTGTATCCGAAGAAAGGAAGTTTAGAGCCTGAGAAGATAGTATTGTCACTTCACAAGTTTCCTGCAATCATCTTTAATGATGATGATATCAAAGAAAGAACTTCCAGATAGGTGAATAAGTGTGTTAAGAAATTTAATCTATATGCTTGATATGGTGTTGAACATTGAAAGAATCCTCATGCAAAGATCTTTTACATAAGGAAACAGAAAGAGCCTGGAAAACCAAAGGAAGTGATTTATTCAAACTTAAAGATCATTCAACTTATCAAGACATACTAGGAATTGGGTCACAAATACAAGTTTATCACAAAGATAGTGGCAAGAAGAGCTAATGAGTGCATAGTGTCGATTACCGAGCCTGATTACAAGAATCTCAATAAGAACGATATTGAGGACATATATTTGTTGATTATGAATGGCAAGGTTCCTGACTATGCAGAAATAGGGTTGCTATGGTCTTTATCAGTATTCATCAGAAGTTCAGTGATATGGGAAAGAGTGCATGATTTTCAACTTGGAATTGAAAGTTATCAACAGAAAGTTAATCTCACTGCACCAACAATATATTTTCCAGGAGTTGAAAAGCACAAAATGTTCTCCATCATCTATGAGCCTGTGCATGGAATCATATACAAGAATAGCAAGAAAGAGAAAAGGGTGATGAGACATTCAGAAATTCATAAGTTTTGTGATGCAACTCTAAACAGAGTTTTGGAAGGATTGAGGAGTTTCAATAATGATGTTAAGTATGGTTATATTCAAAGAGATCTCACCAATGATGAAGTTGAGTATCTGAAATTGTTTGAAGAAGAGATTGAAGTAAGATTGAAGTATCGCAATCAAATGAGAAGATGGGAGATGTATGTGAATGGAAGACCACTTGGACCTCGAAGAGAACGCCCAGAATAATCGACCCTTAGGGGGAGATTGTTAGGTTCATAAAAAGTGTCGATTATGTGGTTTAGTTATATTTAGTTAATAGTCTTTATTTTGTTTAGAATAAAGTAGTTTGTAATAAGAAATATTATGCTAAAAGTAAGAAATAGCATAATTACCAAATAATTAAGAAAGGGAAGGATCCTTCCTTCTCCTATAAATACCAGAAAAATTAAGGAAGGGAAGGCTCCTTCCTTCTCCTATAAATACCCCCTCTAATCATCATTAGAGGGTGATGCCTTGTATTAAACTTTTCCTTTTTCCCTCCATTTTAATAACATTTGAAATTTAAATACTTGCCCTCCTCTACTATTCTCTCTAAGATTTCATGAACAATATGTATGATTCTAGATAAATAAGACCTATCATCACCTCTTGGTAAAATTCTTCTTACTGATTTCTTATCCAAATAGGTTTACCAGTAGATTCCATTTGAGCCATATCAAATAACCTTATAACAGTAGGATGCATCCCACTAACCATCAATTCAAGATTAGATTTCTCAATATAAGCAACCATTAAATCAATATTCACATTCAAAAATATGACATCCTTATTGTTCACCTCAAACTGTACAATATAATCATCACATTCCATTCCATTCTCCCTTATAGTCATTATAGAATAATCAGAAAACCATTGATGCACATTATCAAACAAATCACTTGTCTCTATTACGTGATTATCAGAAACTTTTCCACCACAAAACCCCCTGAATTGAAAACTTGTTTCCCTCCTAGATTAAACACTTGGTTAGTTGTTAAAATGAACTCACCATTGTTAAAATGTAACCCAAACAATAATGAATCTTTGACTCTGTTTAGCCTAGTTTCATATTTCCGCAAAATCCTAACTTAATTGTTTAGTTTGTTATAGATCTATTTGTTTATATAGTTTTAGCAACGATTAATAAATATAAACCATAAAGGATATGAGACACGGATATTTATAGTGGTTCGGCTACAAGGACACCTTCCTTGCCCTACTCCACTCACCGAGTCATCTACTCGAGAGTTCGAATACACTAGTCACCAAAACTCCTTCAACCGGCGGAGAAGCCTTACAATGTCGCTTACCCTTTATTAGGTACTAAGCTAAACACCGGGTTCTTTACAAGGATGAACCAATCCAACATTCGCTTACCCTTTATACGGTACTAAGCTAAATACCGTGTTCCAATTTGAAGGAACAAACCCCACAATGCTTACTCTTTGATAGAATCTAAGCAATACACTAAGATACAGCTAAGATAGATTTGACCCTACGAATTCTATCAAGTGTAATACACTTTCCTAAATGCTCTAGATACAAAATAACACACGACTCCATAATCTATGATAATAGATGATGCTTAGAGATCAGTAGATAGATCTTCAAAAGATAAGAGATACTTGTTACAAGTAATCCTTGATGCTTGATCTCGTATGTACGCGTAGGTAAAACTTCTACTATTAAGAAATTTACCAAAACACTAAAATGAAAAGAACATGATTAAAGATTAGATGTTAGCTGAATATAAGAGTGAGAAACTATTCTAATTGATGCCTAGAACAAGAGAAATGACTTGGTATTTATAAGCTTAAAAGTTACTATAGCACGGTTCTTGTGACAACCGTGATTTGAGCAGGTTAGTTTAAACCTTTAGAAATGGCTAAGAGTTTATTTTTATGTGTGTAAGTGTTGTGCTATGTAAGTTTATGTAGGCTAAGTGAGTTAATTATGTGCCTGATATCATTTTGAGGTGTATGGGCATCTCATTTTGAGTGTGTTTGAGTTTGGTGTTAAGTATTCTATTCGTTCACGTGTGGTGATAATGGATATGAAAGACGTGTGCATGCATTGCTACGTCAATACTTGGTTTTAAGGATTAAGCGTTTATAGGAAGTGTGTGATATGTGAAAGGAATAATGTGGTTGAAATATGCAAGTTGGTAGTAAACTTTTCATATATAGAAAGTGAATTTAGAAATGAAAAGTTATTTTTAGAAAGTAGTTTATAAGCAAAATGGTTTACCAAATTAGCTTAGGTATTTATAAAAACTTAAGGTATTGAAAGTAATTAATTAACTAATAAAAGATAAAAAAAAATTATACATGAATAGTAAATACGAATTTTAGAAAAAAAGAAAAAGAAAAAGAAAGAATAAAGCCCAATCCTAGTAGGACTCTAATTAAGGGAAAAACTAATTGTAGTATAATTAAGATTCTAATTTGGTAATTATCTAGATCCTTTTCCCCACACTATAAATACAAACTCATAACCCCTGATCGCTGCCAAACTACACCTTAAAATATATATAATATATAATAAAATATAAAATATATATAGTTAGGCTAGTCTAAAAGCAGGATCAATAAAACCGAGAGTAGTATAGAATTTTCCCGGGTCGTTTATCCCCAACGAGGCTGGACTGGAGAATCGATACAGTCGAAGATTTGAGTTTGAAGGAGAAAAATGATTTGAGAGTGCAGGAAGTTAAATTAAACAATAATAAACAAAAACGTTTAAGAAAATCCTAAAAATTACTAAATTAAGCTGAAAAACGGGAGCACGAATCCCGAACAAAGGGGGAAAAACCTAAAATCTTTAAAATTAACCCTACGAAGAAATTTTCACTTCTAAACTACTCTACGGGACAAATAACGAAGAATAAAAAAGACTAGACCGAAAACGGAGTTCGTTTGACCCAAAAACGAGTCAAGACAAAAAACCGCACCCGGACCGTTCTTTAAAAAATGAAAAGTTGTAAAAATGATCCTACGAAAACTTTTAAATTTTTCCTACAAACTATATGACAAAATAAAATTTTCTAAAAAAGAAAAATATTTTTTTGATAATTTTTGTATTTTTTATGAATTTTTAAAACTTTTAACTAAATTAAATTGTAAAAAATACTAAACTATTTCGAAAAATTCTGAAATTTTTACAAAAAATACTAGACACTTGTATAATCCTAAGAAAAATAAGAAACAAAAAATTGCTTAAGAAATAAGCCCCGAAATAAGCTTATACAGCTTATAAGCTTATAAGCCGAAAACCCCTTTAAATACCCAAGCCCTTGGGACTCTAACAGAAAAGTCCCAAGGGCGCAGCGGTATGAGTGTGTGTTATAAAGGGGGACTGTATCGAGGGGTACCGGGTTCGAGTCTTGCTCACCCGGTTCCCTTGTCTTTCCCTCTTTTTTTTTTGAAAACTTTGTAAAGCAAAGTTGTTAAGCTCGTGGGGCTTAACAACTTTGTCAACTAACACTTTTTCTAAAAAGCCCTAAATAAGCTGAAAAATCAGCTTAAAAGTGACAGAATGCTTAAAGTTGGCTTAAAGCTAGAATTTAGCTAAGTCATTTGGCCTTGTGGTCGTTTTAAGCTAAGATTTGGACAAAATAAGCTAAAGGGACTCCTAAGCTAACCTAAATAAGCAATAAAAAGCTAAGAAGCTAAAACTAATAAGCTGGGAAAAAGGGCTTAAGATGACAGAAAGTAAAACAAGCTTAAAGAGGCTAAAAGCTTAACTGTGGCATTCAAATAAGCTAAGAAAAAGGAGAATAAGCCAATCACAGCTTATCACACTAACCTAAAAGCTTTAGGAAGCAAATTGAGCTTATGAACTAAGTTTGGCTCACTAGCCTACACCGTCAGAAATAGACTGTAGAGTCGGCAAGCTAATGATATTCGTGCTGTAAAGAATCTGTAGGCATGCGCTAAATCATATAGGTGTAGTCTTAAAGCGTGTAAGTTTGAGCTTGTCTCTAGATACGCATATCCACCCCATCCTCACACTCCAATCGCACTTCGCGTCGTAACGCGCGCTCCCATCTTTCACTCTCCCACTCCTCAAACTTAAGGGGCTTATATAAGAGCTTATAGGCTCTTAAAATAAGCCAAATTCTTGGGCTTAAGCACACTTAAAACTTAAGAAAAGGAAGCTTAAAATCTCCCCTTTGCACCAGGGGAGATTAAGGCTAAAATAAAGGGCTTATTTGACAGCTTATTTAAAGCTGTCAAATAAGCTTAAATTAAAAAGAAAAGTGAAAACAGCTAAAGTACCCTAGCTAATGGACTTGTGCACAAACTTTTGACTTTTAAAAAACATTTATAACTGCTGAATTTGTAAAGTGAAAAAGGTTCTTTGATTTAAAATTTTGACACTTAAAACCTTGGTGGTTTTTGACTCAACAAAGTCAAAAGACCAAAAGGTTTTGACAGCTTGTTTAACACACACAAAACACTCTCTTTTTGATCTAACACTCAAAATCCCAAGTGCTTAACTAAATAAGCACTTGTGGTGTTTCTTAAAACCACACAGTTTCAAAAATGGTTTATAAAAGTTTTGAAAACAATTTTCAAACTAAATAACTTTTAAAAACAGCTTAAATAAGCTTAAAAATCTAAGCTAAAACTAGCTAAGTGACCATAACCCAAACATAAAACCTTTTTGACCCGTTTTAAGGCTTATGCCAAACACCCCTTTAATTATTAAAAAGTGACTTTTAAAACTGTTAAAGCTAAGTTAGACTAAAATTTTAAAAAACATTAATACTACTTATGCAACTTAGGACTATAAAAAGATAAAAAGCAAGATAAATAAGCACTTAGAAAGATGAGAATAAGCTAGACAGAATGAGCTTAATTTTGACAGCTTTTAGCAACTTGAAAGTAAGTGAAAGAAAAATTAACTACAAGGCATATTTAGACTTAAATGAACATTAATAAGCACAAATAGAACAGAAATAAGCTAAGAATAAGCTAATAAGCTTATTGCTACAGTAATAAGCAAAATGTGATAGAAATTGTACCTTTGATCCTTCTGTCAAAAAGGATCTTGAAAACCTAATTAAGCTCTAAATGTCCTACCCTTAGCTTATAATTAAGCTAAAACTAAGCTGAAACCCAATAAGCCATCCATAATAGCTTATTCATCCAAGCTTCAATAGAACAGTACTTTTGCTTTTCTCCCTTTTTTTTGAATTTTCCTTAAAAGCTTTCTAAAGCAGGTTATAAAGATACTTAAAACTGAGAGCTTAAAGAATTTTAAGAAGACAAATGTAACTTAAAACACTCTTAACTGAATTTTCATTAAAATTGAAGTACAAATACAATAAAAAGCTTTAAACTAAAAAACACTGAGAATTACTTAAAAACTACACCAAAAACTAACTATTTGCCACAATGGGCTTACACTTGCTTTTATAGAAAAAACGAGCTAGGGTCTTCTTTTTCATGTTTTCTTCACTTGTGTTTCTTTGTAGACACAACAAAAGGGTTGTGTTTGTTTTGTGAGTGCAAAGAGCAAACAATCCTGGCCTTCAATCTTTCTTGGTTCTTGTTAGGATCATCTATACCGTCGAAATGAGCTTGGGGAGTTGTCGGATTGCCAACTTGGCAATCTTACAGCTGTGAAAGGTAGTGGAGGGGGAGGGAAAGGTTTGACCATGCTGGAATTGGGGTGTAGGGTAAAAGGGAGTGGGCTAACCCGTGAATTGGTTGGGAGTTGAAAATTGGCGGGAAAAAAAAAGTTTATAAAGGTTGGGGGTGACAGGGTGTAGGTTTAGGGTTTTGGCAAGGTTGGTCCCTCATAGTTATAACCCTTATTGCATCCATGGTCCTTGTGTTTAAAACCTTTTGGGGACTTGGCAATTTCAGTCCCCAAGGGTTATAACACTAATTTCACCACTCGTCCTTGTGGTGTGTAAGTTAGGGGACTTGGCAGCTTTGCCCCTTGGAGTTAAACTTTGGCATAATGGCAGTTTGGCCCTTGTCTTCTTTTCTTCTCTTTTCTTCTTTAAATATAAGTTTAGGGATTTACAATTTTAGTCCCTAAACTTATATTTCTTGACTTTTGGCCTCGGGGTTGACTTGGGTTGACTTTCTGTTGACTTTTCCAGGCTTGGGCTTGGACTTTGACTTTGTCTTTTCCTGCTTTTCCATTCCGAGTCCGGTTTTGGCGTTTTGGCTTCGTTTTTCGTCCTTTTCTTAGATATCCGTTCCTGCACAATACAATTAGCAAAACAAGCGTATATTTAGCATTTTAAGTCCGTTTTTGGTTATTTTAGCTCGTTTTTAAAGGTAAAAGGTATGTGTAATTAAACACATACCATGCACCCTGGGAGTATAGCCGCCCGCATCAAAGAGAGTAAGTGTAAGACAAAGGGAGGTTCTTCAAGGCCTTATGTAAAGAGGAAACTAGCCTCCGAGTCATCAAGTTCTCATGCTGTGCGTGCTAAAACCTCTGCTTCTAAGGATGATGCACCTTTTCTTTCCATATCTGATGACAATGAGGGTAAATTTCTAGTTTGTTTAGTTCTCTTCTAAAGGTATTGATTTGCTTACTCATCCTTTGTCATCTTTATATGTCCTTTAGGCCTCTCGGATTGTTTTGAGCTTAAAGACGATATTGCCTGTCACTTGAAGATTTCTGCTATTACTTCACCAGCTTAGAAAGGCCATTTGGATAATCAAATGGATTTGGAACTACTTGATCTTCATGACCGCAGTTATGCACAGCAGGTTGTGGTTGATAATGCAGTTAACAGGAGAGCCTGTGAGTTTTTGCAGGTTATTGAGAAGATGAGTGGTGAAGCTGATGTTATCAAGGCTAGTGAAAGGTCCCGTGAGGAGGAATGTGAAGGGCTTCAAGTCAAATTTGAAGCTGCTATGGCCGAGTTTGATCAGAATCCTGATGTACTAGCTCTTCGGGAGAAGATTTCTTCCCTGACTGCCGATTTTAAAGAGCACAAAGGTAACCTTGATAGGATGATGCTAGAGAGCCAAAAATGGACAGGCTACTAAGTGACCCTTTTAACACTTGAATCAAAGGTTAATTCGTTAGAGGAGGATAAGGTTAGGTTGGAGGTTGTTGAAGTGTCTCTTCGTAGGGAGGTTAAGGAGCTCAAGCAAGATAGGAGGGATATAGTTTCAAAGGTCGTACCTTATGCTGCCATGGAGTTGGTGCATAGTGATGAGCTAGGCAAGCTTGTTGGTAAGTTGGTGTCCTCCACCATTACTTATGGACGTTGCAGAGTGTATGAGTAGGTTGCAACTATGAAGGAGCCTTTTGACTTATCAAAGGCTAAAGGATATCATTCTTGGTACCAGAAGGATCAAACTTAGGCTAGCAATGATTTTGCCACCGCTACGTTCCCTTGGCTGGATGAGTTCGTAGCAGATGTCACAGCTCCTATTGAAACTCTATTGTTGAAGAAGCCTCTCATATTACAGAAGCCTGTTCCTTCAAGGACCTAAATGCCTGTGCCTTCTTCCTAGAAAGCTACTCTATCCTCTACTCCATCTTCAAATCCGATGTCTCCTCCTGCTAATCTTGTGAAGCCCTCTCCATCTCCGCTTGAATGAAGGTCACCATGTTGGTGTTAATTTATCCCCAAGGGTGGTGTGTACCCTTTAAATCTCTTTACTTTGATCCAAGATTCGGCCTTTAAGACAATTTATCTTTATGATGGTTCATGTTGGCCATTGTTTAAATAATGTGTGTCAACCCTTTCGGTTGTTTGAATGGTTACCCCTTTCTGAGGGTTGGATATAGGGATGCAATCCCACCTTTTGTAGTATGTCATGCCATTTTTCCTTTGGAGGCCTAAGTCTAATCTTCATATTGTTTATTGCTGAATCATTTTGCTTTGTAAGGCAAAAGGTTCAAATGTTTTGTGCCCTTTTTGAAGGTAAGTGTCCCTTAGGAAGCTGGTTTCTTTTCCTCATGTTTGAGGTTTCAGGAGGACTTATGTCTGACTCCTTTATGCGTTTTATCATCGAAGGCTCATATCTGGCCCTAAGTTATGGACAAATGTATTGTGCCACTTTTTAAATAAGGTTTCCTTTAGGAATCGGATTTACATTCCTCATGTTTGAGGTTTTAGGAGGACTTATGTCTGACTTCGTTATGTGTTTTATCATCGAAGGCTTATATGTGGCCCTAAGTTATAGAAAAATATATTGTGCCACTTTTTAAATAAGGTTTCCCTTAGGAACCTAATTTGCATTTCTCATGTTTGAGATTTTAGGAGGACTTATGTATGACTCCTTTTTTGTGTCCTCGAGGCTAAAAGAAGCAATGAGGAAAGTTAACATAAATTTATGGATGTCTTAGTTTTGTAGGGATCATGTGTGGCCCTACGACATCACTTTGAACGTTGAACTTAATATTAGGCTCAAGTTTGGCCTTATGACACAAGTACTTCAGAATCAATCTACTTTATTGGTAGTGTAGAAAGATTTACATCATCACAAGTATGAACACTTAGTTTGCTACACCATTTTCGAAAATCGAAACAAATGACTTAAAATAGAAATAGGGAAGAGAAACTTTGCAAAAAAGGATGTAAGTTTCACATGTAAAACATACAAAGGCTTGTTCCTTTCATGGTTTGAACCAACAATTGATCAGCTGCATCCACAATTGTGTAGAGTTCCTCTTTATGGATTTCGTTTATTATATGTGGGCCTTGCCATTCATTCATGTTTCGTTTAAGTAAAACGAAATCTCCCACGATGTACGTAGGGTGACTGCCTCTTGCGTTGTGGTATTTTCATAACTTGTTTCGGTAGTATGCCTTTTCTATCGAAGCCACTTCCTTGCTTTCCTTTCCCTTGGTTGCTTTCTATACTCTTCCTTTATCATCTGTAGTTTTGATTATGGGGATCACGGCTTTTGAACCATAGGTTAGGCTAAATGGTGTTTCTTTCTTGCTATTCCTCGGGAGGGATCTGTGTATCCATAGTGTTTTTTCTAGATTATCCGCCCATCCCTATTGGCTTTGAGTTAACTGCCTCCCTATGTGGTGCATTATTTCCATATGTTCTGTGACAGGAGAAAAGGATTGTGTTATTTTTAATCCTTTACAAAGGTCTGCAAACATCCCTTCTTTGAAATGTTTCTCTTCTTTTGAGCTGATTATTCGGGGTACTCTGAATTTGCATACCACATATTCCCATACAAACTTTTGTATTTTTTTTTTTCTTTCTTTTTTGAGATGGATTCCCGAGGTACCCCAAATCTGCATACCACATATTCTTATACGAACTTTACCACTTTCCTTCCATTCATAGTGGTTAGGGTTTTGGCTTCTACCCTATTGTAAAGTGTTCGACTGCAATTGCTAGGAACTGTAAACCTTCGGTGGCTATTGGTAACGGTTCTATTATATAGATTCCCCAATGGCTAAAAGGCCACGTGCTCCTTGCTTCTATGGCTCCACTTGTTCCAGCTTTCCTTATTGTGGATTCTTCCTTGCATTTTTCGTAGTCTTGAATTGCTTTTGCAACTTCCCTATACATTGATGGCCAATAGAAACCTTGTTTCATTATTCTGACAACTAGTGAGCATGGTTCCGCATTAAATCTGCACGACCCTTCATGTATTTCCTTTATGATTTTGTCGGTTTGTGGTGGGGCCATGCAACAGAGCCATGGCGTGAAGAAGGATCTTTTATACAAGTTTCCTTGGATTAGCTTGTATTGTGGTGCTTGAATTTTGATCTTCCTGGCTTCTCTTGTGTCTTCTGGCAACAATCCACTTAGCAGGTATTCATGAATAGGGTCCATCCAGCTTTTCCTCTCCTGCGTCTCTACCTCCAAAACTTCTTTTTCCTCTATTGACCTTTTGGTCAAAACTTCGACTAGTAGTTCCTTTGTGAGATGTTCGAAGGTCAATGATGCCAGCTTGCTTAGCGCATATGCTTTCTTGTTCTGGTTCCTACGTACGTGCTCAACTGTGTAATCTTCGAAGCCTCTTAGCGTAGTTTTAACCTTTTGCAAGTAGTCTTTAATTGACGCTTGTTTTGCTGTGAATGTGCCTTTTATCTGGTTTACCAGAAGTTGGGAATCCAAGAATATTGTTACTTTTTCAATTTCCATTTCCTAGGATGTTGGGATCTCAAATTTGATGATTACAAAACTACATATGCACAAATAAAGAAAGATGAAACAATAAAGACTTAATGTGATAAATCAAGTTAGCTTTCTATGTAAGCTAGGTTTTCTTGTAAACCCCTTATATAAAGGGTCGTAGGCGTCTGGTTTAGTATATCCATCATAGTTAGATCTCTCCAATAAGAGTCTAATAGTTAGTTAGTTTATGTATTAGTTAGTTTAGCCCAAGGATTATTTGATCTTAGGGATATAGTGAATAAAGAAAACCTTGAAGTAACTCCGATTTCTGTGTTATTATTCTGTTGTGCAAGTTTATTAATCATTGTTACTGTATCCTAGATGAGTCTTAATAACGATCTAAAGGATCCTAACAGACTCCATAATTGGTATCAGAGCCTCGTGGCTCGTGATATCTATGATTTGCAAGGTCTTGGAAAAGTGATTATTTTCTGTTATTGATGATTTTTGATAAAACTAAGGTTTTCACAAACCCTAATTATGAAAACAGAAAAGTTGTGCTTTACTGATGCTCTTTAATGAAGGCTCCTGATTCAGTTAGGGTGTATATATGATTATATCTGATGTTGATCTTTAAATGGTTACTTGTGTTAGATTCTTCTAAGAACAGATGCAACAAGATTTGAAGACACAAGGTTTCTGTTCTTCTTTACAGCAGGTACAAAAGCAAACTAGGGTTTCGTTCATAGTGCTTTGATCTTGTTGTATTGCTATGAACTGATGATGCTGCAAACGAGTCATGATCTGAGATGTTTGGATCTGCTGAAGTTGAATCTAAATTACTGGTCTTGATGATGTCATGATGGTATATTGCTATTTATTGTTGCTGAGTTTTTGATGATTCATGGTTAAGTTTTGGTTGAATTTGGTTCTGGTTATTGTTGAATATGACCATGTAGTTTCAGCAGATTAGGGTTTTGGTTTTCGTATTTATACAGCAGGTATGGACATGGTCACTGTTGCGAGCAGATTCAAGAAGCTGAAGGGATCACGATGAATAAGGTTGCTATGATTGATTTTTGAAATAGCAGGTCATGACGGTGTTTATGTTTGAATCTTGTTCGTCGAAGGTTAATTGGAAGATCTTTGGTTTGAGCATGGCAATAAAAGAAGGTTTATTCATGACATCCATAGCAGGTAATTTTGTTCGTGGTTATTGGATGATATAATATGTTTCGGGTATGAGTTTCTGATTGATCCAAAAAAGACGCAACAGAAATCATAATTTATGGAAGTTTGAGATTGAACATGATACATCAGGTTTTATGGAAATAGTATATTTGATGATATGAAATCCCTTACGAGACTATAACTCGTCCACTCGGGCCACCGAGGGATTTAAAGGCTTGTTGCATACGCTAAATGTGTAACATTTCTCAATTTTAGGTCATTTTCCGACATCTATTATTCGTCACTATTTATTTTGGTCCGATACGCGTTTACTTTTAAATTAACTTTTAAGCTAAATCGCGTAGATTAGAAATAATCATTTAATGTAAACGGTCATCAAATAAATTAAGGTTTACATTAACCAAGTACTATATAATTATTAAGAAGATAATTATTAACTTTGCGTATTTTATTTTTATTGGTCGCGTAAAAGGGTTACGTTTCGCAATAAAATACTTTGGACACACCCCGGAAATACCTAGACTTACCTAGACTCAAACCAATACCCACTTTTAATCCTTAAACACAAAATTGTATAATTATTATGTTAATAAACCACCAAGGCCGAATATGGGTAAGATAAACCCACATAAAATTCGTCCTTTATGTGTTAGCTAACTAGAAAATCTCATATTGATCCCTGAGTACATGTACATCTCCTAGTAATTAAAACTAGTACTTAGTGTCCCCTAACTAACATTTACACAATGGTTAAAAACCATTTAGTCTCTCTTTTTCCCTCCCATACTCGGCTAATGTATGTATATACACACAAATCATAAGATTTCAAGTATCTAAGCATATCTTGTACAAATATTAAGCAATTAAGAGTAGTACTTGAGTGGTTTAGCATAAAACCATTAATGATTAACTAGAAACCTCTAAACCACCCCTCCTAGCTCATTTGTAGTTGGTTTAGGACCAAGAGGAACTAACTAGCTCATTTGCCTATAAATACACACTTACAACTACACTTAATACATTTCTAAACTCTCAAACTCTCTCACTAAGATAAACCTCTTCATTTCTCCCTATCTCATTCGGCTTACATCAAAACCAAAGCATACACGACCCACATTTAAATTTCAAGGACACAAGGTGCATTTAAGATCGAGTATAAGGGTGTGAAGAGGGAAACACGAACTAAGGATTTAGGTATACAAGCCTTGGAGCTTAGGGTGATACGCGTGTGAATATAAACGTGTTGGGTTATCTACACGACACTCCTTAAGACTCTAGGACCCTTTGTAAGTCACGACTAAACTCCTCATGTCATTTTTCCATTCGTTACTTTCATAATTTAGTTAATAAGTCACGTGAAACTTGGTTGAGCAAAGTACGTGGACAAGAACATGCTTGGCTTGACCCATGCATGGTTCACACACCCATATTAAATATATAAGACCTTGTGTGGTGATAACAACGAATAAAACATGATTAAGCATCGAGCCAAGGCTAAACAATCATTTAAAAATACACGAATAAGGACCATGGTGATCATGGGTTCGTTTTACTTGACCATGCAAATCCTATACGTAAACATTTGATGAAAACGAGACCACTTGGCTTGGGAACGTGTATGATAACTATTTAAACGAATGCATGTGTTAAATAATGATTAATAAACGTTAACGAGGCCTTAACGAAATGGTTAGAGCCCTAGAACCAAATTATTAAGCCAAGGGAGTATATTCGGGTCACTTGGGGCCCAACAGCCACTATGGAAGCCCAACAGGCCCAACAAGTGGTTTCCTAAGAGACACAGCTTATTTAATATGCTCTACGAGCTTATTAGGGACTAAGGATGCTTATTGAAATTAACACGAACCTAGACACAACCTAGAAACCAATCCGAACCCTTATCGAGCTTACTAGCCCACGACCGAGCCCAACAAGAGCTAACAAGCTACAATAAGCTCAAACAGCTTATTGGTAAGCTTATACATCTTTGATGAGCTTAATGGACCTAAATATAGCTAATGGACCTTAATGGACCAAGTCTAACCATTAGAAACCTTATTCGGGTTCCTATTGGGCCCAAGAAGCCCAATAGCGAGCTTATTAGCTTATTGGATAAGCTGACCAAGCAAACAGACCCCATTGTGCTTAATAAGTCTAAGAAATAAGTTAAAACACTAATGAAACCTTTTAAATATATTTCGGGTTTGAGTTATTGGGCTCACAAGCCCAATAAGCTCGAATAAGCTCCAATAAGCTCTACCAAACTTATTTTCAACTTAACGATCTTAAATAAGCTTAATGAAGGCGTTTGTGCTTTTAAAATCCCAATTGGACCTTCAAATGGCTTATTGGACCTTAACGGGTCCAATAAGGCCCAATAAGCTCGATAAGCCAAAAATAAGCTCATCCGAGCTTATTTATGGGCTGACAACAGCTTATATGACTTATTGGAACTTAATGAAACATAATGCCACTTGTTAGAACTTACTTGGAGTTAAAATGCGATTTTTACAAGTTAAGGGACTAAAAGTGTCAATTTTGAAACTTAAAGGTTTAAAACTATCAATACACTGTTTTAGAACTTAAGGGACTGTTTTGGTTACTTCTGAAACTTTAGGGATTTATGGGTCATATAAGGACCTAAAGTGTAAACTTTGTAAAGTTGGAGGACTAAACATGTACAAGTGAAAACTTAAGGGTCTAAAGTGTAAATGTTACATTTTCATAAACTAGAGGGACTGTTTTGTAATTATAGAAAACCTAAGGGTATTTTATAAACAAAAGTGATTTCATAAACACTTATCATATCAGACGAATTACATTCGAATAATATACAAGTTAACCTACGATTTAATAAATACGAATATTTATTAATAACATCTATACGTATATACTAGAACGTGTGAGATCGTATACCTTCCCAAGAGCCATCAAGTGAATATAAATACATAAAACATGTGCACCACCACACAAGTGATAACAGTATATATAAACTAACAAATTATTGTAGTTTATACCTTGAGTCTTTAGCCTAAACTTGTAGACTAAGACTGGCCGTATTTACTTAGGTATTTGACGGTGTGATTCATACTTGGATATCTATTATCATTTTCAGAGGACTATTTACTAAGGTGAGTTCATAGCCCCATGTTTTACAATTATTTAAATGATTTACATCTTTGGGGTGAGAACATGCTTTGTTTTACAAATTGGACGCAAGTGTACATTTTATACTATGATTACGTGTTTGCCTAAGTAGCGATAACCCACTGAGCCCATTATCATGAACTGTCAATTACTGGATTGTGAGCGCGAATGTTATAAATAGATCTATTTGGGATTGACATCCCCGTTTGGGTGAGTAGCGCTCACTGTGCCGGGTTGCCGGACAACAAACGTATACCATGTCGGATTGGGATGTTGCGGGTTAGAACATCATTCACGGGCATTTATTGGCAATTTATTGCATTCATACATGTCGAGCTTCAGTGTCATGAGCTTAGGAAAACGTAGTTACTTTTTATGATGTTTGCATTTGTTGCTTAATCATACATTTGAAAATCTTGCGGTCCTACTATTGATTTACATAAACCTATGAATTCACCAACTTTATGTTGACGTTTTAAGCATGTTTTCTCAGGTCAATAAGGCACGCGGTGCAGTGATACATTGGAAGTCAATAATTGAAGAGTCATATCAAGGATTTGGGGTCTTATTACATTTTGGGGACAATTGTTATAAACCGAAATCTTTATTTATACTGTTGAACAATTTGAAGCCATGAGCTTATGTAAAAGACAAGTATTTTGTTAATCCAATGTATCTTTTCAAACGACACGTTTAGTGGTCGTTCTCATATCTTTTGCTATTGAGCTATGAAGTAATGCCCTCGGATATACATTATATTCCGCTGCTACCCAGATTTGGGGGTGTTACAGATTGGTATCTAGAGCCAATGTTATAAAGAACCAGGTCAAAAAAATTTGTCTAGACTATAACCATTTTCAAGTACTATTTTCACAAATGGGATTTGCACGGGATATACATACATTACTTGTTTGCATCTAGGATATATGCTTACATGATACACACTGTTTTAGCATTAGTAATTACTAAGTGCTTACATGATTGACATACGTATATATAAATTATATTACGTATAATACTATAAGAGTCTTATAGATATAACATAGAGACCACTCTTATAATTAAAATTTATAGTCATATCATACTGATCTCTCTTATAAGTAATACTTATATAAGCTATTTTTGCTTTTTGCAGTAGTCATGTCTTCTGCATCATCTGCGGTTACCTACACTTCCGTCTACACCGACTTTGAGCCTGACAGAGCCTTTTGGGAGCCGATGATGAGGAGGTATCTGAGGGAGGCATTCCATGGGTCACCATATATAGATACGACGGACTCCTTATACAGCCGGTAGCCCCACCATCACCAGATTACATACCAGGCCCAAAGGATCTACAGACACCGCTAGTTCCTCAGGACGAGGATGAGCGTGAGCCTATGTTCGCACAGGCACATGATCCTGATTACGTGCCAGAGCTTGTATACCCTAAGTACATACCATTGGAGGATGAGCATGTGTTCCCAGCCGAGGAGCAGCCATTACCTCCTGTTGATTCACCTACTATTGAGTCACCTAGGTATATTACTGAGTCGAATCCCGAGGAGGATTCAGAGGAGTATGAGGATGATGAGATAGAGGATGGTTCGATTAACTATCCTATGAACGGGGGAGATGATGGAGATGATGATGACGGTGATTCATCTGGGGATGACGCCGATGATGAGGATGAGGAGGACGAGGAGGAGGAGGAGGAGCACTTAGCTCCGGCTGACTCTACTATTGTTTTACCTACTGATGAGCCTGTATCCCCACCTGAGGGAATAGAGCCTGCTATACCACCACCCTCCACTGACATTACTATTGGGGCTAGGATTACCATCCGGCCTCAGGCTTCCATATCCCTTCCACCAGAGGCAGAGGTTGAGAGGCTTCTGGCCATGACTACTCCATCACCATCACCACCTATCTCACTATCACCACCCTCTGCAGGAGAGCGCCTTACTAGGTGCACAGCTCCACCTGCATATTCATCACCACCACCTGTGCCATCACCATTACTACCATCATCTGGGTGTCCAACCCAAGTTCAGACACTCAGGATAACCTCCACTTAGGCCCTTATTGATGCAGTTACAGCCGCATTACCATCACCTCCACTACCACCACCTCTATATATACCACCACCTGTTGACCGTAGGGATGATATCCCCGAGTCTGAGTAGCCACCTCGCAAGAGGTTGTGTTTGTCCACTCTAGGCTCTAGATATGAGATCGGAGAGAGTTCTACTGCTAGACCTAACGAAGGTTGGGGGATAGATTATGGGTTTGTCATCACGGTAGATACTAAAGAGAGGCGACAAGGGATTAGAGATGTTGGGTATGGTATTAGGGATACTTGGATAGATCCGGCAGAGACAATTCCTGAGGTAGCACCTATGACCGTGGGAAAGGTCAATAATAGGGTTACAGAGCTTACTGAGCTCCATGAGCATGATACGCAGGACTTGTATGCCTTACTAGAGGATGCTCAGGATAGTAGGTCACGTATATCACAGCGTGTCGCTATGGACTCACAGTGGGTCGACTTACTTATGGGGGATAGGATGACTCTCCAGGAGACAGTATGGATGGTAGAGGAGGAGGCCTATGCTTCCTGAGAGGCTTGGGCTCACTCGATAGGATTGAGTCAGGAAACCCATCAGGAGCTTCAGACCCATCGTGATCATGTGTATGCACACGAGACTCATATCCAGGCACATCAGGACAACTACAGTGCAGGGTACTTTATTCGACCAGCACCAGGTACATAAGACTCGCTCCCAGATGCAGCAGGCTGAGATGGCAGAGTTTCGAGAGACTGGTCGTAGGCGTCAGGCACAGATGGTAGAGACTCTTCGCGTGATGAGAGATATGAGGCGAGAGATGGGTGACATGCAGGCCGAGTTGTTAGCACTGCGAGAGCAGCAGAGGAGAGCTAGACAACCAGGACCAGATGTTAGAGTTCCAGATCACCAGGATGCTTCTAGAGATGCGGATAGTCACATCTAGTAGTTTATGTCATTTTACTTTGCTAGGCAATTGTTCAGGCATGTTAAGTATTAGGGGTTCTCCCCGCTAGCATAGCCTTAGATCTTTTGTATTGTATTTTGTGTACAAAAAACTATTTCATGTAAAATTTTCCAAGTTATGAATGAAATAGATGTGTTATGTTGTACTATATACCTCTCTTGTGTTGTTGTCTCATTATAAATTATGATGGTCTTGTCATGACCTCACGTTTTGTCTCTTGTGATTTAGACGAATCATGGCACCTGTGACGAGACGAGGACCGAATACCCCACCTAACAACACCAACCCAAACAACATGACTCCAGAATCCGTTCAAGCTATGATTGATCAAGCTCTTCTGTGAAACTCCACCAATGGAGATGGAAGCCACAGTTTACACGGGGATAACCGAAGGAAGTGCAATGCGCGCCCTGTTTCTTACGCTGACATTCATGAAATGTCACCTTTCGAAACTTCAAAGAGACTGTAGCGTTGTTGGTTTAACGGTGGATTGAAAAGATGGAGTCAGTCTTCAATATCAGTGGTTGTGCTATCGAAATCAGGTTAAGTTTGCCACCTGCACTCTGTTAGGTGCTGCTTTGACTTGGTGGAATAGTCAGATAAGAAACCTTAGGTTCTGATTGCATATTCAACTGATTGGGAAAGTTCAGAAAGAAAATGACGGCAAGTTTATCCGCAAGGTGAATCAAGAACTAGACATCGAGTTGTGGACACCTAAAGGTCAAGGGAGGATGTCAACATTCATTGAAACGTTTCCAAGAGCTAACCAGAATATGTACCAAGTTTGTTGCTAATGAAAACTGAGAAGGTAGCAAGTACATCAGTGTACATCTGTTAAAATATATGGAAATGTGAAGTCTTCCCCGTCCCAAGACGTTGGATGAGACTATTAAGTTGGCCAACGACTTGATGATCATAAAAACTTAGCACTATGCGGAAAGGCAAACTAACAACCCAAAGGAAGGCTGACGATTCATCAGAAACCAACCATGTCCATCAACAACCACCTTCAAGGACAGGAATGTCGCCAAGGTCTACAATATGGGGTCAGGTGAAAAGAAGCCATACGGTGGATCTTTGCCTCAAGAGCACATAGTGCCCATTTTCATCACAATGGCCCGTGTACTCAGAAATGCCACAAATGTAACAAGGTAGGGCACTTTGCCCATGACTGCAGAAGTTCTGGAAACACTAATGTTGCTAATGCTCAGAAGGACAATAGGGTAGTCCCTAAGGGAAATGGTTGTTTTGAATGTGGAGCTTCAGGACATTTCAAGAGAGATTATCCAAAATTGAAGAATAAGGATGGGGGAAATGGGAATGCACAAGGCTGGGTATACGCAGTTGGAAATGCAGAGAAGAATGGGAATGCATCGAGGGACCCGGACTCCAATGTCGTTATGGGTACGTTCCTCTTAAACAACCTCTATGCATCTATCTTATTTGAAACTGGTGCCGATAGAAGTTTTATATCTACTGCGTTTAGTTCCCAGATTGACATCGCCCCAACCCTATTAGAAAATAGTTATGACGTCGAATTAGCTGACGGGAAAATAGTCAGGTTAGAACACTATTTTTGGGTTGCACTTTTAAATTTCTTAAAACCATCGTTCAACATAGATTTTTTTTAATGCAGCTTAGAACTGGGCGTAGTTTCAGACGTTTTTATCGGCTGGATGGTTAAGAAGGTGTCACCGCCGTGATGTGTGTGAAGAGAAACTGTGAGAATTCCATAGGGAAGAAAACCTTGATTTTCGTGGTAACAAAATGTAACAACAGCAGAGAATCTCGGTATGGACCATTATCTCATTGCAAATGCTCTATGAGTACATGGCGAAAGGATGTCAGATCTTTTTAGCACAATATCCGCCAAGAAGGAGGAGGACAAGTCAGAAGGAAAGCAACTTAAGACTGACCAATCGCTTCGAGATTTTTCGGAAAGTATTTCCCGGGACTTGCCGGGTCTTCCTCTAGCTGACAGGTGAGAATTCCAGATCGACTTGATTCAGGAGCCGAGCCGAGCTCGAGCCATTTGTTCGATTGGCTCCAATCTGAATGAAGGAATTGTCGAAACAACTTACTTGCTTTTCGACAAAGGCTTTCATAAGACCTAGTTCCTCAACTTGGGAGCCCGGTCTTGTTTGTTAAAAAGAAAGATGGGTCATTCGAATGTGCATTGACTACCGGGAGTTAAATAAGCTAACAGTGAAGAATCGTTATCACCCCCGAGGATCATCGATTTATGATCAACTCAAGGATCCTCATTTATTCAAAGTTCGATTGAGATGGGTTATCACCAGCTGAGAGTATGAGAACAAGACATTCCAAAGATGGCATTCCAAACTCGATATGTTCATTACGAGTTTCAGGTTATGCCCTTCGGACTAACAAACAGACCTGCGGTATTCATGGACCTCATGAACCGAGTGTGCAAGCCCTACTTGGATAAGTTCGTAATCGTCTTCATTGATGATATACTTATTTATTCAAAGGATAAGAAAGAGCACGAAGAACATCTTAGGGCAATTTTGGAATTGCTTAAGAAGGAGAAGTTGTATGCCAAGTTTTCAAAGTGTGAATTTTGGATTCCGAAGGTACAATTTCTTGGTCACGTCATTGATAGCAGAGGCATTCATGTGGATCCAGCTAAGATAGAATCTATCAAGGATTGGGCATCTCCTAAGACACCGATGGAGATCCGCCAATTTTTAGGTCTTGCTAGTTACTATCAAAGGTTTATTGAAGGATTTTCGAAGATTGTTAAATCAAGTTTGACTGGGGTGAAAAGGAAGAAAAAGCTTTTCAGTTAATAAAGCTGAAGTTGTGCAGTGCACCAATTCTGGCTTTACCTAAAGGAAGCAAAGATTTTATGGTCTATTGTGATGCTTCACACAAGGGTTTAGGTGATGTATTGATGCAAAGGGAGAATGTGATTGCCTATGCTTCTCGACAATTAAAAATTCATGAGAAGAACTACACCACTCATGATTTAGAACTTGGATCGGTGGTGTTTGCTCTAAGATTGGGGACATTATCTATAGGAACCAAAATGCAACGTGTTCACCACATAAAAGCCTACAAAACACATTCTTGCCAAAAGGAGCTAAAGCTGAGGCAACGACGTTGGCTGAATTGCTAAGTGAGTACGATTGTGACAATTAGTTATCACGTGAACAGAGAAGGCCAAACGTAGTGGCCGACGCAGTGAGCGTTTAGAGAACGGCATTGAGCTATTGCGGGTTCGAGTTTAGTTATGATTATTGTCTTGGATCTTCCCAAACAAATACTAAGAGCTCAAGATCGAAGCCCTGATACAGGAGAACCTTGTGAAATAGATGGAGGTGGTATGATCGAAAGGAAATACCAAGGAAAAGTTTAGCGCTCACACCCCGACCCGGGCAGTCTCGCGTCCTCACACCATCTGTTTATGTGGCGGAAGTTGGGTTACCTTGCTACGGTGACTTAAGATCCGTGGTTATGCACGAATCCCATAAGTCTAAGTATTATCTCCATCCCAGTTCTGAAAAGATGTACCAAGACATGAAAAAGCTATATTGGTGGCCCAATATGAAAGCTGACATCGCCACATATGTTAGCAAGTACTTGACATGTTCAAAGGTCAAGGTCGAACATCAAAGGCCATCAAGATTGTTAGTACAACCAGCAATACCCGACTAGAAGTGGGATATTCACGATGGATTTTTATCACCAAGCTTTCTATGTCGTCACAAGGTTTTGTCCCATCTGGGTATATTGTGGATAGACTTACAAAATCTGCTCACTTCTTGCCAATAAGGGAGAATGATCTATTGGACAAGTTGGCAAGGTTGTACCTGAACATGATAGTAGCAAGACACGGAATACCTATTTCAATCATCTGTGACCGTGATGGGAGGTTCACATCAACCTTGGGAGTATCATTTCAGAATGTTTGGATACAGATTCTTTTTTTTAGTTTTATTTTTTTTAATTTTTGTTTTTTTTTTAATTTTTTTTTTTTTTTTTTCTTTTTTATTTTTTTTTTATTTTTTTTTTTTGTTTTTTTTTTTTTTTTTTTTTTTTGAGTATGAGCACCGTGTATGATCAGAATACGACGGTCAGAGCGAGAGGACTATTCAAACTCTCGAGGACATGCTACGTGCTTGCGTGATCGATTTTGGAAAAGGCTGGGTTAAGCATTTGCCATTAGCCGAATTTTCGTATAACAACAGTTATCACGCTAGCATAAAGGAAAATTATTCCAAAGAAATAAAGACGACAAAAATGGCAATGGCGAAAGAAAATGCTTTAAGTGTGGAGATCCAAATCATCTCATCGGAGAATGTTCGAAACTATCAAAATATCAAAATCAAAAGGCGTTTGTTGGAGGATCTTGGAGTGATAGCGACAAAGATAAAGAGGAGAAGACAAAGGAAGAAAAGTATCTTATGGCTAAAGCTTCCAATGAGGTACTTTCCGAAACCGAATACTTTAGTGATGACCAATCATCATTAGACGAAAATGACTTAGATAGTGAATATAGTAGACTATGCAAAATAGGATTAAAAGTCATGGCTAAAAATAAAACTCTAAAACAAGCTAAAATAGAATTAGAGAATGAAGCACTTGAATTAAAAGATAAATTATCTAGGTTAGAAAAAGGTAAGGAAGTAAATGAGGAATGCAAATTATGTCAAGACCTTAAGTTTGAAAATGAGAAGCTTAGAAAAGAAATATCTAGGCTAAATCAATTTAATGATAGTAGTCACTCACTTAAGAAAATAATAAGTTCTCAAAAACCTTCCGGAGATAAATCCGGTTTAGGATTTAATTTTACCAAAGGGTCACCTAGCGAAACCAAACAAGTAAATTATGTAAGAGCTCAAGAAGTCGAGTCGAAGAAAAATTGATAGAATCAAACCCAAACTCAAAACCAAAATTTATATTTATAAACAATACTAAAATTCCTATTGCAAGTGATGACGAAGTAAAACGTTTTTACAAACCTTCCTTAAAACCCGGAGTTGGATTTACTAAACCCATAATGAGGTCTAAAATACCTCATCCGAGAAGAAAGGAAAACTCTCATCCTCGTTCCAAAACACCTCAACCTAGGAGAGACCAAGGTAGACCAAATTACTCTAACACTAATCACACAGTGTGGAATCATCCACACCAACCAAGCTTTACTTAATGTGAAAGATGTTCACCGTGCATGTGTCGAGATCCAAGAAGCAAAACAAAAGATCGTAAATAATAACTTCGGACCCATGAAACGATGGGGACTAAATGGCTAAATCATCATATCTTCCGAGGTTAATCATCTACAAGCATCCTTTGGCTTTCGTCAAACAAATTAAATGACTAATATAGGATTTCCATAAATCCTCATCCTTAAAGCTTGCTACCTTAAAGATTTTAAAGTAATTTCTCTTGAAGGCTAAGGTACGTCTCACTCTCTAATTACGTAAATTATAGATTGGTATATGATATACTTAGTGTTAGTGATAGTTAGGAAATATGGTAGTCACTAGAAATGCCATTTGTTAGCTTTCTAGTTTTTAAAAGAATTTGTTCATTAGGAACCATTCTTTCATATGGATTATCCATGATCCACTATAAAATAGAAATCTTCTATGGCCACGAACTCACGTAGACGAAGAAAAATGAGTTAATGGATAATAATTAACATAGAAGTAGGATTAGTTTTGCATCGGAAAAGTCTTAAACCACTATGGATGAAACAAACTCCCTTCCACCTCGACGCTCGCCTCAACTACGTCTATCAAAATCGCCTTGTTGAAGTCTTAACTCCATTCCAATCTCTCATCCTCCCCAATATCCACTCTTTCCCATTTCAAAACGTATCAATTAATTTTTTTGTTCGAAGAAATTAATTCATCATGTTCGCAAGAAGTCTAGTCACCAAATCATCTTATGTATTGACATCTTGATTATCTCGTCCGAGATAGTCAAAGAAACTTTTTAATTAAACAAAGAGTTAATTAAAAAATGTCAATATTCATTCTCACAAAACTAGCCAAAAAACAAAGAATTTTTTTTCAGATGGCGGCCCCCTTAAAATTAAGGGGACCGGCCGTGTAAAAAGGGTAGGCCCCTTAATTAATTAAGGGGACCGCCTATCTGCGAAACCAAACACCCCCTTATAGTCGAATTTTATACCAAAACATCACTTTTCTCTCTTCCCTCTTCCCCTACCTGCTGTGACGAAAATACCATCACCATTGCCATCAAAATCAAAACCTCAAATCTTCCAATTAACCAAAATTCGCAAAGGGCTTTCACTAACAAGTCAATCAACAACATTTCTTGTAAGTTTTTCAACCTTCTTTTTGTTTGATTTCATCTAATTTTGTTCTTAATCAAAATTGGGGGTTTTTCATTATTGTTATATTTCTTGATTTAGTCTAGGATTTTCATAACTATAAATGAATTCCCATAGTCCATAGAAACACTAACAACCTTGATTGGATTGAGTTCAAAAAACTATTGAGTCAAAATTAAAAGAACATGTATACTAATTAACATATGCCAAATTTTTGCATAATGTATTTTTAAAATTACACAGTTGTTGACTAATGCAAAACATTGTTAAAAATAATCAATATGATTATTATCCAAACACACACAACACACACACAACACAACAAACATATATATATATATATATATATAATATATATATATATAAATAAAATATAGTATATATATATAAAAATATAATATAAATAATATCAAATCAATGATTAAATTTTATAAAAATAAAGGAGTGTTTGGTTCATCTCCTAGGATGATTGTTTAAAGTCAAGATGGTCACTATATTTTTATCACGTATATAAACACGTAACAAACTAGTGTGAGTCATCAAAATATATAATTCATATATATTTTGACATATTGAACAAGATTTCTACCCATAAAGGAGCGTTTGGCTTATCATGAATTAATAAAAAAATTTGAGTCAAAATAAATACTTTACTAGTAATAAGCCAATTGCAAACAAACTCACTTGAATTGACGAAATATACAATCTCGATGTAAAACCATAGTCATACTTAAAGTTGAGTTAAAAATAAACTAAGGAACATAAAAATTACTTCTTAGGTTTTTATTTTTTAGAGTCGAAGTAATTTTGGTTCCACATATAGTAATTTTTACTTACATATGCCTTCTATTATTTTTGCATTGTATTGACATTGTTTGTTGACATTGTTTAGGTTACAAAAATGCCGAATGACTCCACCAATAATCTCCTCCACAAATCCTACATCCCCAAAGTATCCATAAATCCCGCATCTCCCCAGACACTTGCCTCATTTTACATACCAATGAAAACCGCAACATTCACGAATGGTCGTGTTTGTGTTTGATCAAGCCAACTACTTACTTAACAAAACCAACAATATTCTAGGCGTCTCTTACTAAAATTCGCTTTGAATCGTCCTCTTTTTCAAATCAACGAACCGATTGTTTTCGAGATTTATTCTAGACTTCTATAGTCAAGTCACGGTACAAACCGATGTACTAATGGCTATCCTTGTCATCTCTTTAGATCAACACGAAATCATAATTCTTACTCTCCAGCTCAATTTGTCAAATATCCTCAAAATTCCATACAATGGTCAAGCCGTTTTTACAAACGAATAGGACCTTGCATCTCATTTATATTCTCAAGAAACCGAGGGACCAAAAATGCACCGGATCTTCTAACTCCCGACGACATTCGTTCGTCGACTTCCTTGAATTGGGAAGCGTGTCGGAGGTAGACCTGTAACCAATAAAAGTCAAATAGTCGCTCTTAATCCAAATCAAATTCTCACCAAAGAACTAAGCCTCGACATGAAGCAATGGGAAGAACTCATTCGAGAGAATGTGTTCCTGGACCTAGAGGACAATCGGACCCACTCCCCCGCAATGTCTTGCTTCACATGTTGTATTGTGATTTATTTGCAGAAATAAAAAACAATACAATCTTGCTTATTTCTTTGTCAAAAGAATCGAATGTGCCAGAGCTACTCCAACCGCAAATCTTCCATATGGCATGTTTTAACTCGTCTTTATTAATACGTCATGGAAACGTATCCTCATCTTGACAATGGCACCTATGACATTGTTGAGCGAGTCATGCGTCCTCTTGCCCTAAGACAAACTAGACGACCTCGAAGTGATCGTGGCAAGGCACGCCATTCTGTCTCTTCTTCATCCTCTCAACATCAAGGCACGTCATCTCATCAACACGATAAGGATGATGATGATGTCGAAACTTCTCGAGCAAGTACTCCATCTCCTACCACCTATCTTAACTCTCTTTATCCACTCGACTACCAAAACTACCAAATGCCTTCCTCTTCCGAACAAACCAATGAAACTCTCTTTGCACGACAAACCACCTTGGTCAACCAAACGCAACGAATGCATGAGGAGATGCGTGGAGGGTTTAAATCATTTGGAAAGGCACTAAAAGAAGTGTTTAGCAAAATAAGAATGAAACATAGGAGAGAAAATTAGCTAGATAGCTAAATGTGGTTTAAGACAATTTTAAACTTAATTATCTGTATGTTCTAAACAACTTGTGTGGTGATTATCCGATTTATTCGAAAAGACTTGAGTGTTGGTTATCTTTAGATACTTGTTTGCTATGATGATTTAAACCTTTGGTTGTTTTATTTAATCAACTACTTATGCTACTTTGGTTTCATGATTTGATGTGTTTATCACACGTTATATGATTAAATGTGCTTATAAAACTTAATAGGGCTTGCTGCAAATAAACCACCAAAACAGAAATAATCTCACAAAAAATTCTAAGAAAAGTCATTTTTCTGTGAAAAATGGAAACCAGCAGAGGGCGGCCCCCTTAATTCATAACGGGTGGCCCCCTTATCTTTAAAGGGACCACCCTAAAAAATTACAGGTAAAACAATATTTTTCCTGCTTTTTGACCCTCTTTTACCTAGTGTCAGCTATCTTTGCCCAGAATGCTGAAACATAATTTAGAATAACCTAAACTAGTTCAAATTCATTCCTTTTCAAATCCATTCTCTTCCCATAAATCCCTTCCAAATGATCATCACCAACACATCATCTTCCTCATCATACACTAACCATTATCAACCTCCATGGCTTCACCCAAAACTCCATTTCAACAAACCCATCAAATGAAACCAAAATTCACCATCTAACCACCAAAACAACTCTTTATTGACTGAAAAAATGAATACACTTATAACCCCCACACCTAAAAAAAAACCCAAGCTTCAAGAATCATCTCCTAGTGCTCCCAATGCACCCTCTAAAACTCCATCCACCAAAGACACCTCATCCACTTCAATTGACTACACACCAAAATCACCAACCTTATCAATATCACTTTCACCCAATGGTTACTTGAACCCACCAACATCTCCTCCGTCAAGAGTTTTTCTACCACCTCCAACTCAAGAAAATGCATCAATAGATTTCACTCTCACCCTTTTACTAATTACCCCACTTGATGTCCAATTCGATACTCCATCACCTTCACCACCTATCTTTGGTCATCCCATTCTTTGAACCTTCTTGAGGCACATGGAGATTCATGTTTGTGTTGCATTCACAATCGTACTCTCATATTTGGATTGAGAGATGAACTCCAATATATGTTTTCATATATTGAACACATATGCTCTCACAACCACCAACAACCATCATCCCATCACCTCCATCATCTTCCCCAAACTAAATATACTCTATGTTTAGTTTCTCAAATAATTGTCCATCCACCATTTTGCAAGCAAGTCTTATGGAGCTTTACTAGTTATAGGACTTTTTGTAGTTTAAAAAATTCATGTATGTTAGCATGTTATTTATTTTGTATGCATGAGTGTGGTTCACACACTATTTTATGTTAAATAGATTATTATTGTTGGTTGCATTATCGTTATGCCATATTTTCCCTCACTTACTACATGTTAGAAATATTTGTATTGTTCTAACTTGTTTTTGTAGCCAAGAAACCATAGCTCAATTCCTTGGTTCCCTCGAATGAGGGGGATCACACATCAAGGGGGAGCATTTATTCCGTCGATTTACAAGCAATTCTCGACGATGCCTTTTTGATTCTACAAAAAGGGGGAGAAAATGTCACAAAACTCACTAAATACTTGTTTAAAATAATTTTACATTTAATGAGTTCAAATTTTGTAATCATCAAAAAGAGGGAGATTGTTGATAGAAATAATGCCTAAAAACATTATTAATATTTCTCACATCTTTACGTTTTGATAATCACAAAATATAAAAACGTTCAATGTAAAATTAAACGTAAACAAGTAATTAGTAGTAAATTTTCATTTCAAAAATTATATCACTTAAAGGTATGAATAAATAAATGCTTAATGCATTTAATGATCAAAGAAATTTTTTATCAACCCCACACTTTTTATAAAATGTTGTAAACATTTTAATAAACATTAAAAAAAACATATTCCTACAATTAAAAGAAATTGTTTTATTCAAAATAAAACATTTTGGAAATTCAAATATTTCGGACCTAAAACGGCTAAGAAGTTCCAAAAAATTCTCCTACACAAAAATGGCAAACTCTTGGGGAGCGCCTATCAAAGCGGCCCCCTTAACTTTAAGGGGACCGCCCACATATGTTAAGGGGACCCGCCCAAAGGTAATAAAGCTCCTCCAGAAATGTCCTATAAATACTAGACAATTCCCACACTATTTCTCAACCTTTTGCACTCATTCTTTCTGATCAAAACAGCCCACGCATCTCACTAAAAATCGTTTGATCATTTATCACAGCTTTGTTTCCATGTGATCCAAGCTCAATTCCCACAAGTGCAAGTATTAAGAATACTTCCATCATCAAGTGAAGAAGTATTACACCTCAAAGTGTGTATTGCAATCTTGTTGCATCTATAATCATAAATGTAAATCAATTGTATAACTTGTAAGAGATTGAGTAATAGATCTAGGTAAAATGTTGAAAGTATAGTTGAATCTAAGTAATTTCATCCAATTTTATGATATTAGGTGTGAAAGTAGAAGTGAAGTACTAAAGTAGTGTGGTGAAGAATACTAAGGCGTGAGAATTTTTGTAATGTTTGTAAAGTTGTGTTTTTTAAGTCGTGAAAGTAGTGAAGAAGTTGTGAAGTCCGTGATAAGATTGGTTTCTAGCTAAATGATTAGAACTCCGACATCAATCTTAAGTTGTCGAAAATGATATAAGCGAAACTTGTGTACGGTTTTTCCCTCCGCCATAATGAGTTTGTTAAAAAGTGAAGAAAACACTCGAGTTATGTCTCGATGGAGTGTTGTAAGGCGAAGAGGTATCTTCGGTAAATCGTTTGTTGTTGTTGTTCGATCTTTCATAACTCTTATCTCTTAACTCTATTTCTTTATTTGTTCTTACAATTCATATTGTGCAAGTAATTGAATTCACAAAATCGAATCTTAAGTTTTTATAAACAAACATAAACATTAAAATAAGAAAAGCGTAACTAATTTCAACCCCCCTTTTAGTTTTCACAAAACCGAAATAAAGGGAAAAAGAAAGGCACAAGAAACATTAGCTTTGAGGTTTTATTTTGTTTACACAAGCCGTTAATTACATACGACCGGATCATCCCAGGCTCTAATCCCCCCAAACATATTTGCCGACCCCTAACCCAATTACCTCCGTAATGCTTATACCCACCTCCCCCCGCCTCCCAAATCGTACCCACGATTACCTTACCGGCCCCTCATAAGCATTCCCTTGGTTTTGCTCAATAAATGGAGAAGAAACAAATGATCCCGGCTAAATCGTCATCTAAGAATCATCCACATGAAACTCCTAAGAACTCCCGGGCTCTCCTTATCAAATATAACATGCAAATATCAAGACAAGAAACAACTATACCTGGCGTAAAAATCACGGGATAATAATATAATACAACTGTTAAAAGTTAGGGTTTTTGACACTACGCAATCAAAAAAGGACAGGATGAATGTGCTAATGTAATCATGGTTTTCTGCAAGTTTTAGGAAAATTACAAATTTTGGAATTTATACAAAACTGATTTTTAAGAATTAAAAAAAAATACGAAGTTTACTGTAGCTGGAGACGCGACGCCATCAGGATTAATCCTGACGCCGTCTCCAGCGTCTGTAAAGAAAAAAAATCTTTAAAAAATTTCTGCATGCAAATCCTATTAGTTATTTCCTGGAAAATTACTACATAAACCACAAAAACAATTAACACAATCGTATGACTCAAAACAGACACACAAGATATGAATTAATCTAAACAATTTATTTAATATGCTTGAAATGGTTTTTAGAAACCTGATATTTTCCTTTGCAATGTTGATGTAAAATACATTTGATTGCAATTAAGACGAAGTTAAAGACAAAACAAAGCATGATCACAAATATTTCAAACATATAAAAACAAATGATAAAGAATAAAACACACGGCACTTCCTAAAATAAAAGACATAAAAGATTGGGTTGCTTCCCAATAAGCGCTTATTTTTTGTTCGACTCACGAGCCTGACTCTACCCTTATTTAACAGTTAAAAGGGGATGTTCCCCTACACTTAAGGTCAAGTGTGGGTGATAGTAACGGTACACACATTGTGGTAAGAAAGAGCCTTATGTTGAAATATTGGTTGTTGAATTATATGCTCCAAATGGTGTGTTTCTTTAATCCTACCATTTTCTAATTTTTTTGGCCTAACGGGTAAATTAAGTCCTTCTCCAAAAAAAGAAGCTTTTTTGGATTCTAATTTTCAATCATCTTCTATCATCTCCAAATTTGAAAAAATCAAACACCTAAGTAATCCACAAGTCTTAATAAACCTTTTAAATCATAATATATCATAGGACATCTATAGCATGGTGATAATGAGCAATACATATCCTTAGTGTGGAAAAACGTCATGCGATTTGAATGTGGTGAAGAATGGGTTAAATGATAATACTACCTTCATCAAAAACTGACCGGACTATGATGGCTTTATGTTGGTTCGGGGACCAAATTTCGCACCTAGACTACATCTTAAAGATGGACAACTGGGCATAGTCTTTGGTTGAGGCACCGTTTCATCAAACTAGAAACTTCCCTATAAACTAAAAAAAGTCATGACTACAAGTATACAAGCCTAAATTCTCTAGTGTTTAGTGTCCCTAGATGTTCTACCTCCAACCGTGATTCCTGATAGTCCTCATCTACACTCTTCTGGTAAGTCACGGTTCGGGTGTGTATACTTCAAATGATATGAAGGACTTATTGGTACAGTTATGGGCTATGATTATCCACCTTATCCTCCATCATATCTAGATCACCTATAGGCTCTTCATATACATCTAACCATGACATGCACTTAGGTATCTTAACTCTAACCACCTCATTCCCAACTAATTGAGCCTTCAAATTTGCTATTGTTTGGTCAGAAATTATGCTAGTTGGGTTTTTCCACTATTTATCGCATTGGGCATAATCCTCAATGGTTTCCCATGCTTCTTCAACACTTAATCCCCTAAGGTTCCCACCTGCTGCATAGTTAATGTCTATTTGGGCATAGTTATTAATGACGTACCCTCTTCTTTGGCTCGGAGGCCTCCCCTTCGAGCTCGAATAGGATTGTCACACCCCCAGACGGGGCCTGGACAGAATACGTGTCGAGGGTGTGACGTCATAACAATCCGAATACAAAGCAATAAAGAACGACCACTAATCATAGACGTTTGAAAAATAGTTGTACTCGTTGCATAAAGAAAATAAATTTAAGTTATTTACAACCGGTCATAAGAGAGTTAAATGTAGCGGAAGCATAATAAAGTTTGACAATGACAACGAGTATATAAATAGATAGTCTTGAAATGGGTGAAGTCACATAGCACATAGACTCCATTTAGCATCAAGAATCAAGCCAAGCTAAGCACGAGAAAACATGTTTAAAACGTCAACAAAAAATGGTGAAATTCAAATGTTAATTAATAACAAGAGTGGACCACAAGATTTCAAAACGCATGCGACTACTATAACAGATACAATATCACATAAAAAGTATTTACTGTTACGCTAAGCTCATGACACTGATGCTAATAACAAAAGGGCATATCATATCATGCCACATAGTATTCTTGCCCTTAACCGGTGTCCCAACCCAAAGACCAACACAACGCACAATCGACTGACATTTATCTGTTGTTCACAAAAGGCTCATTTAGAACCAAACCCATATAGGGGTAATTAGTCCAATAAGATCTAATTAAGCATTCACACGCTCACTAAACCAGATCCCAATTGCCATAGGTGACAAACGATTCATATAGTCGGGAAATAGTGGTTTGTAAATGAATACTTATGCTAACACATAAACATAAAACCACGTTAAGACTTGTGTCCAGTTTTAAAAAGCAAACAATTTCTCACACCCAAAGTATGAAAGCATTTATAAATCGGTTAAAAACGTGGGGCTATGAAAACTCACCTTAAAAGTGGGTGAATCGGATAATCAACGAGAGAAGAAATAAAGCCTAAAGGCCTACAACGCGACCTCAAAAAAATGAACGCGTCTTAGTTAAACGAAAGATACCCAAAACTGACGCAACGCTTTCAAGAGAAATAGACATACAGTGTGTTTGTGCTTTAGTATGTTAATTAAAGTATGACTAAATAAAAACAAAGTTTTTCGTTAATCTTGGCGTTTATCCCAAAAATTACTACTTTTAGAAAGTTTTCTATTTAGGAAAGTTTTTAGATTCAAGTACTTAATAACCGTCCCCTAATATTTGTTAAGTTTTCCATATTTTCAAAATGCCTAACTACCCATAATCGCTTAACCTCCAAGTCTGCTCCGTCTTAGTTTAAACCAAACTTATAATACTATTAGTAGTAACTTTAGCTCTTTTTTTTTTCCTAAAAATAATTATTGACGTTTTTTCAATGATGTTAATCTAATATATATTTTACTAAATGTTCCGGCTAGAGATTAGAAAGTCCCAAAAATGTCCTAAAATGTTCCCCGCATACCCATTTTTAAACTATTCAACATCAGCACACTAATCATTACGTAATTAACCGAAAAATGTTTCAAGTTTCATTTGACTATAACTTGGCCGTTAAGTCCGATATAAAGTGCGATATGGTTAAAAACTCAATCTATTCGAAACAAACTCTTCAAAAACTACTTTTACGCCTAATGAAGACATTTTTAAGTCGCTCAAAACCTCAAAACTAATTCGGATCAGCAACATGTCTTTTCATAAATACTCCCAAAAATCCATCCAAACGCCACAATAGTGCTTATTCCCTGCCTAATCCCGATCACTACTAAACCAACCAACAAAACCACACTTAATCTAACATAATCTCTTCATTTCTATTGTTGCAACACACTTTTTTAACTCATCTCACCAACAACTTATAAAACAATAAACATATACTTCCATTTTTATAAAAGATGACAAAGTATTATTTCATTTCTTTTTATAAACCAAGCACATACACATGGACTCTTGGATTTGAACAATATTCATAAGAATGAAAGAATGAACAAGAGGTGACCAAGAAATACTTACAAGAATGAAGGAAACAAGTAGAAGTCACAAGATCTACACCCAAGATGACTAGATCTATGAACCCACTTATAAAATTAGAAACCCTAATTTTATAATCTTGAGAAAACCTTGAAAATCAACCAACCAATACTTGGATCTACCTTAGAAACCCTTAGAAATGAACTTAGAACACTTGGATCTTGAATAAAATCAAAAGTTATGGATGTGTTAGTGGGTGTGTTTGATGTTGTGACCCAAAGGAGAGAAAGAAGGAGAGATAATTTTTTTTGTGAGGCTATGTATGAATGAAATGACCTAAACTTGAGATGTTGTGGATTTATAGGCTCAATTTAGGGTTTTAAGGGTTCAAAGGTGCACACGTGTGATCAACACACACCAAAGGGGTGTGTCTTGGTGGTTTTGGCCGGACTATCCCCAAAGGACCCAAATGGGTTCAAATTTTGCATCATGGCTTACAATAGATGTATGAAAATGGCTTGTTGTTCCAAATTAAGTCACATGTGTAAGAGATTCACATGTTTTGAGGTTGCATGGGATGCCTATATAAGAGAGTGAGACTCTCATGTGTCACTTTCTATACTTGCATGCACACATGGGTGGGGCTTCCAAAATAAAATACCATTTATTTAGGATACATGGTGACATTGTGGTGGTTTTAGGCGTCCAATATGACAACCAAAGGGTGGTGAACGAAATTTTTAGCATTATAATGCTTGACAGATGGTAACTCGAGTTTACACGAAAAGATTGCGGGTTTTCGGGGTTCTGTTTGGTCACAAGCGCGAAAAATGCAATTTAAAGGATAAAACCCTAAAATTAATATCGGAAGTGATTAAAAATCACGAAACACTCAGAAAAGTTGTAAATTATTCAAAATAAGGCCTAAATTAATTAATAACCGATGCCGGGACGCGCCTAATGACGTTTTTTAGATTTTACGCGGGGCAACCTCCCGGTTAACTGTCAGATTTGAACGTAACGTATAAAAGTCAAAAGTAATGATCGGAAAAGTTTAAAAAATATTGACCTAAACTTACGGGGTGTGACAGGGATCTTCTTCCAATTTTACTTTAAAACCTTCGAATAGTTTCGAGTGACATAAAACTGTCTTCGAGATGGTTACCAATATGGGAATCCGCCACGCGAAGGCCCCAAACCCTTCGCGGTAAAACGAACTAGGTGGGCAGAGTCAACTTGTTTAAGGTTACAACACACCATGACTACCCTCTTTCAACTAAGCTTTCCCGCCAAGGTAGAGAATATGGTATACAGTTCTTGCAATCACCCCTTAAAACATGGGACACCCCCACGATCACCGATTTTTGTGCTAGGCCTCGTCCCATCCTATTTCTACACATATAAATAGATGGCAAGGTCTACAGGTATGACTAAGACTTTCACACACTCATACATACTTACATACTTACTTTACATCATAAAAGGCAAAATACTTATTACTCTCAAGCCGTGGGGTGATTGTGCAAGGAAAAACCTCCTGCGCTTTAATACCACATAACATAGGAATTCTATTTGTGTTGTCACAGGTTATCCAAGACTTGGCAATCCCTCAAGCATCCCAAGAACTCTTCGATCCTATCGAAGCCTGATCGTGCCCATATTTGCACAATCAGTGGCGCCATCCGTGGGACCTGCAATAATAAACCACTTCACCTACTTTTCCGGCATAACTAACGGAAGAGAAATGACGCCACCACCTGGTTTCTCGACACCACCCCATATACCCAACGTCAATACCAATGAAAAATCACTTGTAACTACTACCGTGTTTGCCGCCATTACCCTTAGAAACACGCCATTTACTTATCGTGCTTCCACTTTGACTGGTCCTACCTTTATGATTAGTCCCGCTTTCATAGAAGCCAACTATGAAATCCTCAAATCTCTCTTAAGAGATAGACGAAGGAAGACGCGTAATGAAGATCTCCGAATAGAACTGGAGTATTTCAGTGAAGACTACGATGAAGAACGCGAGATGAAACCAAGGCCTGAACGAACCAGGGAAGTTACTCCACCTCTTTGCATGAGATCACCCAGGGTTCGTAGACAACGTGAAAGGGTAGTAGGGTTCGAAGAAGCTCCGAACAAGGAAGGAAGCAGAACCAGAAGGAATACTGAGGGTAACAGACCTTCAAAAGCTGAAGCAGAGGAAATTGGAAGGTGGGAGATGATCCTCCCCTCACTTTTGGCATCCCACTTAGGAAGGAACGAAAATGGCCAACCTCTGCAATCCTCCTTGACCTCTGTCCATGGAGGCCATCAATCCTTAATTAACATAGGATGGAATCTCCCTCCTAGCGGTACGCTCCTCTTACTCCATGCCCAACCTTTCATACCTAGTAGTGCACATGTACCCAATGGATTTGTAACTACTCATGCTAACACCTACTCTCAACCCTCTGCGGTAGTATTTAAAATGGACAACACCTAAGCTCCCTTCCAAGCTCAAGACTGGTAATCCCTCTATTGGGGGTTCCTCTGTCTATCCTTCACAAGGAGGGTACATACCCCAAACTTTCCCAAATGGTAACGTACCTCTGTACAACGGGTCCGCATATCCTGTAGCTATCCCTACGGATAACTACCCCTTCCATACATAACACATGTACACACAGCCAAATATGCCCGCGTGTCCGAACCCATACCCTGCAGGTCTTTTTGCAGATCCAACAGGATCTGTGACCCCCTTTGTTCGCTGGATCGAGGACTATCCTCTCCCAGATGGACTAAAAATGCCTTCCCATGTTGGTTCTTATGATGGAAAGGGGATCCTAATAATTTCTTACACCTCTTCGAATGAGCCATTCGTATGCAAAAATGGCTAATGCATGTGGCCTGTCACATGTTTACATATACCCTCAAGGATTCTGCCTGAATATGGTGGAATAGTAAAAAAGCAGGTAGTATTCTCAACTACGAATACCTAAAGGCAAAGTTACGATCAGACTTTAGCCAGCAAAAGAGGTTTACAAAGACGCACTTGGCAGTTCACGACATCAAACAAAGAGAAGGCAAGAGTGTCAGAGCTTTCGCCGCTAGGTATACATATGACACCTTACAGATTTTGGGCCTACATAAAGACCATCATATTTTCAGTTTATGCGATCATTGTTTGAGAACCAGAAACTTGGTCCGAACACCTATCACAGACCTTGTCATCCACTTACAAGGGTTTTTATGGAAAGACATTACACATGGATTGAAGCAAGAGAAGTTGCCACTAATGAAGCCCCGAATGATCGGAGGGATAACTTCAAAAGGTCATGGAAATCCTCCGAGGACAACGGCAGGGGACAGAAAAGTAGAGACAGGTTCTCCCCTTACCGGGGACCTAATCACGGGTTGCTCTCCAACCTAACTAAAAGTCCCAATGATAGATTCTTGCCACATAATTTTATTCATTTATCTTGTAAACATAAACACCATAGAAAATGTAACCAGAAGCTCAAGCAGCCTCCCCGATGTCGGAAGCAGGCGATCACGAGACATGTCCAAGTACTGCTACTTTTACAAAGACCATAGACACGACACTAACGATTTTTGACAACTAAGGAGCTAGATCGAAGAAGCTGTGAAGTTAGGCCAACTCTCCCACCTTGTAATAGGGATCAAGAAGGAAAGGGCAAAAACCTTCGACAGCCAACGGGGAGAGAAGAAAGAAAAAAGCACTACTCCAGCTGAAGCACCTATACTTATGATAAAACAGTGAGGAAGCTTGCACAAGGAAATCATATCTAAAATCACCCAACCTTGCAGATTACATCAATAACGTCGCAATTATTACTATCATTTATTCCGTAAAAAAACTAAACTATTTTTATATAATTATTGCATAATAATTTGTACTTAATTGCTTAAAAGTGTTATTTGCAGTAATTAATGAGTGATTTGTGAAGACATGATAAAAGGCGTATATTTTGGAGCTAAAATGATGATATTTTAAGATTACTAAATTCTGACCAATACATCGTATCCAGAAAAGAGATACGGCGTATCAACACCAACTCTTCAAAAATAAAACCGTATTATCAATTCCCAATACTGCGTATCACTCATCATTATACGCCCTTCTCGAGTGACAACAATGCAAGATTTGATGAATAAATTATTTTGTGAAGATATATCATGATTGATTATATACTTTTGCGCACATATCCAAGGGAACACCCTAATACGCCGTATTGCCAAGTCCAAATACGGCGAATCCAGTCTTTTACTAACACAATAATAGAAGACCAAAATGAGTTTCCAGTGTGGCGAAAATTATATTCTCTATACATACACATAAAATATGATATTCTGAAGAAAAGGAAGATGCTAACCAAAGGTCAAGCACAATACACAATTCCATAGAAGTACACCATGTAATTCCTTTAACCTTGTAATCAATCATTTTTGCATCGTTCGGATAAAAATGTTTAGTTTACCTTGATTATTTGATCATGCTTGTATAATTACAATGGTTATGGGCTAATACCCTTGGGTATTAGCCATATTAATGAGGATTTAATGTTTGGTTTGTTTTAAAGATCACCATGTCTAGGTCTTAGGATGATGTCCCGCCTAAGTCTTAAGAATGATATGCCGCTTCGAGATTAGAAATCATTGCACTTAATAAACAAACCAACATTAATCGATTAAAAGGCTAATATGGTTTTTCTATTATTTGGCTTGTACCGCTCTTTTATCTTCTGGTTGTTTTCTTGCATGTTTATTGTGTTTAGAATTGATTATTGTCACCATAAAACCTGTGCCAGTCTCTCAGGCTGAAAACCCCCAATCCTATTAGAAAACGTATATAGCATAGGTTTAACAAATAATTAGAATTAACTTAATTAGAGTAATTAAAATACTGATAGAATATAAGGTTAACAATCTCGCTCTTAGTGTTCGACATCCTACTTACCACGAAACTCTACCGATCGGGTACACTGCCCGTTAAAGTGTTATTTTATGATAAGTCGGCTAAATATAAATTTAAAACTTAGTAATCAATAAATTGATCCTACACGATATCACATCAAGTTTTTGGCGCCGTTGCCGGGGAGTGAAAAAGCTTAACCTTTAATTTTATTAGTATTTCTAACCATTAGTTTAAAATAATCTAAATAGTTTAATTTAATTCTTTTTATAATTAATTTAACTGTGTGATTTAATTGTGTGTTTAAATTCCAACTTTATTTGTTTTCATAAAGTACTCCGCCTTGTAGTTCATTTCTTTGTTTCCGATTTACAGCATAAGTTTAACATGGATGATCCAAACATCACTATGGAAGAATACATCAAACTCGAAGAAGAAAAGGCTCGAAGACAAGGTCGAACATTCAATTGGCAAACTGCCACATATGGTAAGATGGAATATTGTGAAAATGAGGACGATAGCTTTCACGAATCTCGAAACTAATACCCAGCTATAAGTCCTTGAAACGATACATCCGATGCAGCACTCTCATGGGAACCTACGGTAAGTCCTCATGACAATACCAAGATTGATTTTGAATTATCATTTGACGAATCCGATGATGAAGATTACATGATAATTTTTGACGAAAATTCATTTTCTTGTAAAATAATTTCTGTCGATAATTTAAAAACGGATTCGGAAAATGAGAATGATAAAGTCAATATACCATCATCTCCGTCACCAGAACCTACAATTGGTTATATTGATGATTTAGACTTCTTTAAATATTTTGAGAATGAATTCCCAGCCATCGCTTATAATGATCTAAAGTCTAAATCATACCCACTAGTTGAACCTTCTGTAAGTTCTCAACATATCGATAAATTTGAAACATCATTGTCCGAATATGATGAAGAGGAACAAAACATTTTATACCTTAATTACTCATTTCCTCTAAACGTAATTTTTCCTGATAATCTAAAAACTATCAAGGATAATGATAATATCAATATAACACAGTCTTTTAGAAATAACGTAATAAAAATTGATACAAAAAATCAAATGAACTTCCGAGAACAAATCACGATAAAACCAATAAAGTTTTCAACAAGAAAACTTTTATCATAACATTGGTAGCTAATATCTTGAGTTGGAATTATTTTAACAACTGGATGTCATTAAATCTCGTTAAAAATTTATATGTGCCATTTGCGAGTCACCCCTTCGAATCCCTAAGCGGATATTATAAAGGATGTGCACTACAAGAATATTGCGTAGGCCAAGGTACGTTTTTCTTTACTCTGTTAATATTGAAATAGCTAGCGGCCTTAAAGTAGTAACCAATATGATTATTCGAGGTTGTAGACTTGAACTAGAAGGTCATACATTTATCATCGATTTGATTCCTTTTGGTCATGGTAGTTTCAACGTAATCATAGGAATGGATTGGTTTTCAAAGCTTAAAGCTAAGATAGTTTGCTTTGAGAAAATAGTCCGGATTCCGTTATCCAACAAAGAGAATTTAGAAGTTCATGGAGAACGTCTTGAAGGGAATCTAAAATAGTTGAAGACAATGAAATTAAACAAGCCAAAACTCGAAGACATCCTAATTGTAAGTGATTTCCCTGGCATGTTTTCGGAAGATTTATCGGGTTTACCCCCATCTCGTGAAGTAGAGTTTCGCATATATCTTATTCCTGGAGCTATGCCTGTTGCAAAATCACCTTATCGTTTAGCGTTTACTTCACCTTGATGGTGAAAATAGGGAAAGAACGCGCCTGCGTTTATTTCAATTTTCCCTTCGCGATCAAGCTAGCAATTGGCTTGAACATCTTCCAGTAGGATGCATCACCACATGGGAGGATCTTACTACCCAATTCCTTGCTCAATTCTTTTCACCGGGAAGGACCAAAAAAACTCCGCAACGATATCCTGATGTTCCAACAACATCAAGGAGAATCTCTATCCGAAGCATGGACTTGTTTCAAGGACTTACTCCAAAAAGTCCCTCATCATGGCATAGACCTTTGGCTCCAAGTCTAAATTTTTATGACAATGTCAATCTTGTCACAAGATGAACCATTGACGAATTGGCTGGTGGTAAGCTTCGTGACCATAACGCTAAAGAATCCTGGTCATTATTAGAGGACCTCACCCTCTATGACAACGAAATTTAGAACGACCCAATGGATTTCGCTAAGCCGGTCAAGGCAATCGCTTTGCCTCAAGATGTCCCGAGTATATCCGACCGCCATCTAATCGAGCTCGAAAATCAAGTCCAACGCTTGATGGAAGCTTTTCTTGCTCCTACTCAAACCATTCAAGTGAACAAAGTCTCTTACTTATGTGAGATTTGTAGAGGTCCCCACGACACTCAATATTGCATGAAAAATCCCGAGCAAGCTTTTGTTAACTATACATCCTCGCGTACAAACAAAATGGGAGGTAAGAAGTTCACTCTGAACTATGGACAAAGAAATTTCAATGACGCCGCCAATGCTTGGAAGGAGAAACCAAACTTCAACTGGGCACATACCCAAACCTTCACTAACCTGCAAGGCGGATCAGTCTCCATCCACTCCTCTAGTTATCAGAAAAATCTTGAAAAGGCATTACTTGATTTCGACTCTCACTAGGAGAAGAGATTATTGACAGTTTCTGATTAACCCTTTTAAATATATAAATAATAAATAATAAATATATATATATAATAAGGATAGTCAAAAACCTAAATGTAGAAACCGAGAGTATGATTCCCGGGTCGTTATCCCCAACGAGGAATGCAATGGAAAGTCGAGAGTCGTTTTGATAATCGATGCTTGAATGGAACAAGATTTTGATTTATTTTCTAAAACTATGGGAAAATTAATGCAAACACTTAAAAACAATTAAAACAACACAATTTTAAACTAAAAACGAAAACCGGGGATCCTAAAAACGCGACTAATTATCAACTAAGGCGAATATTAACCCTAAAAATGCAAATTTGGTTTCTAAACCTCTAAAATGACAAAAGAAAATTTTCTAAAAAAGATTTAGAAAATTAATCCCTAAAAATTCCAAAAAATGATTTTCTACTTTAGAAAAGTCTAAAATGTGATAAAAACTTAGAAGAATATTTTTCACTACTTTTTATAATTAAAAACTATTTTCTAAAATTAATTTAAAAAGCTAAAAATAAAATTTAAAATCTAAAAGTGATAAAAATGATCTTAAAGTTTGTAAACCTTAAAATATTTATTCTAAATCTAAAAACTATTTTTTTGTATTTTTCTGAATTAATTTACTATTTTTAAATGATTTTCTAAAATTTTAAACTTCGAAAAATAAATAAAAATAACAAATAAAAGAGGAAAAATCTAAAAAAATGCAGGAAAGTCCTAAAAGTTGTAAAGATCCTAGGAAAAATAAGTTGGTTAAGCCAGCTTATCAAATAAGCTCTAAAAAGCTCAAAATAAGCTACAAATAGCTTATAAGAAAAGGAGGTGAAAACGTGTACAAATATATAGACAATGCAAGAACTAACGGAAAAGTCCCAAGGGCGCTAGTGGTAGTGTGTGTTGTGTGTAAAAACGTTTGGTGAGTGGGTAGAGGTCTCGGGTTTGAGTCCTGCTCACCTGGGACTTCCCCTAATCCCAAACGTTTTTGTAAATGCCATTTTTTACAACTTTTTAGAATACTTAAAAATAAGCACTTTTAATAAAAACACTTTTTTTTAGAAACCACAAATAAGTACAAAATAAGCTGAAAAGGGAGACAGATTAAGCTATACTACACTAAGACTTAAAACACTAAACTGTTTTGGCTATTTAAGCGCTAATAAGCAACGAAAACTCAAAATTAGCTAAGACAGGAACTTAAATACACCTAATAAGCATATTTGAACAAAAATAAGCAACTAAAATAAGCTAGAAAAATAGAATACTCAAAAAGCTATAAAACTTAAGATTTTTAAGCTAAAATGCAAATAAGCTCAAATAAGCTCTACCCTAAAGGAAATAAGCTGAATGGGACTTAAACTGACCTAATAAGCTATACTAAACCTAGAATAAGCAAATGCAATAAGCAAATAAGCCTAAATAAGCAAAAGAACTTTTTGGCCAATCTGTTAAGCAAATAGCCAAAAGGGACTTTTCTAGCTTAAAAATAAGCTAGCAAACAGATCCTTATGACTTAGTAGCTTATACCACTAAAAAGCATGGCCAAAAAGCTACTTAAAACCACTTTCAAAAAGGAGTTTGAAATACAAATGAGCCCTTAAAAAGCTTAATGAAAAGGCTATCTCACACAGATTCAACACTTAGAAATTTTTTTGCAATCTTCACAAAACACCACTTTTGAGCTTAAAAATAAGCACTTAAACAGAACCTTATGAACTTATAACCCACAAACAGATTAACTTTGGACCTCAAAGAACACATATCAACAATCAAAAGAGAGTTTGAAATTCACAATAAGCCATAGAAAGCAAATGAAAAAGCAATTTCTCAAATTTTCAACACTTAAGTTAATTTTGACAGAATTGGCAAAAGATAAAACAACCATGTAGGCATTAAAAGCTTGGTTCCTAACTTACTTTAACTCTTTAATGAACACAATAACAATCTTAAAATACCACTTTTTTAAAATCTAAATCTATAAGCTGTTATGAACAACTTAAAACCAACAGATTCAAACAAGATGTATATTAAGCTATGATTTTGAGATTAAAAAATTAAAAACTCACATAAACTGATTTTTATTACTAATATTATCTAATCAAAGTTGACTCAAAAGCATAAAGTTATTTTTGACCTATTTTGACCCATTTTAAAGCTTGACCCAAACACTCCTTAAAAACTGTTTTGGCATTTTTAAAGAGATTAATGCTGATTTAAAGCACAAATTCAAAAGACCAGATATTAAATAAGTTAAACAAACAATATTAAGCAAATTTCAATAACCAATAAGCACTCAAATAAGCTGAAACAGATTATGCAATACTAAGCTAATTTAAGACAGATTTTTAAGAAAACTTTAAGCAAATGATATCTAAACTATAAGCAGGCATAAATAAACAATCAACAACACAAATACGCGTAAATAAATAGATAATAGCAAACAATAAGCAGGAATAAGCACTAATACGCAATGCTACAGTAAAAGCTTAAAAATGAAAGAAAATGGAACTTACAAAAACCCTTGCTTAAACAGGGCAAATAATGCTCAAAAGAGCTTATCTACAAGCTTTAGCTTATTAAAGATAAGTTAGTAGTGTCCATAAGCCCATCCAAGTTTGGCTTATCATCTATTAAGCTGTGGTATTTGAGGGTGGATATTTTTTTTGTGTTTTTGTAAAATTTTCTTAAATACTTTATATTTAAATGAAAACAGCTTAATATTATGCTTAAATAAGATCTTATTAAAAGCTTATGCAAGATTCTTGATAACTTTGAACATAAATGAGTAAAACTAATTTTAAGCTAAAACTTGAAATTTCATTAATTCATAAGAAACATTACAATATTTAAGGGCTTACAATATTTAAGCTAAAACTAAAAATAAGCTAAAAATTACAACTAGGTGAAAAAACTTAGTGTCCAAGGGCTTACAATGAGTCCTATTTATACTAAGCTATTGAAGGTTCTAGATGTGTGCTTTCTTTGTAAGAGCTCATGCGGGTGTGCTTGTTGTGTGAGAGAGGTCAAAAAGCAATCTTGGCCATCAAATTTGAGTAGTGCCCAAGTCTCTTGATCATCACCATTGATTTCTTGTCCTTATTCCTTAACGAATGGAAATGCTAAGGATTGCCAAGGTAAACTTTGGCTGTTTGTGAGGTGGGATAAGGTGTGTATAGGTGTGGGTCGACAAAGGGGAGAATAAAGGGGAACAATGTCTTGTTCATTTTGGCGGGTAGTGGAGAAGATATACAGTAGTTTGAGTTGCAGGGAAAATGTTTGGTGGTTGGGCAAGTTTAGTCCCTGAGGTGGTATGGTTGTATTGCAATCATAGTCCTTGAGCTTTGCATCTTTGTCCCTTGAAGTTATATTGATGCTTGCACTGTTAGTCCTTTTAAGGACTAACAGAGTTAAGGGATAAGAGGGTTGGGGTTAACGGGAGTTATAAGGGGTTAAATGGTTATGGTTTGGGCTAGTGTATTGGGTCGGGTGTTATAAAAGGAAGGACTTGGGATTTTTATTAAGGCTTAAGGTTTGTAACATATAAGTGGGCTGACCCAGGCCAACTAGGTGGGTACGGGTGGGCCCACTTTTGACAATTTAGGTTTTTGGGTTCGGTTTTTAATGCTTTTTCCAATGCCACTTCCTAGGGTTGACTTTGACTTTTTTTTGTTGACTTTGACTTTGTCTTTTTTACTTCTCATGGTCTTTCCATTCTCTTGCTCGGTTTTGTCGTTTTGGCTTCGATTTTGTCCTTTTCTTAGATATCCGTTACCTGCATAATACAAATGCAAAACATACAAATACAATGTATTTTTGGTACGTTTTTGTCATTTAAGTCCGATTTTAATGAAAAATGGTATATGTAATTAAACACATACCAATTGTCTCACCTAAAAACCCAACTCGAACGACAGCAAGACGATATGATTGGAAAAATTAATCTTCTTTGGAAAACTGTTTCTGAAAAGCTCAATGACGCATCTTCCCCTGAAAATGCAGGAAATTCCATGGCCCCTAAAAGCATTGCAGCAATCAGCCACGACGAAAGGGAGGAACTTAGAAAAAAGGAATCAAAAGCCTATCCAAATTGCTCTCCCCAAAATATCTCTCTCCCACATCCATGAAAGAACTAAAAAAAATTAGTCATCTCCAAAACGCGTTCATTCCATCAATTCAATCGTTATCCTAAGGACAGACAGTGATACGGAAGAAGAAGACGTCTCATCGACCAACGCATGCGATCTCAACCTCGGTGGTATGGTAAAAGGGAAAGAAGGGGTGAAGGAGCAAGGCAAGGAAGAAAATGAAGTAGAAACCAACATGGAAGTAGATGAAGTAATTAAAGAAGAAGAGAGTGAAATTGAGACTGATGAGGAAATCTAAGGAATAATTGAAGAAGAGGAAGATGACGAAGATGTTGAAAACTTTACCTTATTCCCAACTATGGAGGAACTAACCCATCATGAATGGCTATTAAAGAACCCTCGACCTCTGTGGGTGAAGGTAAGGATAAGAGCCGGAAGCCCGAACAACATCAAAATCTCCTGCATGGTTGGTCACATCTTTAATAAACATGCTTACATAGACCTTGAATCTCCAATCAACATCATGTCTAGGCGTCGATATAATCAGATCATGACTTATGGGCTAAAATCAAGGCAGAAACAGTCAAACCCAAAAAAATTTAGCAACTTTGTAGAAAGAATAAGAGGCCTAAAGATTTTCATATGAATTTTCTCCTACGAATGCGACTTTATGATAATAGAAGATACCACTAGTATTGTCGATCACCACCTTGGAGAAATGGTTTTTTGGAAGGCCCTTCATTCATGAAACCGGCCTTGTCTACAATGAAGAGGAATGAATGGTCATGTTTAAGCAAGATGATGAGAAAATCACATTTAAAATGCCTTACACCATGGAGGTATTCAAGAAAATAAAACTTATGGGATTGAGCACCGATTTCATACCCTCGTCCGCCCATGAAGAAAACTTTGGCCATGGAAGGACGCACTACTACCAAAGCTTACTTATCGAAGATGAGTACAAGCAAGACAGAGGTAATAGGAGGGAAATTAGGCATTTAATGAGGTTAGAAAAAGAGATAATGGACAACAAAGGAGAAGTCACGTAATGACGTGTGACTTCGAGTCTAGCTACAAGACTCGTTAATAAAGAAAAGTGATTTTTGGGAGGCAACCCAATTTACTTTTCCCACAAATTAGGAGTGTCATGTGTGTTTTAATTCTTTACCATTTGTTTTATTATGTTTGAACTATCTTGTAATCATGCTTTGTTTGTCTTTAACCTCGCCTTAATTTCAATCAAAGGTGTTTTGCAAACGATAAGTGTAGGGGAATTTATCTGGCTTTTGAGCAAAATTCAAATTAAATGAATTATTTAGATTAATTCGCGTCAGTTTCGAGTCATATGATTGAATTGTTAAATCTTAGGTTTTATGCAACCATTTGTATAGGAATTAACTTATGGAATCAAGTGCAAGAAATTTTTCATCAAAAACAAAAATTTTGTTTTCACAGACTATAGAGATGGCGTCACGATTAACACGTGACGCCGTCACCATGCTACCTGTGATGGGTTCACAAAAACCCTGATGACGTCAAACGCCCAGGTCAAAAAAACTTAAATTTTTTAATTATTTTTGAAAATAAAACTTGCATAACATTTAATATATGTATTCCTCTGTTTCAAACCTGCAAAACCTAATGAGTTTAACAATTCTCTCATCCTATCTTTACTACTTTATCTAGTCAAACCCTAAATTCATATTGTATATTTGTCTATCGCACATTTTATGCTTGGTGTAGTTGTCTTTGTCTTTGATTACAGGTTATATTTGATGAGAAGAAGCTTGGAAATTCTTAGGAAGTTTCTTCTCCATTATTAAGCAAACCAAGGGAGTACTAGTTTCTTTCCCTTATTTCCTTTTCCCTTTATTCATTTTTACCGGTACTTCTATAGAACATTAGGGACAATGTTCAACTTAAGTGTAGGTGGAAATAAGCCTTAGAAACTATTCTTTCATTTGCCATTTGCTTTGTCCTTAAAATGATGGTTAATATATCGAAACATAGCATAAAAGATGATTTTTACCCAAATTTAATTTTTTTTACGACACATACTGACGAAAACCAAGTATTAATAGCGTCTCATGGATAGGAATTTATATGACTAGCACAATAACCCTCATAATTCTACCCTAAAAATGTGAGGTTCGCCCTTAGATCTTTAGGAATTTGGGTACCCATCATTGGTAACCCATGATGATTTTATCTTTACCCGGTTCGAGTTAAGGTTGATCTGCGGGTGTGCATGTTTATTCCTTCGTTACAGCCATGTATGCATTGCCTTGTCACCTTTTTTGGAATGTCCGGTGTTAGTAAAATTCATATGAGTGTACCGGTAGTGTATTAAATTCTAGAACTTGTTATTGTGATACATCTTGAGACCGCATAGTAAGTATTAGGTTTTACTTGATAAGAGACATTAAGATTAACCCATGTTTTAAACCTGTAATTGTTATGATGGTCACACCGATCATATAACTATTCCACACCCTTGCCATGCACTCATTATTAGTGTAGGATACCCCTAGTACAACCCTCCGAGCCTATCCTTTTTTACGGTTCTTATAATTTTCTGGTGGATTCCGGATTATTAATGAAGAGCATTGTCACCCTTAAACCAATCGCTACACCCAAAAAGCCTTAGCCTACCTTGTATGTACTCGCCCTTAGTACATTATTATTTTTTACCCAAGTTAATTATTGAGTACACGGTTGCTAAGTCCTTATCCTTGTAAATACAGTTTTTGGACAATTGGGATTCATAGTAGTATTTATTTCGCGGAAGAATAGGGAAGAAAAGTTAAGTCAGTACCCCTATATGTTTTTCAAATGATCTCCATGTTATTTTGATCCACCTCAAATCGGGTCATTAGTTAGATTGTAAATATCGAGCAAGTAAAAGCTCAAGTGTAGGGGTACGTATTATAAACCCCATGTGATGTACTATGTTATTCAAAAAAAAGAAAAAAAAAGAAAGAGATTGATGTAGAGTTGTGTAGAGTTTGTAGATCTTCATCCGAGTCTTGGCTTAGCAACCAAACCAAAGTGTATTCGTGTAAATAATTAGCTAACCCTTCTACTCCAAATTCACCCAAAGCTACCCAAATGTATCCCATCCATTTTTGTTTCCATTATATGTTATCTTACACCTACACCCCACAACCTTTTAAAATACCTCTTAGATAGTAATGAATAATGCTTGCACCTAGCGGTGGAGGTTTGATCCATTACCAAGCCTATGGTAATTTATATGCTATGACAAGTAATGAGTGTTGATTTTCTGTTTCCCCTTATGTTATAATTTATTATACACCCGAGTGAAAGAGAGAATCCCAAACACTTATGTGAGGTGCTAGTGTATACTTTCCATGCTTTTAATTACGAGGTCTAGAAGGTTGTGTTATAAAATACTTTTAAAGAGTAGGTAAAATGACCCCTCATATTGTTATTGTCTAGATAGAAAAGCCCATTCGCTTGAAGACAACCAAATCCTAAGTGTAAGGGTATTTGATGAGGTGTTATTTTATACACTTTTTGGGGTCGTTTAACCCCCTAAATCGTGTGTTTATTCCCAAAATAGGTACTTAATCATTCCTTTTCAGGTATTTTGCATTTGGAGGGCATTTGGAAGAATTACACGTGACTTGGGCTTATTTGGAGAAGAAATGGACAAGACTACGAACCTACGCCAACATCTCTCAAGATAATGTTCTCAGCTGCTAGAGACGACGTCACAGATACAACGTGATGCCGTCACAACGAAGACCAAGACGACATCACATGATTCCATGACGGCGTCAGAGCACATGACCCAGCCCATTATCTAGAATATTCTCTTTCATGACGGCTTCACAATTATAACGCGACGCCGTCACAGCAATTTTCCTATATATAAAAACCCGAATTTAGGGTTTTAAGTGTGTAACTTTAGAATAAAAAGAGTGTACGAACCCTAGTTCGTTTAGCAGCTGTTAGGGACGAATTTAGGGCCTAAAAACCCTATTGTACTTCCTCCAACTCATGTTTTAATCAAGTAAGGTTTATTTAATCATTTAATATATCTATGTGTTGTTTGATTCATCTATGTTCTTGCTTTATCAGTAACATGCTTGGCTAATCCTCCTATTGTGTTTATTTATGATTGTATGAAACCTAGAATGTAGATTTTAGTGGTGTTGCTTCTTGTGATAGATGTGCATGTTAGGTCTTAGAAAACCAGCTTTTGTCTATATCGTTGTTGATATGTCTAGGGAAACATGATTGTGTATAAAGGATACCATCGGGTAATAGTTTTCATACTACCTTGCCTTCTAATATGGTTGATCCACTCTTAATAGATTTCACATGCACTTAGTATACCCTTAGGAGCCTTGTAATAGTCTTCATACTACCTTACTTATGCGTTACTCTAACGGAATACTAAGTAGACGGCGGGTTCATGTAATTCGTTCATGACTTAGGAAATAATTACACAGATTATCACAAGTGTGACAAAGCAACAACACTAGGAGAAGTAATCTAGGGAGTAATACATGATTAAATAAACACAATCTTTTATCATATTGTTATCACAAGTAGTTTAGATTATTATTTAGTTTAATAGTTAAAACCAACCACCTCTCTAATTATATGATTTACTTGCTTTCCATAAAATATAAAAAATACAAAAATAATCTCCCCTCAACCCTTAAAATTCTGTTAGATCGTGATCAAGCCTTCCCAACCTATTCCTCGAGTGAACGATAACAACCCCCCGAGTCTTGCCTATACTACTACTACAACGATTAGTTGCTCTGCCTAGGGAGTTGTAAAACTTCGTGTAGAAGTCTAACGACAACCGCATCAATTTTCAATAGTTGACCCTTTTATCATGTTTTCAGGTGACGTTCCTAACGTAGAAACTTAGTTATTTGCATTTTAGTTATTGTCAAGATGTCTACCTAATTGCAAGGATCATGTCTTTTAGAATATCCATGTTCGGATGGAAATAATTTATGATGTTCTATGTACTTTTAAACTTGTTTTTGAAGATGCTGTAATTCGGATAACTTTACTTTTATTAAATCATGTATGTTACACCTCGCGGTTCCGTCTTGGTGGGGTGTGACAACTCGATCTTGGATACGACGTATAGAGTCTTCTGGATACGGCGTAGCTCTTTAATTCTTTGTGGTTTCTTGTGAAGTGCAGGCACATATACGTCATATCTTCCTTGATGGATACGGCGTATAGGTAGTTAGAACAATCATCTTTAGATTTCTTCGTTTGTGCTCCAAAATGCGTGCCTTATAGCATATCTTTACCAATTACTCCATAGTTACTGAAATATCAACTTTAAGCAATTAAGTACCAATTCATGCAATAATTATACAAAATGGGTATGAAACATGGTATAATATATGCTATAAAAGTGATGTTACCCCCATTTGAATCCTACTTGTCCTCAAGTAGTCTTTAGAAAATTTATGAAAATGTATCCTAACCGTAGTTAAGGATTTTTCCTTCAAGCAATTATTCGTTCAATTACTAGTACACAACCAAACAGCTCACGAAGTAGGAAGATGAAATCACTCAATTCACTCAACTAATCTACGTGGTAACATGTAACTAATTCACTTAATTTCTCGGTCATGACGAGTATTCTATTATAGGCTTGGCAAGGATACACATCTCCACTACTAAAGCTAATGAGTGACAAGTCTACAAAGGTAGGTCCAAGGGTTTGATCACTGTTTTTAATCTCCGTCGATACCAATATTCCAGAAAAAGCGACAAAAACCACACATACACATCCATAAAAATAGAATAGACATACATGGTTGCATTCATTCCTTAACTCGAATAAGCTAAAGAATAGGACTAGTAGTCTTCACTAAAAGTCGTAAACTAGCAAGGGCGACAAACCACATATATACGCATTCATAACGACGGAATAGACATACATGATTGCATTTATTCCCCCACTCGAGTAAAACCAAGGGTCGGGATGAAGAATGATATAGGATAGGGATTTTCTAATCCTTTACCAATAGTAACAAACCAACTAGGCGGACAAAATCACACATACATGGCAATAACGACGAAATAGACATATGTGATTGCTCGCATCCTCATTCAAGTAAGACCAAAGGATACAGATTAGGAAAGGGAAAATAATTATTGTTAAATAAAAAGAACAAAATAAATAGATTAAGTCTAAACAAATAAGGTTCAGTGTTGCTAGTACTTTCCCGACCGTACCCATGAAAAAGACACATAAATATAGACATAAACGTCTTGATCATAGATCAACAAAAACAATCTTAGTTGGCATTCCCATAACGGTCAACTCTCAATCATCCATAATATACATACTTTACAACGTTAGTGGTGATATCGACAACTTTATACAAGAAATACATGGTTGGTTTATTTCGACCAACATACAACAATACTCTACAGATTCACTTTTTTTGAAATTTATTATTATTTTTTTTGAACTTGTAAACTATGAATTTTGATGTATTTTCACCATCTTCACGATCATAATAAATCCAGATATATTATCCATTCTCCTTCATACTTCGGATGTAAAAAAATGATTTCCAAAGGTAGTAAAACACACTGAAAGAATAAGCCAAAAAATATCCACTACTTTTACATTCCCAGTAGCATTATGCAATTTTCCCAACCAATCGTAGATAGAAAATTTTGTATTACGACAGGAAATACAATACTTTACAGAAAAGCAACTAGCAACCGATTAAGGACTTAATCTAATAGGGTAGGCTAAGGTGTAAAGATGTAACGAAACAAATATTTGGTATAAGAAAAGAATGGAATAACTCAGCAGGTTTTTCTAGAGGTATCTTACTCTAAAAATAAGAGTAGACAAAAGGGTTTATACGGGGTTTAACTAACCAGTGTAGTTAGTTAATATCATAACATGTATAGGATTTTTTGGTGTAATCCTAGAAATTTAACAGTTTAGAAAATATCACTCCATCTATTTAAAATAGTACTTATTATTGTGGTGTCGAATAGATATACCAAGCCAAGTTCTAAAGTCTACAACATCACTAGCACACTCACATTTTTGTGGAATTTGGGTAAACATTTGGAAACGAATAAGGTTGAATTCTCACAATATCTAACAAGGGTTATGTGTGCGGGTTATGTAACTAATAATTTCATAAAAGTATGCTTGAATTTTTTTTTAAATTTAGGCATAATTTAAGCATTTTATTATGAAAATATAGACAAGTAAGTGTTCTAATTCTCCTCCCCTACTAGAAATATAAAACGACCTCGTTGTATAAATATAACATTAAAAATGGGAAATTAAAAGAACTAGAATGAGAAACTCTCCAGGGATTTGCTCGGTATGATCCTCCATGTTGCGTTTATGAGCAAGATTATGTGTTGTGAAAGCGTTTGTATTCCAGCATGACTACAACACACAGAATTACAGAATATTAATACTCCACCAAAAGTCATCTTTTTTGTTTAGTAAGGCCATGTTTAAGATATAGGAAAAACCAAGGCAATTCTATCTTCGGTATTCAACGGTTAGAAAACAAAAAAAAACAAAAAACTGTACAGGAAGTCGATACACCGTAACCTAAAACCAGGATACGCCGTATTGATACCTGTAAAAAGTATCTAAGGTACGAGTCAGATTGTCAAATACGCTGTCTCATATTCATGAATACACCGTATAGATAATCTGACAAAAATGTTTAAATGCGGAAAAATAAACAATGGATAACTTCTAGACAATCAGTACGCCGTATCTATTGAGACTGGATACGTCGTATCGAAAGTCTGGGAAGACAGACTTGATAAAAATTGAAAAATAACATTCCGGGTTATCTCCCGCCAAGCACTTTTGTTTACAGCAAAGTATTTAAGTTAGACTTGTCTTTAGCTCTTCATTTGGTGCGTTTTACAAGCCACCCTTGGTCCTTCTTGCGAAAAATTTCATGGTAGACGCTGGACACAATTCCATCGGTTCTTTTCCAGGTCTTATACTCGCATGTGTTGACGCTGATGTATTCTTCATTAGTACCAAGCGAGTACCTAATTACTTCAAATTTTTTGGATTTGCACACTCCTTCATTGAGCAGTTCTTTCTCTTCATCATTACTAACCAAGATATCATTCAATTCACTGATATTATGCCTATAAATCTTCGGCTTATGTTTATCAAAACATTCTTGACCTATTTCAAACGCACAAATGTTGTTCCTTTCTTGAGCATTAAAATAAGTCTTGAAAAACTGGTCGAGATTGTCGTGGAGGTGGTTTGTGCTTTTAGATTCTTGTCTTTCGTCGTCACTTAATACAATCTCATCTGACAATACTTCATTATCACCACCTTTTATCCAAAATTCCTATAGTGCGTTCTTGGTTTTTCCATTCATTTTCCAATTATTTTTGAATTTTGAATTCAACCAATTAATGAAATCAAGGTAGTCTGGACCGTCGTCCACATCATCGCAAAACGATGTATTTTTATAGGTATGGGATAGGGGGTAGTATTTGAGAAAGAATTTTTCAGTTAATTCTTTCCAAGTAGTGATTTTGCCATCTACCTCATCTATCTACCACTTTCGCGCAGCTCTAGTAAGCGAGAGCGGGAAAACATGTAGTCAAAGTTGATGGGGATCAGTATTGGGAATTTTAATTAATTCCAGTATCGCCAGGACTTTTTTCGTGTGGTCAACTACGTCATTGCCATTCGTTCCATTGAAAGCATTATCCCGTAGTATTTTCAAAAATTCATACCGAGTTCGAATTTGGCATTTTTGTTGAACCCCGGTGTCGTAGTATTCGAGCCATAATCTGCTCGAACTTCCATCCTGTATTCTCCTAAAGTACGTTATGTCATAGTTCTAGATACAACTTTCCTTGATCAAACCTCAATATTCAGCACAACCTGAAACCAAGGTAAAAATAGCAGTAGGATTTACTCAAAAGAAAATAAATAGAGAAAACTAAGCACGAAAACTAAATACGAAAATTTAAAGTCTTTTCTTGTATCAGATAGTCGATATGCCGTATTCAATTGATTGAATACGCCGTATTGACTATAATGGAATACGCTGTATTGGTTTAAAAAGGTTGATACGCCATATTCAACTGGTAAATACGCCGTATCGATTACTCGACTAGAATAGTGTACGAAAACACACAAAGAAAATTAAACAATTAAAAACACATAAATTTAAACTAATTTAAATTACGTTAATCTAGGTTAAAACGAAAATACTAATAAAAATAAAAATTAACAACTTCACTCCTCGGTAACGGCGCCAAAAACTTAATGTGTCGTTGTGCCTAGGTATTATTTATTATAAAGTTTTACATTTATATTTTTCCGACTTTACCTAAAACCAACACTAATAGGCAGTGTACCCGATCAGTTGTAGCTTCGTTGGTAAGTAGGGTGTCGATCACTAAGAGCGAGAGTGTTAATTCCTAAGTCTACTAGTATTTAGTTATCTATGTTAGTTCTAATCTAAGTTAGTTCTAAGTTAAACCTATGCTAAACCTAATTCTACTGGATAAAGGGGGTTTTCAGTCTTGATGGTAACTTAAACCTATTTTAGTCACGATAACACATGCAAGCAAATAATTAGAAGTTAGAAGAGCGGTCAAGCCTATTTTAAGGAAACTGTATTAACCATGATTAATTTGATTAAAACGCAGGTTTGTTTATTAGTGCAATGATTGACTTATCTCGAGGGGCATATCATTCCTAGATTTAGGCGGTACTTCTTCCTAAAACCTAGACACGCTAATTTTGTCACAATTAAACGCATCCGCATAAAGCAATCTTTTGTTGATTATAATCTATCCTAGAAGATTAATAATGGTGATCTTATTAAACCCTAGCTCAACGAGACTTTACTAACTTACTGCTTAACAACATCTTATATACTAGTAGTCCACTGTCCAAGTCCTTACCAAGGGAATCAGAACGTCATTTGTTGATCCCAGGTCACCTGCTAGTCCAACTTGTTCACTAAACCAATGGCAAGGATAGGTCATTATTTGTTATCCTATGATTCTAGATATATGAATTGCGAATATGGAGAGTTATCCCGGTATCTAGCTAGCTCGATATTTTGCATTCCTAGATCCAGTTGAATGATAGGTCGCATACTTAAGCACGTAAACGTGTATAAATTGATAAACATAATCAACAATCAACGATAAATTAAGAAATCGAGATAAACAAACCAAACATTAAATCTTCATAAACATGGCTAATACCTAAAGGTATTAGCCCATAAACATTGTAATGAATACAAGAATAATAATCGAATCAACCAAGGTAAACTAACCGAGTTAAACGAATGATACCAAAAATCGAATGATTATTAGAGTATAGATTATTACAAGGTGTTTCCTATGGAATTAGGTGCGTTACTTGACCTTCTTTGCTCTTCTTGCCTTTTAAAAATTGTCTTTTATGGTTAGTGTATCAAAAATATGTTCAAGCACACCTTAAACTCTTGTTTAGGGATTTGTATTGAGGTCAATATGGCGTAGTGGAGGTTTCTTAGAGTATGGACCACGTTCAATATCTTCTAGAATCTTCAAATAATCTTCAATACGACGTATAGAATCTTCTGGATATGGCGTATTGCTCTTTAATTCTTCATGGTTTCTTATGAAGTGCAGGTACAAATAGATCGTATGTTCCTTGATGGACACGGCGCATAGGTTGTCAGAACATTAATCTTCAGATTTCTTTGTTTAAGTTCTAAAATGCGTGCCTTTTAGCATAACTTCACCAATTACTCCATAATTACTATAAATAACAACTTTAAGCAATTAAGTACCAATTCATGCAATAATTATACAAAATGGGTAAGAAACATGGGTAAATGATGATATAAAAGTGACGTTCTTTGATGTCATTGTTTGCCTGAACAAGCTTGTCAGTTTGATCCCTGTGATCAACATTCTCTTCATAGTATCCTTCAATGGATGCCATGAGGTCAACATAAGTGTAACACCCCCAAAAATCAGGACAACGCAGCGGAATGGTTGCAATGTTGGGGTGCTACTTCAGGGCACAAAACACAAGTCACAGAAAACGACCTCAAAAGAGACGTTTTAAGATAAATTTCACATTTGATATATTAAAATCAGAGTTTACAAATTATTTAATGGTACTCAAATTATTAAGCGTTCAAAAATATATCCGCG
>BQNB010000155.1:0-98225 GCA_026074375.1 Tanacetum coccineum | reverse complement strand
GGAAGATTTCTAGTTGTTTTTGGTACCCATGTTCGGCTATAGTGGGTTTTACACAAGAATTGATTTGATTTTTGTGTTATGGTTTAAAAGTGGGTCTTGGTTTGAGTCTAGGTATTTCCGGGGTGTGTCTAAATGTATTTTATTACGATACGTAACCCTTTTACGTGACCAATAAAAAAATAAAATACGCAAAGTTAATAATTATCCTCTTAATAATTATTTATTACTCGGTTGATGTAAACCTTAATTTATTTGATGACTGTTTACATCAAATGGTTATTTCTAGTCTACGCGATTTAGCTCAAAAGTAAAATTAAAAGTAAACGCGTATCAGACCAAAGTAAATAGTGACGAATTTTAGGAGTCGTAAAATGACCTGAAATTGAGAAATGTTACAATGTTGACACTTTTAAGCATGTATTTCTCAGGTGAATAAGTTGTATGACGTTCTTGATGTGCATTGGAGTCCAAACTTTTAAAGAATACATTCATGGATTTCTTTATGCATACAAACTATCATTTCTCGTTATACTAATTTAATTCTTCATTTTGATGCAAATTATTGGGAAAAATGTTATAACTTATTTATTTCAATCAAATCAATGAGGTTACTTTTCAAACGACTCATTTAGAGGTCGTTCTCTTATATTTGTGCTATTGTATATTGAAGTAATGCCCCCAATTACATTTCCACTGCGACATATTTTGGGGGTGTTACAGATTGGTATCTAGAGCCAAGGTTATAGAGAACCTGGTCATATATTTTTACCTGGACTATAACCATTTTCACAAACACTGCACCACATAAAACTTTTCATGTGCATACACTACTTGCATACACTATTTGCTTACATGATTTACATACATGCTTACCCTATCTTGTGTATATTTCTACACTTGTCTTATATACTATGCTTATATAAAACCATAGATTGTCACAGCACTATGACCACACCTCGTCTCACACCTTTTCCTGCTACTACACCACGTGCCAGAGTATTTGCTCCGTTTGTCATCATATCTGATTCTAACGATGAGATTACTACCTTACCCGTTAGACCCGCACCACCGTCACCGGATCGCACACCGGCTTAGTATGGCTATCCACTGAATTCTGGTGACGACTCATCAAACGAGAATCTGAGTGAGACCGCTAAGTCACTCCACACCCAGACTTCTTTGACATCAGTTGTTCATCCACCACCTACCCAACCCCTACTACTAACCCTGCCTTTCATGTCGACCAGCAAAGGGGATCTTGATGCCACTAGGCTACAGGGAAGCTATGGATCAATGGAGAACTGCATCACCATCTACCTATCATCCACTACTTCCATCAGAGATACCATCATTATCATTACCACTATCACTCTTGACATCATCATCTTCACCACCACCATCACTTTTACCATCCTCATCTCGTAAGAGATCCATATCACCCTCACCATCACTACCATCATCAGTATCACCATCACCACCACCAACAGCAGTACCACCACCACCAAAGCATATTGAGTCAGTTGGGGATGACATAGAGGCTAGCTTCTGGGATCTTGAGAGGCATCTTGGTCCATATACAGATATATTAGCGTCATTAGTAGCATCTTTTAGATTATATCCTACTAAACTTGAGTAGTACTCAGTTGGTAGCATTAATAAAAAACTTGTACTCTTTTACTCATGTAAAACGATGTATTAAGTATTAACCTACGTTGTTGGTTATGATTATGCTATTTTATGAGGTTGATTTATTTATGCCATGGTTGTTTTTATCTTATATCGCTGCTTGTCGTGGTCTCATTTTACATATATGCTGTCTCTTTGCGTGTTGTGATTTTACCTTGGATGAAATCTCATTATATATTATTTTCCTTGTGATCTTAAGGAAACAATGTCAACTACGAACCAGGGGATGAGTTTTGAAAAAATCAAGCAGATTATAGCCCAACGAGTGGCTAATGCTATCGAGACTATTGCTATCTACGAGGCAAAGACCCGCGTGGCTCGCGACTTAATGAACCGGGTCGAACAACAGAAAGAAAAAGTAGCAGAGCATGCTAGCAACAAGAGGAAGTGGGAAGGTGACCACGGTAGAAGCTTTAACCAACAACAAATCAAAGAGCATAAGGTGATTAAAGCACATACTGCCGAGCCAAGCAACAAGAAAGGCTATGCTTGAAATCTACCATTATGTAACAAGTGCAAGTTTCACCACACCAGCCCGTGTATGGCAAAATGTGGCAATTGCAAGCAGGTTGGTCATCAAACTAGAGATTGTAGGACCCTAGTCCTGAGAGCGAAGCAGAGGCCCTTAGTGGCAAAACAGAAAGCTAAAGTTACCTGTTATGAGTGTGGAAGGCTAGGACATTACATGAATGGTTATCCAGATAGGAAGAACCAGAACCAAGTAAACAAGCAATGGAATGGAAAAACTTGTGGAGACTCTAGTGTCATGGCAAATAATGTTAAGGTTTAGGGAGAGACCTTCCCGTATTACCTAGTGAAACCTAAGCAGAAACTTTCTTAGACTCTATTTCCTATAGGAATTTGTGTTGTACTTTCTTTTGAATTTCATTGTACGCTTGGGTGATTTAAATTATCTATCAAACTAATATGTCATGAAAACCTTGTCGATTTTACTTTAACTCTCTATTTATTTATACAAGCCACTCCCTAAACTATTATAACCCTTCAAACATTTTTACAACTACATTATAAACCATTTCACTACCACTTGATAAACTATTTTACTAATCATTATCTTACTATCGTAAAATGAACTAACATCTTATAAACTATTCCACAATCACTTTATAAACTATTCACACTATCGTTAATAAACTGTCTTACTATCATTAATAATTTATCTTACTATCGGGTAATAAACCCTCATTTCATAAACTATTTTACTATCGCTTTAAAAACTATTTTACTATTGTAATAAACTATTTTACTATCATCTAGTAAAATACCACCTTATAAACTATGTTCTTACCATCACATAAACCATTTTGCTATTACCCAATAACTTATTTTATTATTACCATGAAAAAAAATGCTTTACCATTACCTTATGAAAATTTTGCTAACACATATAAACTATATCACTATTATTTCATAAACAAATTTACCATCATATATAAAATAACTCGTTATCATTTTACGAACTAGGTTGCTTCCATCTCATAAACTATTTTGCTACCATCTATAAACAGATTCGCTATTTTTTTATAAACCAAGTTACCATCACTTATAAACTACTCAACTATTGTTTTGTAAACTAAAAACTATTTCGCCATTATTTTATAAACAAAGTTACTATCAGTTTTAAAATTTTCTTTTAGCCATCTTATGAACTATCTTCTTGATATCTTATATAGTATTTTGCTATCATCTTAAAAACCACGTAACTATCATCTTACAAATCATTTTGTTTTTATTTTATGGAACTATTTTGTTTTCATCATATAAATTATTTTACTATCACCCCATGAGCTACTGAGCTATTATCTTATAAACCATCTTACGGTTATCTCTTAAACTATTTTGTTGTCATCCTATAAACTATCTTGTTTTATTTTGTGAATTAATTTATCACACTATAAAAGTATTTTGACACTGCTTTATGCATAACATTAGTTTGAAGAAATTGAGCACTTCATCGTTAGTCCTCAATTATACATAGCCTGATCTCCTATGTCTGATTCAGGAAGAACCATGCCATGCTAGTAGTAGTCACCTTAAAACTTGTGTCAAAACTAATTTTCTATTTATATCCCCGAAAAGCAAAAAATTTGTGCGTATCCATAAAACGTGTTTGTCATGGAAAACTGAATTAGTAATCAAAGTAGCTAAGTAGACCTTTACACCACCTTACCACTTAGAGTTGGCATTATCTTACACCAAATCCTTTGTCGAAAAGTCAAGACGCATCACTAGTCACCCTAGGAAAATCCGCTAACAAGTTTACTCGCCATTAAGAAATATACTAAATCACCCACTCAACACCGACATAATACCATAGGGCTTAGTAGTTGCGACACCATCATAGGTACAAATTCGTTATCACCCTGGAAAGAAAAATATTAGCTGGCGCTTTAAGCCGAAAGGAACATATAAGGCCACTAGGAGTCAAATTTTAATCATAGCAATAAATATTAACCCACCATCGTAAATCTTGGATGCTCAAGCTGAAGCAATCAAGGAGGAAATTGTAAAGAATGAAGAATCATCATGGTATAGTCAAGGAGTCGAAACCCGTCCCGATAGGACACTCTGTATTTAGAAGTATAGTTGGTTACCATGTTTTGGAGGATTAATGAAATTGATTATGCAAGAGTCGCATAAGTCTAAGCATTCTATCCACCCTAGATCTAACAAGATGTACCATGACTTGAAGAAATTATATTGGTGGCCCAACATGAAAGCAGATATTGCCACCTACGTCTGCAAATGTTTGACATGCTCAAAGGTCAAGGCTGAACACCAAAAACCATCTGGTTTGTTGGTACAACCTGAGATACCTCAATGAAAATGGGAGAAAATCACTATGGATTTTATCATGAAGCTATCTAAGACGTCAATTGGTACGATACCATTTGGGTAATTATTGATCGTCTTACCAAGTCTGCTCACTTTTTGCCAATGAAGGAAACTGATTTGATGAAGAGACTGACAAGACTCTACTTGAAAGAAGTGGTCTCAAGACATGGAGTACCAGTCTCTATCATTTCTGACCGTGATGGCAGATTTACATCACATTTCTGGCAGTCGCTCCATAAAGCTTTGGGTACTCGTTTGGATATGAGTACGGCTTACCATCCGCAGACTAATAGACAAAGCAAGAGAACCATTCAAACTCTTGAAGATATGTTGCGCGCCTGCGTAATAGATTTTGGAAATGGTTGGGATAAGCATTTACCGCTAGTGGAGTTCTCATACAACAACAATTATCATACTAGCATCAAGGCTGCACCATTTGAAGCACTCAATGGTCGCAAGTGTCGATCACCTGTTTGCTGGGCTGAGGTCAGAGATGTTCAACTCACTGGCCCAGAAATCGTTCATGAAACTATCGAGAAGATTGTACAAATTAAAAGCAGAATTCAAGCCGCACGTGATCGTCAGAAGAGTTACGTCGATGTGAGGCGTAAGCCTTTATAATTTCAAGTGGGAGACATAGTCATGTTGAAGGTATTACCTTGGAAAGGGGTTATCCGTTTTGGCAAATGGGAGAAGTTGAAGCCTAGATATATTAGACCTTTCAAGGTGTTAGCGAAAGTAGGAACCGTTGCTTATAGACTCAAAATTTATCAACAATTAAGCAGGGTTCATAGCACGTTTTGCATGTCTAATTTGAAGAAGTGCTTGTTCGACGAATCGCTCGTAATTCTGTTGGATGAGATCCATATTGATGACAAGTTACATTTCGTTGAAGAACCCGTGGAAATTATGGACTGAGAGGTCAAGCGGTTGAAGCAAAGCCGCATTTCTATCATCAAGGATCGATGGAACTCTAAGAGAGGCTCAAAGTTTACGTGGGAATGCGAGGATCAATTTCAGAAGAAGTAGTCACACCTTTTCGCCAACCCCGCACCTTCGTCAAATGCCACGACTTGAGCTTTGGGGACAAAGCTCTTTCAACGGAGGAAGACTATGACAACCCACAATTTCAGGTCATTTTACGTCAATAAACTCAAACTATTTACTTTGAACTTTTACCCGTTTACTTTTAATTTCAACCGTTAAGGTAAACCAAAAGTCAACAATTAACGTAAACCGGCATTAAACAGATAAAAGTTTACGTTAAACAAGTGTTATTTAATTATTACGAAGGATAATTTATAACTTTTCATATTTTATTTTTATACGTTATGTAAAATGCTTACGTTTTGCATTATGAGCTTTTATGCATGCATGTAAACTATACCATCTTTACCAATACCTACAATATTTATACCTTATCAAAAATTAAATATTTCCCTCCCCTAAATCATAACCCAACCGATCACATATAGCTTACACCAAAACATATACCATTTGCTAGTTTATGCAATATATCTAGGCCTTGATATTTAGCACATGCAAAATCAAACTAACTACCTAATCTCTTACAAAATGTCTTACAACAAGCAACTTCCCCATTTTTCTTCTTACAAACCCACGGCTCCTCCATTCTTTTTTGAATTATTATGATAACTTGTCATAAGATATTTTGCTAGTAAAGTCTTTATATACATTTCACTTAGCCTTTCTTACTCATTAGATAACTAGCAAAACAAATAATACTCTCTCATTTTTCTCTCATTTTGACCGGCCAAGAAATAGAACCAAGCAAAAATATAGCTTATGATTTTTAGCAAGGATATTCCAAGGTGTTTTAAGGGTCTAAGTAGATATCAAACAATTTGGGGTTTGATTTAGGCTAGTCTTGTTGTTCTTACCACCTCATCTTCATCCAAGGTTCATCTTAATTTCTTCATACTTTCATAATAATTATTTTCATATGATCATCTTGTGTGTAAAGTTATATCACCACTTCGTTTGTTGTTTTAAGAAGCTTTCAAGAAAACTAAGAATAAATATAAGCATACTAATACTTGCAAGATGTAACATAATTATTAAACATGTTGGAGCTTTTGAAAAAAAATATTTATTTTGGTATATTACAAGTGCTAGTTAAATTATTAATCTTGTTGTTAAATAAATTGTTCATAAACTAGTTTATGTAGTTTTAGAATTTATTTATGTTCTTGGAGTTTTGTTCATAATATTGTGAAGAGTTAGATGGGATTAGGTTAGTTGGATGTTGTTGATTTTGGAAGAGGTTGAAGTGTATAGATTAGAGGTTATTGTTGGGTAAAAATAAAGTTAAAATTATAGTTTTAAGTGTATAAAACATCCCTCTTTACAGCCGGTTTTAAACAGAATGGTATTGATTTTTCGACGAGTTAAAACCTTAAAAATAGGTTAGGACATCTTAATACGAATCCGTGGACATAAAGAACTCGAAAAACGGATGTAAAACGAAGAAGTTACGGTCAAAACAAGATTTGAAACAATACCGGCAAATGCAGTTTTTTTATATAATCTGGCAGAATTGGTTTTCCTAATTTTGACCCCTTTCAGGTCTGAACCGGCTTAAGTATAAAAATATAAACTTGCTCGGAATGATTTTTTGGTAAAGCAATGCAAGTTTTGAAGCCCGAAAATGTAAAACAGAGGAGTTATTCTTAATCAAACATGGACTATTTTTCGAACAATGACATGAGATTTCCTATACACTATTTACAAGCTAAGAATGCTGTTAGGAATAGTAATTTGGGTTTTTGGACATTTGGACTATAAAAACCTTAGGAAATAATATAGCATCACTTATATAATATTAATACGCGTTTTAAACTTTATAAATATTATTTTATAAATTAAGTAGTCTATATATATATATATATATTGTCGTTATAAAAATAATAAAAGTGGTAAATTGAGCGTAATAGACAATAATCAAATTTATGGCTATTAGAATATATTACAAACGTATATACTTGAGAATTAAGTGGTAAACATAACGTAATCACTATTTTGATAAATAAACTAAAACTAAAACTATTAGGTGGTGATATAACGATATAAAATGCATCGTTTTAATTTATTTGGATTACGTTATTCTAAATCGACCAATAATTAAATTGGTTGCATAACCCGTTTCTTTTTTGTTTGTTTTTCCATTATTTTTTACTTTGCTTTTATTTTCGCGTCGGTATTCATTGTGATTTTTTTCTAAAATCAATTCCATCACTTAAAGTGAGTTTATAGCCCCACTTTACTTGTTTAACAATACTTTACAAATCTCGGGGTGAGATACATGCCTTGTTTTACATTTGGACGCAAGTACTCTTTTAAACATATTACGAGTTGCCTAAGTAGCGATAACCCATTATGCCTAGTATCATGAACTGTTAATTACTTTGTGTAAGCGCGTGTGTGATAAATAGATGTATTTGGGATTGACATCCCCGTTCGGTTAAGTCATGCTTACTAGCTTCGGATGACCGAACTAACAGACCTATACCATATCAGATTTTGGATGTTGTGGGTTGAACATCTACACAGGACATTATTGCATAAATATGCACACATACATAGTTGTAGCTTCAGTGTCATTAGCTTAGTGCAATCGTAATTACATATTTTGATTTTGTATGTGTTACATTATTTCATACATTAAACTATTACGGTCCTACATTTATACATACATAAACCTATAAACTCACCAACTTTATGTTGACACTTTTAAGCATGTAATTCTCAGGTGAATAAGCTGCATGACGTTCTTGATGTGCATCAGAGTCCAAACTTTTCAAGAATACATTCATGGATTTATTTATGCATACAAACTATTATTTCTCGTTGTACTAGTTTAAGGCTTCATTTTGATGCAAATTATTTGGACAAATGTTATAACTTATTTATTTCAATCAAATCAACGAGGTTACTTTTCAAACGACTCATTCAGAGGTCGTTATCTTATATCTTGTGCTATGGTATTTTGAAGTAATGCCTCCGGTTACCTTTTCGCTGCGACATATTTGGGGTGTTACATTTTGGCCCTTTGTGTTTTAGAAACCTTTTAAAACTTTATTAATATTTTTCCTAGTTAAAGCAACTATTAGGAATGGTCAGATTTAGACCCTAAAGTTTTTAAGACCTAGAACACTTATTACTAAATTACCATTAAATCCTAAAGTTACTAACTTATGACATTTTAGGTCCTTGGAGTTTAAAACAAATTAACTCCCCCTCAAACTATGTCTAAATTAAGTTAAAACTTTTTCTCGATACATTCCCGTGAAAGCATTATCTTTTAGAAATTTTGAACGCACATTTCTCCCCCCCGAAAAAATATCCATAGTCTATTTAAAGATTTCTTGGATTTGTTCGATGAATTGAATTTCTATGAAGCATTTTTAGGAAAATGTCTTGATTAATCATGTCTCCCCCTTGAACAAAGATCCGTAGTCTATTTAAAGATTTCTTGGATTTGTTCAAATGTTTGACTTTTCTTGCAAAAACTTTTCCATTTATGAAAAAACTAATTATGAAGTTATTTCCAGCTTTTTGAAAATTGAGTGACCCTAACATGATTTAAAGAATCATTTTTATAAAGTAAAATTTGTTCGGGTCAAAGAAGATTTCTCTTCTTTTAAAAGAATAAGCGCACTGACACGTACACTTATCGTATCTAGAAAACCCGAGTTACAATTTAAAATAATTGTAAACCATATACTTGAGTTTATAAACTTTGAATGTTTTTATTATGCTCAAGTTGGAAAAGATTTCTCTTTTCGTTGTTAAGGATAAACACACTGAAACGTGTATTTTCCTTTTCTTTAAGGACCAAGTTGTTATCTGACATGTGATGACAAACCATAGAAAAAGAAATGACATGCTTTAAAATGTTTTGAACTTTCACTCGAGCTTTATCTATAATCCTGTTTCATTATTAAATGGCATTTCTAAGATCATTGATATTATTGAAATTGAAAGACATGTCGAGAAGATTATTTTAATATTTTCAAATTTTCTTATTTTGTATTTTCTTTTCTAGTTTTATATTTTATATTTTATTTTTGTAAATGTTTATAATAAATGAAAATATTATTGTGTTTTTATTTTTGAAATATGTTACATATGATACAATGGATACTAAAAGTAGTAATTTAGAATTACTCTTCATCTTTAGACTCTGCAAGAACTTTTAGTTTTTCCGATGTAATGCTTTGCATACCGAGGCGGTTGATCAGAAATTCGAAGCGTTATCTTGCAAGTGCTTTAGTGAAGATATTCGCCAACTGATAAGCAGTCTTGATAAAGGATAGTTCAAAAACCTCATTTTCAACTTGCTCTTTGATAAAGTGGTAGCGAATAGCGATATGCTTCGTCTGTGAGGGCTGAACGGTGTTGCAAGATAAGGCAATTGCACTCTTAGAGTCACAGTACAAAGGAATCTGGTTGTAGTCAAATCCGTAATCGGTTAACTAAGACCACATCCATAGGATCTGTGCACAGCAACCTGACAAGGAGACATATTCAGCTTCATTTGTAGATATTGTAGTACACTTTTGCTTCTTAGACGACCAGCTAACAAGCTTTTCACCTAGAAACTATGCACTACCCGATGTACTTTTCCTTGAGTCTTGAAAACCTGCATGGTCAGCATCCGCCAAAGCCGTTAGATCAAAACCGGTGTCCTTCAGATAGCAGAGTCCCATGTTAATGGTACCTTTGAGGTATCAAAAGACCCGTTTTACCGCAGTTTGGTGCTTTTCGGTAGGCTTTGCCTGATACCGAGCACACATGCAGACAACAAACACTAGGTCGGGACGACTTGCTATGAGGTAGATCAAGGAACCAACCATACCTCGATAACGAGTACCATCTACTGGTGTCCCGTTTGGATCCTTATCAAGTTTAGATCTTTCCATCATGGGAATGTCAACAACATCACATTGTTCGAAACCATACTTTTTGAGCATCTTAAGAGCATATTTAGATTAATTTATGAAGATGCCTCTGGGACTTTGAGAAATTTGAAGTTTAAGAAAAAATGACATTTGTCCCATCATTGACATCTTAAAATGTTTGCTCATTTCATTTGCAAATTTGTTACAAAAGATTTGATTAGTAGAAGCAAAATTATATCATCAACATAAATTTGTACTAGTATATGATCTTTGCCTTCCTATCTAGTGAACAACGTCGGATCAACCACACCTTTAACAAATTTCTAACTGAGAGGGAATTTGGATAGCAGGTCATACCATTCGCGAGGAGCTTGTTTCAAACCATGTAGAGCTTTCTTTAATCGGAATACATGATTCGAATGCTCTAGATTGACAAATCCTTCTGGTTGACTCACATATACATCTTCCTTTAATATCTCATTCAGAAAAGCCGTCTTCACATCCATCTGATACACTATCATGTTTTTATGTGCAACATAAGCTAAGAATATCATGATGGCTTTAATACGAGTGACTAGTGCAAATGATTATTTGAAATCGATCCCCTCTTTTTGACGATAACCTTTTGCAACTAGTGACGATAATTGTTGTCTTGTGGAAACAGGTTTTAAAGGATCGTCGATGATTGTTACTAGAGTATGATCTTTTGTCCATCTTTTGGTGTTTATTGGAGGTTGTTGGAAAGAATGCATATTTGAAGTGTTGATAATCCTTGATGATGACTTAGCGGAGCAAATTTCTGGAGGAGCAAATGGATTGGTAAAAGTATCACTATCAAATTTTGTATCTTCTTCATTGAATGGTTGTTCAACATTTAGAAAATTAATTGGTGTGATTGTTGTTTCATTGTTTGGTGAGGTACTTGGAGAGGGAGCATCTTGATCAATGGTAGTAGAAGAAGAAGCACCGGCTGTATCTAGTATTGGTAGAGTTGCAGCAAAAATTGTTAGAGATACAACACTTGGGGGAGATTTGAAGTACTCATCGAACATTGGTTGGAACAGCAAATCCTAATCATTCTTTGATGGATGTTTAGCTGATGTTGAAACAGCCTGGATTGGTACGAGTCCTGAACTAATTTGTCCAGAATTCAACAGTTGGAGCTCAGGTCCTGAACTGTATTGTTTAGTAGCTATCTGGGTTAGTTCATCAAACTAAACATGAATGGTTTCCATTATCATCCGAGTTCTTTTGTTATACTAGATACGGTAAGCCTTTTTGGATAGTGAGTAACCAATAAAGATTATAATATCTGCTTTAAGCTGTAGTTTCCCAAGATCCTCATAGTCGTTTGTTGGATAACAGAGTGCATTAAAGACGTAAAGGAACTTTAGGTCTGGTTTACAACCTCTGAGCATCTCATATGGAGTCTTATCATAATAGGTATGTACGAGGGATCTGTTTTGAGTATAACACGCAGTAGCAACAACTTCAGCCTATAGAAATAACAGTGATTTAGAGAATATAAGCATGATCCTAGCAGCCTCTACTAACGTACGATTACACCTTTCAACGACACTGTTTTGTTGTGGAGTTCGTGCTACAGACGTTTGATGAGTGATTCCAACATCGTCCGTATATTCTTTCAATGTCCGATTGATAAACTCAGTCTCGTTATTGGTAAGAAGATATCGAACTGTTGCTTGAAGACTGACTTAAGCTTGTTTCAAAAACTTGATAATAGTCTCAGGAGTCTCGTCTTTTGTTCTCAAAAACTTTACCCATATAAATCGTGAATAGTCATCAACGATTACTAGGATATACCTTTTATTATTTATGCCTTCCACCTGCATTGGACCACATAAATCCATATGTAAAGTATGAAGTTTTACATCTGAACTTGGTCCTGGCTTTGGTTTGTGGGATTCTTTCTTGCTCTCTCCCATTTGACATGCCGAACATAAGTATTCTTTAGCATACTTTAACTTAGGAAAACCTCTAACAAGATCTTGTTTTGCAGGCTTTTAATGGTGTTGAAGTTTAAATGAGATAAACGACGATGCCACAACCATGATTCTATTTTTGAAGCTTTGGATAATAAACAGATGGGGGAAGACTTCATCATATCTTTTATCGAGATTGTGTATAATTTAGAACCACGAGATCCTGAAAGTAGATCCACACCGTCTAAGTTACGAATGAAGCACGTATGTTTCCTGAAAGCTACTTCAAGATCTGAATTATAGAATTGCCCGGCTGAAAATAGATTATGACCAAGTCCTTCAACGTAGTAAACACGTGTAATCAACACATTCCCAAACTATAAATCACCATAACCTATAATTGCTGCAAAATGATTGTTGCCAAATCTAAAAGTGCCGATAAACTTGGAAACAAAGTTGAGAAGTTTATCACGTTGACCAGTCATGTATTTGGAAAACCTAGAGTCTAAGTACCAAAGAACAATTTCTACAACCTGTACAAAAAAAAGAAAACTATTTACATAAACCTGAATCCTCAACTTTTGATTGGGTTCCATACTGTTAGCAGACCTAGGTTATGCCTAAAAATCTGACTTCGCGGATGAGGAATCCAGAATCTCATAATTTTGTATGAAAGCCCAATAAGGAGGATTAAATGGATGAACATAGCAATTTATATGGGCTCTAATCAAAAAGTTTTTGGCAATTGAATATCGCATCCTTGTTTCCTCACTAGGTGCAATAGCAGGAATCCTAATGGTGTGAATTCTATTTCCTGGAGGCACTATAGTGGCAGGAGAGTATTGAATGATGTTTCCTCCCATGTTAAATATCCATCATGTTGGTTTCCATCCAAGACCTACAGAAATAAAGACCCTACTAGTTGGTTTCCACTGATTCTTTTCTTTTTGTTTTACAAATATCACCTTTTTATGTTTATTTACATTTTTCAGATATTTAACAACACACGCATATTTGCAGAAAACAAACATTCATTACAAGATAAGAAAATGTTCTCAGAATTGTTTGACAAAGCAACATTCTTAAGATTCGCATTACAATCCGAAACATGATTGTTTTTATTAGAACTAGACTTAAACTTCATATGTTGGGCTTCTACTGTATTCTTTTCACTCATACTTGATCATCGCTGGATCCTATCATTCCTTGTATTGCTCTTAAGCTATGATCCGCTAGCATTAGTATAGCTTAATCTACCTATAGAATGCAACATAGTGTTATTAGTCTTTTGAACGTTTTGTTTTGCTACATATTGTTGTGTGTTAGTTACACTTGTTTTGTTAAAACCTGATGTGTCAAGGTAAGGCTTATTGTTCCTTTTATGACTTGTAGCGGGAGCCTACTTTTCATTCCCGCTTTCAGTGAAAGGGCATGAAGCACTAACATACACTAGCAATTCTTGAATTCGCTCAACAAACTTAGAAGCATAACCTATATGTTCATCTAAAGGTTTTAATGCTCTAGCTTCTTCTAATAATTCGTGTAGTGTTTCTACGTGCCCTTTATTGACTCTAAGATAGTCTTGATGCACATCCTTATTGTTCCTAAAGTAAGCATTGATTGGTTCAAACTCAATCTTAAGCAGAATTGAGGCAAGAAATTTTGTGCATTTCTCAATTATTTTCTTGTTGCTATGCAAGTGTGAAGTAACTGTTTTTGACAAATCATTTTTCTTAACAACTTTAGGAATAAACTATAGTTTTGGAAACGGAGTTACAAAATAAAGTTTAGTTCCTGAGGTTGAAGGTTTTTCAAACTTAGTATTCACACTTGTACCACTCTGATTCATTTATGGTTCAAAAAACTTTGTTTGTAACTGTGCTCTAAACTTAGCACTTTCAGAAATCTGATCATTAAGTCTTTGTTGCAAAGAGTCAGTTGTAAGTTTATTATGAGCCCGTGTCTGCTTAATTAAATCATAAAGCTTTTTATATTCTAACTTAATGTGTTCTCTCTCTTTAACTAAAGAAGAAACCTGAAAAGTTAGAGACACGTTCTCATCCTTAATTTTCTGAATCCCAGAATCAACATCTGATGTTTCACACAAATTCATTTGACTTTTTCCTTTCAATGTTGCTAACAGTTGTTTCAACTCATTAATAACAATTGATTTCTCTTGTAACTGAGCTTGTAAATCAGTTATTTCAACAGATTTGTTATTGATTGAATTAATCAAAAATTTATTATTCTTTGTCAGAGATTCATGACAAATTATTTGTTCTTTGTAATTTGAAAAGCAAGTTCAATAGAAATACTGTACTCAAGATTTGCAAAACGTTTTTGCAGTTCACAAAATGACTTGTTTGTTTCCCTTTGATTCACAAGCTCAGTTTCAAGACTAGAACAACTTTCACAATTATCAACTCTATTAAAAGATCTCAAATAAGCACACATAACAGATATTTTCTTCTAAGATTAGATCATTGTTTATCAAAAGTTGTTTCTTTTCGATCTCAAAAAATATTTCTTTTCTACTGAACATTGGTCCACTTCATCTTTCATTTGTTTAAAGATTGATTTCATCTCATTAACCTCTTTGTAAAGATCTGTTTCAAAAGATTTGAAAGATTCTTGTAGGTTTTTGAAAAATGGTATGACATCATCTTTGAAAGCCTCTTTGACATGCATAACACCCTAATTTCTAACTTGAACCTCAGAAAGGACAGTTCTGTTTTTGATGCAAGTATCAAAATTATCAAGTAAATCTTTTACTTTTTTGAAGATTATCTTTTATCATACTTTTTATTGGAAGTTTTTTAGGGAAAACTTTTGGTGGTGTTGGTTTATCAACAGATGGAAGTGGTGATGAAGTTGATGCCTAGTAGACTTGTTCTGCAGACAACTATTTTTGTGGTACAAAGTACTCATATAGTTTATTCAATTTTGAATAATCAGTTGGTTTATCATCATGTTTCGCTTGTTTTTCTTTCATTTTTAACCGACTTTCTTCAGCAGTTATCAGTGTGTCTTCAGAATCATGCACATAGATTGGATCATGTTTTTCAGTTAAGGCCTTTGCATTATACAACACAAGTTGTAATCGTTGAGCTTGAGTTAGATACAAAGGATTTTGATAACCAAGAGTTGTTTTATGTGCTTCATCATAAAATTTGTTTGGTTTGGTTAGCATATGCATTGTTTGAGTAGTTTGACCTGCTTTGTAAACAACGTTTTCCAATTTCTTTTTAGTTCTTTCCAATTCCACAATTTCATTGATGTTCTTATCATACTTCTTAACTGACTCTTTTTTGTATTTTTCAAAATCATTTTTGAGAGAATTTTATTTGTATCAAATTTTCAATTTCCTGTCTTTGAACAAAAATTTTGGATTCATAAGCTTCCACTTTTTGATTCTGATCAACAATGATAGTTTGTAATTCAGAATCTAAAAACGCTTCTCTTTTAGACAAAAATTCTTTAGAATTGTATTTTTTTTCCAAAGTTTTGACCTTTTCTTTGTATCGTTCAAGCTCACTGGTTAATGATTCATTTATAGACTTAGCCTCTTGATTTACCTTGTTACAATGTTCAACTTGGCCTTTCATTTGTTCTATTACAGACAATATCATAGCATCTTTGTTTTGTTCAGAAGGAGGAACATATTAAGAATCATCAGTTTCAATAGTAACCATGTAATCAGTGTACGATATAACATTGATGTCACTCGTAAGTTCATCACATGTATCATTATTAGAAAAAATATGTTCAATATATGCCGTCTCTTGAACATCAGAATTAAGCACATTATTCTCAAGATAGTTGTCGTAATGTGGTACCTCAGAGATTATGTTTGAATCATATGTCGGACTAACTGTATCACCATTGATTGATCCTGCATGAGAAAGACTTGCCATAAAGATTACACTTACAGTAGCTTCATCATCACAATTTGAATCATATGCATTAACATGGTCTGCCTTGAAATTTGATGTAGTGTGCAGCTGAAGATCCTCACCATCATCTATTTCTTCTAACCTATTTGCCAAAAAATATTGCTGGTCTTCAGCTGAAGATCCTCGCCATCATCTATTTTTTCCAACCATTCGGCATCCTTAACCCTCTTCTTTGAAATACATTGCTTTGTTATGTGTCCCTTACCTTTACAATTATAACCCATATTACTCTTGATTAATTTGCATTTACATCACTTACATTGTTGACACCCCTTGTTCTTGTAGCTTGAATATTTGCAGCGTTAACCCGATAACTTTGAGACTGACGTCCTTGAATGTTCTAAATAGTAACTCGGCCATCTTGAATAGTGGCTTGAGTTCTTGGGTTTGACGAAGTCCAGAGTTGATTATTTATAGGTGGAAACTTAGAGTTCATGGTTGTACTGAGAAACATCATAGCTTTGTTGAGACTAGCTACTGGATCATTAGTTGGTAGGAATGATGGTACAACAAATCCAGAATTAAGTTATGCTGGCAATTCAGGTTGTTGATGTTGAGCAATTGATAGGTCATAGTTTAGTTGAGGGGGTGATTTAATGAAATTGTAATCAGATGATGACTGGATTGGTTGATATGATTGAACTGTTTGATATGGTTGATGTTGATTATACTCAGCTGGTAGATTGTAATATGATCGCGAACTATTGTATGATGGAGGAGGATTGTATGTGTTAGCAAGTAAAGCAAGTTGATCCGAATGACGTTGTCTCATTTCTCGAACTTATTTTGCATCATTCTCATCTTACTTGATAAATGCATACTATTGATCATAGTTTACCTTGTGCAGATCCTTAGCTTGTTTAGCAGCTGTGACAAACCTGCTCCACTCTGGCTGAAGATGATTCACAAACTTTAGATTGACTTGAATAGGTGTCATTGACATCTTGATGATCTTCATGTCATTGATTAACTTAGTATACCTCCAGTAATACGAGTGAATCGATTCCTCTGGCTTAGACGTGAACCTTGTTAGAATTGGTAAAACTCCATTGAAAGGCTAATTGATTTCCTTGATTATTATTGATAACAACTATCCTATATATAGGATACAAGAGAACATTCTGGAATGATTACCATGGGCTTAGGCCCAATACAAATTAATGAATAATAAATGTCTTGACTAATAAATGTCTTGACTTGACTTGAATGTTTGAATGTTGACTTGACTTTCAATGTTGACTAATACGCCCCCGCAGTTGGAGCGGGAGGAGGCCGTACGCTCAAACTAGAGCGAAAATCTTCAAACAAAGCTGAGGGAAGACCTTTGGTGATGATATCAGCATACTAAAAACGAGATGGAACATGAAGAACCCGAACGTGACCAGCTTTAACCATATCACAAACAAAGTGTATATCAATCTCAATATGTTTGGTGCGTTGGTGTTGAACCGGGTTGGCTGACATATAAACTGCACTAACGTTATCACAGTAAACTAGAGTAGCTGTCAAAAGAGGAGAGTGTATCTCATGAAGGAGATTACGAATCCATGCAGTTTTTGCAACAACATTAGCAACACCCTAGTATTCGGCTTCTGCACTAGAGCGAGAGATGGTGTGTTGTCGCTTAGCAGACCACGACAAAAGGTTATCACCTAGAAACATACAATAACCGAAAGTAGACCTGCGGGTGGAAGGGCAACCTGCCCAATCAGCATTAGTGCACCCAACTAAAGATGTAGTAGCGGAAGCATATAACTGAAGACCAAGCTCCAGGGTGCCCTGAACATAGCGTATGATACGTTTGAGAGCAGCAAAGTGCGGCTCCCTCGGATCATGCATATAGAGACAAACTTGTTGAACTGCATAGGACAAATATGGGCGAGTAAAGGTAAGATGCTAGAGCCCCCTACAAGACTACAATATAAAGTAGGATCCTAAACAGGAACGCCGTCCGGACCCAATTTGGAGTCAATGTTAATTGGTGTCCGAGACGAGTTACAATTAACCATATGAGCTCGCTCAAGAAGCTGACGAGCATACTTTTTCTAAGACAAAAATAACCTTGTAGGATGACGAAAAGCAGAGTTGCCAAGAAAATAATTAAGTGTCCCGAGATCGGTCATATCAAACCCTTTATGAAAAGAGTCTATAATCTGCTGAAGTAGAACTGGAGAAGAAGCTGTGAGGATAATATCGTCCACATATATAAGTAAATAAGCAACCTAAGAACCCTGTGTATATATAAACAATGAAGAATCACACCGACTAGAAAAAACTAGCCCGAGTGGCATAACCTGCAAACCGCTGAACCAAGCATGAGGTGCCTGTTTCAAACCATAAAAGGACTCTGCAAAAGACATATATGGATTTAGGATAATGAGAGTCAACAAACCAGGGGCTTGATGCATATACAACTGTCTCAGATAAATCACCGTTAAGAAATGCATTCTTAACATCAAGTTGGTGAATAGGCCACTGTCGAGACACAGCAAGGCTAAGAATGGTGCGAATGGTGGCCGGCTTAACAACCGGACTAAATGTCTCTTCAAAGTCAACACCGTGTTGCTGATTACTACCGTTATTAACAAGTCGAGCCTTATAACGACTCAAAGTACCGTCAGCATGAAATTTATGCTTAAATAACCACATAGATCGAACCAAGTTAACATCAGACGGCCTTGGAACAAGAATCCAAGTACCATTTTTAACTAACGCATTATACTCATCATACATAGCATTACACCAATTAGGGTCTTTTAGAGCAATAAACAGAGATTTAGGAATAGGAGAGAGAGATGAAGTGTGAAGAGAAAGGACGTTCGCTTGGGTTGACAATACCCGATTAAGACGTGTGATCATGGGATGAGTGCTGGGGGTTCCATTAACTAGGTTGTATTGGTTTTTGTGGATTGGGTAGATCGAATTGGGTGGTGGCAGCGGATTGTTTTTAGGGTTTAGGGTTTGAAATGTTGTTTGGTTCGGAATAGGTGGGCTGGTTGGTGGGAAAGTTGGCCTGGTGAATTGTGCCATGTAGGAGGACTTTTGGTTGTGATTGGTAATCATGTGGAGCAGTTGGGATGCTCGTTTGGTGTGGGATGTTTGTGGAAGGATTAGGAAGTTTGGATGCAAGAGAAGTAAGGAGGGGTGAACGTTGAGTATCGAGGAAGGTGTAAGAAGGTGGCGAGGAAGGTGTCATAGATTTGTAAGGGAATTGTGTTTCGTCAAAGGTGACGTGTCGAGAGAGAATACAATTTGTTGTCTCGAGTTTAGCAACGAAAACCAACGATTATAGGCGGATAGCCTAAAAAGATACATGGTGTGGCACGCGAGGCAAGTTTATGAGGTGAGTGGAGATGAGGTAGCATAGACACCCAAAGATGCGAAGGTAACGAGTTAATTGGTGGTTTGTTGAAAAGTTTGTAAAGGTATATCGTTATGGATTGCGGTAGATGGTAAAAGGTTTAGGAGATGGGTGGCCATATGGAGGGCTTCGACCCAAAAAGTAGGGGGAGGTGTGCTTGAAAGAGAAGAGTACGAATGGTATTATTAATTGTTCATATCATTCGCTCTGCCTTGCCATTTTGTTGGGAGGTTTTTGGGCAAGAGAATCTAAATTGGATGCCATTTTTGGCAAAAAGGGTGTGGAGTCGGTTATTATCGAACTCACCGCCATGATCACATTGGAAGTTTTTAATTTCACATTTAAATTGATTTTTAACATAGTTGCGAAAATGCAAAAATTTATCAAACATGTCAGGATTTAGAACGAAGAGTGATAAATCCAAGAAAATGAGAGAAATGATCATGAAATAAACATATATTTAAAAACCACTAAAACTAATAATGGGAAGATGTCCATAAATCAGAATGAATAATATCAAAACAATGTTCGACAATAGAATCTGAACTATGAAAGGGAAGCTTCACATGTTTGCCAAGTTGGCAAGCGTGACAAATATGTGAAGATTTTTCTTTATTACATGAAATAAAACGACTAGAGACAAGCGAACGTAGCACTTGATCACCCGGATGTCCGAGGCGTTGATGCCACGTGGAGGCACTTGTCGAGAGAAAAGCAATGGAGAATTGATAGGCTTAGAAACAGATATAGATCGCTCGAGTTGTCCACATCGAAGGAGAATATGACTAATCAAGTAATCATTCATAGAAAAACCATAAGGCGTCAATTCAATATACAATTATATTCCCTAGTGAACTGACGAACAAAAATGAGATTTTTAATTATATTGGGGGTTACAAGAACATTATGAAGATGAAGTGGGCGATGATGGGAAGGAATAATGCTATGGCCTGTGTTGGTGACGGGAATAGACTTGCCATCACCAACGTGAACAGATGGAAATAAGCGTTTATCAAAAATGGTACTTAAATTACTTGCATTAAAATTTAAATGAGAAGAGGCACATGTCTCCATGTGCCAAGTCGGGTCTTGCATTGGCATAGTGCTAAACGCACTTGGTAAAGTAGTAGGTTGGGATGCATAAATATCCGGAGCAGGACCGAGTATACCTTGACGGGATGCAGCAATCTGTAATGCTTTTGTGGTGTAAATTGTTGAGCAACATTAGTCTTGTAGGCCACATATTGGGCTAGGGTACATGTAAACATATTAAAATACAATCGGAGATGATTTGAGATTACAGTAGTCGAGAGATATAGAGAGAACTTAGGGAGAGGGTCTACTTTTTAGAGAGAAATTAGGAGAGGATCGGTTTTTGCTCTGATTCCATATTGAAGGCTAATTTGATTCTCTTTCTCATTATTGATAACAACTATCCTATATATAGGATACAAGAGAACATTCTGGAATGATTACCATGGGATTAGGCCCAATACAAATTAATGAGTAATAAATGTCTTGACTAATAAATGTCTTGACTTGACTTGAATGTTTAAATATTGACTTGACTTTTAATGTTGACTAATATGCTGGACATTATTGCAGCAGAGAGCAATGGCACTGCGATTATCACAATACAGGGGAATTTTATTGAAGGCAAAGCCATAGTCTGAAAGCTGTGACCTCATCCAAAGTATCTGAGCACAACATCTAGACATGGCAATGTATTCAGCCTCTGTGGTTGAAATCGCAGTGCTCTTCTGTTTCTTTGATGACCAGCTGACTAATTTATCCCTAAGGAACTGAGCACTTCGTGACGTACTTCTTCGTGTGTCTTGACATCCTGCATGGTCCGCATCTACATAGGCCGTTAGTGCTATAGCAGTGTCTTTCGGATATAAAAGTCCCCAATTAATGGTTCCTCTGAGATACCGAAAGACCCGTTTAAGTGCCTCAAGGTGCTTTTGGTAGGCGATGCCTGATACCTAGCACACATGCATACAGCGAAAACAAGGTCGGGTCTGCTGGCAGTGAGGTACATTAGGGAGCCAACCATACTACGAAATCGAGTCTGGTCAACTGGAGTCCCTAAGGGGTCCGCATCCAGTTTAAGTCGATCCACCATGGGTATATCAACAGGATCACACGAATCCATCCCAAATTTCATTAATATTTCTAGAATAAATTTTGATTGATTAATAAAAATGCCTCCGGGATTTTGAGAAACTTGTAAACCTAGGAAAAAAGACATTTGTCTCATCATTGACATTTAAAATTTAGAACTCATCTCATTGGAAAATATGTCACACGCTTTAGGGTCGGTCGAGGCAAATATGATATCATATACATATATTTTAACAAGAAGAATATGTTTGCCTGTTTTCCGAGTGAATAGTGCCGGATTAACTGCACCCTTAAAAAATTTGTTGTCCAGAAGAAATTGTGACAAGGTGTCATACCACGCCCGAGGAGCTTGCTTTAAACCATACAAAGCCTTATTCAGACGATAAACATGTGTCAGATGGTCTGGATCAACGAACCCCACTGGTTGACAAAAATAGACTTCTTCCTTCAATTCGCCATTAATAAATGCTGTCTTGACATCCATTTGATAGATGATCATGTTTTTACTGGCTGCATTGGCGATGAAGATTCTTATAGCCTCGATGCGTGCAACCAGTGCAAAGGATTCCTCAAAATCAATGCCTTCCTCTTATCGATATCCCTTGGCCACCAACCGTGCCTTGTTTTTCAGAATATCACCGTACTCATTAAGCTTAACTTTGTAAATCCACTTGAGAGCAAATTCGTGAATCTCATCTTGCATGGCTTGAAACCAGCAGTCTTCAGTTATTGAAGTCGATCAAATCCGTTGAGGTACTAATTCCTATACTTGAAGTCGATCAAATTCGTGAATCTCATCTAGCATGGCTTGAAACCAGCAGTCTTTAGTTATTGCAGATATGAAGTTCTTTGGTTCGACCTTTGACAGTACAGAGTTATACAAGCACCACAAAGCATCGGTTGCCAGTTGTTTTCTGGTGGATACCGGTCTAGAGGGATTGCCAATAATATTATCAAGCGGGTTATCTTTGCTCCATTTCCCGAGATGATGAAGTGTTTGAGTGACATATGGAGATTCTGTTGAACTAAGATCCCCGGATGATGATGCTTCAGAACTAGGTTCCGGAGCAAACACGTTTATGAAGGAATCATTGTCAACAGGAGCAAAAGGATTATCTTCCCTAATAGTAGATTTTTACCTCAAAACGGCCATGACAAGTAAACTTAGTAGATTGTAATTGTCGAAGATGACCGTTGAATGCCTTGGAGAGGTGCATCTTGATCAATGGTAGTAGATGAAGGTGTAAACCGGTTGAATGACTCAGAACTGAAACCGTGGACAGAGGAGAAACCGGTTCTTTCAACACGAGCGCCTAAGGTATTTCATCGAACATTCGTTGGAATCAAATATCCAGTTCTTTATCTGTGTAGGGGGTACATAAGTGCTACAGGAACCGTCTTTGGGTACGGCCCCTGAACTTATTTGTCCAGGCGTCCAAAATTGTAAGGAGCCGAGTCCTGTACTTAGTTGGCACAATGAGCCATTTGCACATTCGCTCATCGAATTGAACTGAATAGTTTTTCCCATGATTTCGTTGGGTTCTTTGTTGTATATTCTATAAACCTTTCCGGCATGGTGCATAACCAATGAATATTCTAATATCAGCTGTTGGTTGTAATTTTCTAAGGTCGTCGCTGTCATTTGTAGGGTAACAAAGAGCACCAAAGACTCTAAAAAAGGTAAGATCAGGCTTCTTATCATGCACCAGCTCATATGGGGTTTTGATATGACGAGTGTGAATAAGGGATCAGTTTTGTGTGTAACAAGCAGTAGCAACAGCTTCTGCCTATAGAAACATCGGGGCCTTAGAAAATATTAGCATTGTCCTAGCAGCCTCAACAAGACTACGGTTTTGTCTTTCGACAACGACGTTCTGCTGTGGATTCCTCGGAACTGTCTTTTGGTGAAAAATGCCGACACGTTCATAATATTCAGTCAAATCCTTATTGACAAATTCTGTACCATTATCGGTATGGATGTATCTAACAGTTTTGTTGAGCTCGACCTGTATTTGCTTTAGAAATTTGATGACCACCTCTGGGGTTTCATCTTTCGATCTTAAAAACTTAACCCAGGTAAACCGAGAGTAATCATCAACGATGATTAAGATGTATTACTTTATCCTCAAATCATTTGCACTCGGAACTAGAAATCGCATCGTCCCACATAGATCCATATGAAGGGTATTACAAACTTCCAAGTGGTGTTTTTTAATTTTGGGTTTGAGGGTCTGCTTTGGCTCTATTTCCTAGTTGACAATAATGCGGAATCAAAGATATCTTCTCCAAACTTCAATCTAGGTAAACCATGACTATGTCCTTTCTTGCAAGGTCATTGATGGTACCGAAGCTCAAGTGGTTCAAACGACGATGCCACAACCATGATTTATTCTTAGAGGCTTTGGACATTAAGCAAATTGGGGTGGACTTCATCATGTATCCAACTCGGATAGTATACAAATTAGAACCACGAGATCCTTTAATTATTTCAACACCATCGGTATCTCAAACATAACAAGAATGCTTCCTGAATGCAACTTCTAGATCAGAATCGCAAAATTGTCTGACAAAAAATAGATTGTGTCCCAGTCCTTCCACATAGTATACCCTAGAGATCACACTGTCACCAATCACAAAATATTCATAACCCATGATAGCACCAAAGTGATCATTCTCGAATCTAACTCTCTCGATTAACTTTTTCATGAAATTCTTGAGCCGTGAACGATCCCCCGTCATATGTTTTGAATAGCCTGAATCCAAATACCAAAGGACGATCTGTACGACCTGCATTTGAAAACAGACGAAGATGGAGAGTTTGGAAAATCATATCCCTAATTTTGGTTGGGTTCCTGTTAGTTAGCGCAAGTAATGGCCTGATTCTCGGTTTGCTTAGCAAATACTACTTTAGGTTTAGTGAGCCTAGTTAAAGGGCACCGTTCTCCTAAAGTGAATATTCTGCCCGTGGGTCTCCACTGATGACCAACACGGGTAAGCACTTTTTCTAGTGAGCTTTCCCACGTGACACTAACTTCTTAGGTTTCCAAAATTGCTTAACTTTACGCACAACATTATGAATAGAGGGGGATGCATTAACATAGTTCAAATAATTAACAACACACACATCATGATTTGCAGAAATTAAACAGTAGTTACATGTTTGGCAAACAGAATGAGAATTCAGAACTAATTATAGTAAACGCTTAAATCAATACTAGAATCAACACGAGTAGTGGTTCTTAAGCTAGACTAATTGGTCCTAGGTGTTCTTCTACTTTCCTTCTTGTTGACACTTTTAAGCCGCGAGATCGATATTTTTCATGGTAGTGCTCTTCTAGGCTATTGATCTGCTGGCATCATGCAACTGTTTTACTCCTATAGTGAAGGAGGCACATGGACATTATCTGCTGAGTGTTTAAGATGCTCTACATGTTTGTGAGTTTATTATACTGCATCTACATACTACTCACCACTCGGTCTGCTCTACACGTAACTGTCTGCCTAGAGAAGATATCTCATTCACTTACATCAAGCGCCAGAGCGTACCCTAGCGACAGCTGCCTACTACACTACACTCGTTCATCTCGAGAGATGCTTGACAGCACACACTTCCTATGATCACAAATCACTTATAGTATTTACACATAAAAGAGGACATCACCACATACGCGTGTCGGCTCGCCCGTACACACTCAGCAATCTCTAGCGCCAGTGCTCCAAGACAAGCGTCAGGCCTATGCATCTATAATTGACATAGAGTGACTCCTCTCATCTACAGATCGTGTGTTGTTTTCAAACTAGCCTCTCTAGCACCTCTCTATCTCAGAGGACGAGCCGAAGCTTGTGTACGTCATCTGGGCGCTCTCTTATTGACAGATCTTTCTGAGATAAATGTAGATGAACTATCCTGTTGTTTTCCTATTGTGAAGGGGAATCGGTTTCCAACAGCTCACCTTGCAAAACACAACACTAACATCTCTTCCATATCTCATAGCGAGTCTACAGTGATTGGATGTGCCTTTCATCTGGCAGAACTTCGTATTTCTAGCTAGACGAGCACGCTCTGCTGAGTTTACAGAGTTACTTGCCGAGCTCTTTTTCACATGACATTCTTCAGAGTGGGCATGAGTCTTCTGCTTTATTGAGAGGCTAGGGCAGAGGAAATGATGCTTCAGCAGCTTCCACAGCTGAAGCTGATCCTGGATAATCTGCCCCTAGTGATTTTGTACCTCAACAACAGGGTATAAATGAAGGAACCAAAAACACTTCATATGATCACTTATTTGCAGGTACTGGCCCATATGTTCTTGCAGACCAAACCAAATCTGTTAGTGAAGGGTTGGAAACTATCCTCACTCAACCAAGAAAAGGAAAAAGGGCCAGATCCATTGCTAGACAAATTGAAGAAGAAGCCTCCAATACAATCAAGTTAGAAGATCTAGCAAAGCTGGTGTCAAATGTGCAACCTAGCTTCAAAGACCTGGACTCACCTGAAGATGATCCTGTCATTGTTTTTGATGATAGTGATAAAGATAAGGAGGATGAAGTTCACACTACTACTAAAGACACATCAGTTCCAAAATCCTCATCTCCCGGGTCTTCTCAAATTCAAGAGCTCACTAACCAAGTCCTCATTCTTTAGTCTCAAAAGCATAAACTGGAAATTGAGAAGAACAAAGTTGAAGCTAAAGTTGCTCTCCTTAAAGATCAACCCTCCTTTCCTAATGTGGGATAGCTCAATGAGCTTCCGGTAAAGTCTTTACAAACTGAATTCTCAAAGATTTTATCTGCTCGTGACTTTAGCAGCTCACTACCAACTGAGCTGAAGGATCTTCCCTCCAAGTTCAATGAACTAACTAAAGAAGTAAAAGGGTTAAAGCAACAAGTTCATGAATTGGAGATTGAGCTACCATGAGATTTGAAAGAAATTCCCTCAAAACTAGAAGACTTTACAAAAACTGTCACAAGTCTTACATCACCAGTTGCTGAACTGAAGACACTTCAGTGGGAACTTCCAGCAGAATTTGTTTCATTACCAATACAGGTTGCATCATTTCAAGCTAAGCTAAAAACCTTAGATGCTCTTCCAAGTCTCTTGCTAAATGTTACAAAAGCTTTAAACAAGTTTGCTCAGGTTTTAGATTCTGCCTCATCAAAAGCTGGGGATCAAAGTGTTCCTTCAGCAGGCCAAGTTGACACTATGCAGGGGGAAAGAACACAAACCAAGCAACCATCTCCTAGCTTTTTCAAAGAAGAGCTAAAAAGAATGCTGAAAAGGAAAACCCGAACAATCAACAACCAAAACCAACACCACCACCTGCTACAACCATCATTCCTCCTATCATCACAACCATAACAACTCAAATGCAATCTCCTCCTCAAAATCCACAAAAAGTCTCATCTGAACCTGAGAGGGAGCATATCAAGAAAGACAAGGTCAAAAAGGCTATGTCTTCAAAGGATGCTAAAGAAGTAAGTACAGAAAGTGATTTTAATGATGAAATAACACACGTGCCTGGTTCCATGGTTGAATCCTCTAAGAAAAAGGATTTGAAAATTTTTGATTTTGTCACTGAAGATGGAGAACATGTCTATTTAACTGAAGAACAAATCAGTGCACAAAAGAAAATAGAGGAAGAGGCCATAGCTAAAGTCGTTAAACATGAACGTAAAATAAGGAAAGAAGAGCTGATTGATCTTCTTGGTCCAGATGTGGTGAACAAGTACTACAATGATAAGTTACAGTATGACAGATACTGTGATAAAATGCTGAATAGAATAGCAAAATCAAGAATCACCAACTGTGATATCTTGACCAGAAAGGGCCCAATTACTTTGAAAGTATATAGAGAAGATGATACAAGTGAAATCATTCCTGATTTCAAAGCTAGTGACTTACATCCTGGTGAATGGAGAGAAGTTATTAAAGCATGTCCTAAAATAAAGGGAAAGGATGGATGTCCATTTATAAACAAATACATTACAGGAAAGAATGAACTATCTCCGTACAACTAAAGCTGAACTAAGAATCGACTTGGATAGACCTCTAAGTGAACAGGATCCTTTGGATAGACTAAATGATCTGGAAAACAAGAAAAGAAAGCATGCTGATGACATTCATGACTTCTTTAGAGCTAACAAAAGGCTAAAGTCATCAGTTTGATATGAAGATCATCTAGCTGGTACTGTGCTTAATGAAATGTCTTAGGTATGATTTTGTATAACCTCAAATCACAGGACAGGCATTTTGTTACAATTTGAAGACTTTAGAGATTTCTCAACACAATGTTATATATTGTCAATATAGAAATCTTCTTCAGGACCCACCAAGGTCCAGGGCTTGATGATCATGCCATGACCTTTAGTTCTCTTCTGCTTGCTAAAATAGATAAGAGAAACTTGAACCCACTCAAGCAGATGAGAGTCATTAAGCTGCTAAGGTAATAGAATGTAATCTTTTATAATAACTTTATCTTTTGAATTTGTATTGTAATGAAAGTTAAAATAAAAGGTTTATATCAGTTTATGTAGTTCAATTTATATTAGTTGTGTAAGAAGAAGTTGTTTTGCTCACTTATAACTTATTTTAACTTAGGCTATTGTATATTCAAAGTAGGAGAGAGAATGGTTGGGGTTTAGTTTCCTGAGCCCTCCAGTCTTTCAGTAGATAGTAGATTTAAACATAAAATCCCCTAAGTATTACTCAAGCTGAAGTCTTTCAATTTGAGTCGCTGAAGTTTCTTCAGCGTCAACTCTTTAAGTCCTTAGAAGATTGGGAAGTATCTTCACTTCAGTTTATGCAGCGGTACATAAACTACAAAAGGCTTTTGGTAAGAGCTTTGGTTCAGCTTGGTTGACAATTCCAAGCTGAACGTTGTCTATCTCCTTAACAGAAGTTGAAACGTGTTTCACTTCTAGAAGGTTTTTTTGGTAAAGGGTTTTCCCGATAAATGTATTACTCTAAAAAAACAATTCAGTACAAAGGATGTGGGTGAATCCCACATCTTAGCCCGTTACATAGGCAAAAAGCAAACATAACAAGCACAACTACTCCATAGGAGGATACTACTAAAACTTGATAACAATTGACTCAACAAACATCAAGAAAACTATTTCTTCTTCCTGCCACAGACCGTGATATCAAGATCATCACAAATAGACTAAAGGTTCTCGGACATATCATGATTCTCGTACATATCATCATTATGCGGGTAGTAATCATCATTATCCGGATAAGAATCCCTCTATTGCTCCAACAAGCTATTAGTACCATAACCTTTATCACTTCCTTCTTTACCACTCATTGAAATCCTTAAGTTAGCAGCTTCATCAAAAACCACTTTCACTTCACTATCACTATCCACAATACCCGTAAGAACAAGCGGGTTCCCGTCATCATCCACAAACCTAAGTTTACCTTTACAAATTTGTCGTTCTATTTTATCAATTTTTTCACCAATAGGAGTATTACTAGAACTAACATTAATGGTTCCCTTATCAACTGAGTTTGAGATCCCTCTATTCGTACCCAAATCCACATCATTATCACTCAAGGTAAGCACCTCAAAAGGGTTTGACTTACTAACCTCTTTAGTAGACTCTGAATTATTCATCTTTTTTCCACAAGTGTTGGCAATATATTTTTTCAAAAGTGATTGATACACCTGTTTAGGTTTAAATTCCAACTTCTGTCCAACCGAAATTCCTTTAGGAGTTTGACTACTCTTCTTCAAATTCTTTGTCGCACCATCACCAATATTCTTTGGACATTCCTCAAGAACATGTCCAAAAACCTTGCAACACGCACACCCCAGTATAGTAGCCCACCCTAGTAATTTTTGGCATAGCAGCCACAATGTTATCTTTTAACTCCACATCAGCTCTAAGCTCAATCATAGCTCTAGCATAGCTTGACCTACCCTATGATTGCATGCACATATCAGCTGTATACGAGTCAAGCATTAGAGGTGTTGATCCCAATAAACAGATCTTAAACTCTTTAGCTTGATGTAAGGTTTAGTATCCTTGGATAAATCCAAAAGTACTAAGATTGAAACTTTGAGTGTATGATATAAACTATGCGGAATCTAGTTTATACCACTAAGAAGAATAACAGTAATGAATGTTTAACACACAGAAATATAACCAAAACAATAAGCTCCAATATATTAATAAGAACACTCTTTGACAGTGTTAAGGTTTACAACCTTGAAGCTATGAAAAACTGTGAAAGACTGAGATGATGTGATGTCTTTCTAACTATGCCGTAGGGTTCCTTTTATACACTAAGGAAACCCTAATGGGCTTACAAAACGCGTATAATGATAATGCATATCTATTCCTAATTTAACTCATGCATATCATAATAGCAGTACTAACTATATAAGACTAGCAACACTAACTATTAACTAACAGTATTAACTATACTGGCAGTACTAACAATGTACTGGCAGTACTAACTAATATAACTAACAGTACTAACAACTTAGACTGTTTTCACGAATCTTCATCAGCAACACTAACCATCACCAGCAGTATCAAGTTGAATCAGCAACACTAAGTTGTAGAAGTCCATAATTCCTAACAATCCTCCCCTAAACTTGATATTCACTTCGTTAATCATCAAGTTTCTTCATTATCAACATCTTGAACACTAGGAGGATGTATCCAAACACTTCTTCATTCTTCTACCTGTGACTTGATAAACTTGAGAAGCTCAAATGCCATTGTACTCTCAGCTTCAGCTTCTAGCTTCCAGTTCAACATTTTCTTTAACATTTCCTTGATGAGAGGATATCTTTTCTCTACTAACATGTTGAAGCAGGTCAAAGTACCATCCATCAGCAATGAGTGAACTCCACAATTTTCATACAGTTTCTAGCTAATCAGAGTCCAATCCTGTTGATTACTCCAAATTTCATCTTCAGCATTTGGTTCAAACATTACCTTGAGATCTCCCCAAAGCAACAAATTATAACCTTCTGGAGTATTGTCTTCAAACCTTTTCATCACCAATCTGTGCAAATCCATTAAGTCTTGTCTATCAAATTTCCTCAGCATACTAGAGAATGTTTTGTGATAACTAGTATTCCCATCTGCTCTAATTATCTTATAAACATGAATATCCTCCATATCAACACTTCCTAAGTTCTGAGATTCCCAATCAACTATAGGATACTTAACAGACAAAATCTCTGGATCCACAGTCTCATCTTCATCTGGAACAACTGCTAACCACATTCTCAACTCTTCCTTTTCTTGCTCATAGTCTGCTGCTGCTTCTTCATTACTTTCTGCAGATTCTTGTTCTTTTATCACCTTAGATTTCTTGGGTGACTTTTGCTTACTAGTTGAATCTGCAATTCTCTTTATCCTTTTGCCAGCTTTCTTTGTATTGCTACCATCTTCTTCAGAATCCATAGGCTTAAAGTCATTAATCCACTTCTGCTCCTTTTGGTATAGCTTCTGAAGTTCTTCTAAAGTCTTATGCTTCAGTTGTTGATGAGTGTACTTACCCATATGTTTGAGATAAGTAATCATCATGTTCCTGACTTGAGCTCTTGTAGGTGGTTTGTTCCTTATTGCCTCTGCTCTTTCTGCTGCCAATTGTTTCTTTCTTCTTTCAAAGTATTCTGCTAACAATGTGGCCCTTTCTTCAATTGTGTATTTTTCTTGCTCTTCATGTGTCAGTCTTACAGCTAGTTCATGATCAGCATCCATTCTGGCTTGAATTTCATCAAACTCTTCAGCCAAAGCAGCATTAGTAGCCTCTTCTTGCTTTTGTTTTTCTTTTTGTGCTCTTGTCAAAATTCTACTAAACTCTTTCTCATGTAGTCTTTGAGCTAACTCTGCATCACTTTTATTGAGCTAACCCTGATCCCTTCTTTTCTGCTTTACTCTGTTCTCAGGTTCTTCTTCAACCAGTACACCCTTACCTTTGTCTTTTGGATCAATAGTTGGAAGAGGTTGAAGTGTAGTTATTGATCTGATAGGTCTAGAAGAGTCTTCTACATCTTTAATAGCAACTCCTTTCGCCTTAGCTTTCTCTTCCTTCATCTTTATCAAAGTCTGAGCCATAGCCATAGTAACATCCTCATCATCAAAGACTGTTGTTGTAGTAGGAGGAGTCCTTGGTGCAGCAGTACTAACTCCCTCACCAGCAGTACTAACTCCTTGGTTCTCTGCATCTTTCTCTTGAACAAAAGCCATTCCTTCATCCACCAGATCATCAAGATCATCAAAATCACTATCTTTAAACATTGGCTTCGTCTTGTCACTTGTCCTCCCCTGTTTGGATGCATCCTCCTCATCCAAATCATCATCAGAAGACTCAACCTGCCTGTATATCCTCCTTCTTGGGTGTGAGATGCTTGACTTCCTCTTTCTTTCTAATTTCTTGACTCTTTGCTTTAGTTTGAGGATCTCCACAGCTTGTGCATCCTTCTCTTTCTCTAAGTCAAGCACCTGTTTTGACAATTTTGTACACATAGCCATTAATTCTTTCAGTTTTAGGCCCTTACCCCTCACTCTCACTTCCACGCCCCCCGCCTCCGAGTGTCCTACCTCCTGTGAGAGGTGAATCATGGGGTGTAGGTGGTACAGTGTCCATCAATTCAAAAGTATGTTCCATGCTGCCCTCCCCACTTCCAGATGTGTGACCTTCTGGGAGAGGTGGTTCATTGGGCTTTTCAAGCACTCTCTCAGACCTAGTCTGAGCAAGAGCACCCCCCATGGTTTCTTGGCGCCTGGGACTGCCACCTGTATCCATTCCCTGAGGAATGTCAACATTAGGCATTGCCGTGGTCTGGGTCCTAATAATGTTATCACTGTCCTGTGCTGCAACTAAGCTAGCATCAGTAGTGATAGCCCTTTCCACACTGTCACCCCCTCCTTATGGACAGCCTCATCAGCTCCAAGGTCTAGAGGCACACTAGTCTGAGGTAACTCAGTGACCTTTTTGGCTCTCCTATGTTTTTGAGTCTTTCTGTGTTTTCTATGATATGTAGATGGAGATGGGAGTATTTGCTCAATGTGAGCTTCAGTTTGAGGTTCATGGGAAACTGTTGGAGGTGTTTCAGTTTGAAGTGGTGCTGTTTGAGGTTCTGAAACATTTGGTTGTGAGATAGAGGGTGTGGGTTGGGGTTCAGGGGGTATTGCTGAACCTTCACCCTCAGGTGCATGGTTTTGCACCAACATGGAGTCAAAAAGTGGAGTAACTTTTCCTGAAAAACCTTTACTTTGCCTTGCCATATTTGAGAAAACCTTTTTAGTATGGCTTGGTGTGTCATAAGTATCATTAAAAGGTTCTGGTAAATCTTTAAGCTGGTTATTCAAAAAGAGTTGTAAAAACCTTGGATACATTAAAAACTTCTTTGAATCCAAGTTCCTTAACATACCATCAAAAATCAATTTAGAAAAATTAAATTTTTGACCCTTTGCCAAACATAAATCTATTTTATTTTATGCAACGAGTAAACTTTTTCAAACGTCCATGATTAGTGGTCGTTCATTATTGCTTTGTGATCGGATTGTTATGACGTCACGCCCTAGGACACGTATTCCGTCCAGGCCCGGTTTGGGGGTGTGACAAGTATGTTTACCACCAAATATCAACATCTGCTGATCCGTATGAATGCCTTTATTATCTTGGATCATAGCCTTAAGAGCACGAATTTTTTCAGAGAGCTCAACCTCGAGAGCTATATCACCAAGAGTCTTAGAAAATAGTTGCATTTGTAGATAAAAATTCAAACAGAATAAATTACTTAAACTCTTTTACTAACAAACAAATATGTCACATAAATTTATATGTTTAAGATACATATATGATGCAAACCGAAAACAGGATCCAGTTGACTTCCTAGCAGAACTACTTAAATCCACAAATAAAAGTACAAAAACGACAAATTATGCCTAAATCTATTTGGAAATTCCAATGAATCCTTTAATATCAAGCTACCAATATAAACAAACCTTAATGAACGCATACATACAAAAAGTGCACACAAATTAACAGCCACATATACACAATATCATGTTTGATCCAACTCAAGAGTAATAAATTACTTAATATCAGATCTAGCTAAACTAACTTAAGAACTGATGACGTATAGTCCAACCTCGGGTCATGAACCCGACCCGTGAATAGTACTCATACCCAGGCCCATGATGAATGGGCCATAGCGACATCAATACGGGTTTCCAAGGCCCGAATGGTACTGCCCATGGAGGAGCCCATGACATATGGGCTATCACGACGAGGATTTAGGCCCATGAGGCCCAACTAGCGCACACGTGCGCAGGTATCTATAACACCCGTTACGGACGAGTCATAATCATGAGGTGGGCCCACTAGTTACTAAATGACGGTGGGGCCTCTCGGGTATTAACCTAATTAATGGGACAAAGCCCATTAGGGTTTGGTGAGTATATAAAGAGCACCTAGGCTCTCATCTAAGGTATGCTCTCATAACCCTAACTTTCTACTAAACCCTAAACCGATTACTTACTCTCACGCCGGAGGATAATCGTGGGAGACAATCCCACGGTAAGCCTAACGGTGCTTTGTTTTCTTAGTGCGCAGGTCTCATACATCAAGACTATGCTCTATAAAATTAACGAAGACTCGTAAAATAAATAAGTATGTATAAAATATTAAACATGTATTTTATATGTATGAAGCATGATCCCTAATAGATTTAATTATTTAACACTTAGGTTTTTCTAGAGGTTTTTAACTAGTTTCTATTTGTCCATTAATTTTTACTCTTAATGGTCCAATATATCCAAAAAAGCCCCATAGGCCCATTAAGCAAGCCATTAAGTTGTTTAGGTTGATATTATTCAACACAAGACCAGGTCTTATACCATTAAATTCAGCCCAATTGTGGTTGGGCTATAAGAAAGCCAAGTCCAATATGACTATTTTAATACATTGGGCCATACGTTCCCAAAAATGCCTTATGGCCCATTCAAACATGTAAAAGGAGGTCGTATTATAAATTTTCGGATTCTCAGGGGTCGTGACATTTTATTATCAGTAAGTTAACGTTTAAAAACTCTCAAAAGTAGGTCCTAATGCCCAACCACTCGGGTTTTAGTTATAAAATCGGCTTTAACATATATAGTGATCGGGTTAGTAGTAAATTTATATATTTTATGTTTTACGAAAATAGCATAATTTATAAACCGTAAATGGAATAATGGGGGTTTATATATTTATATGCCTTATGGCTTCATATTTAAGGTCCACTATAGATTCAAACTCATATTTGATTTTATACATCTTTTTCATACATATACATAGAGTTAGTTTTAACATAAAGGTCAAGTTACCAATCGGAACTGAAATCTCACTTTCAACTATTTTTGATAGCCGATGCCATTTACAAACCATAATGAATTGGTTGATCATCCAATTGATCCAGAACCTACATGATTTTATTTAGGTCTCATAGTTTTAATGTTTTAACCAACTCAGTACATAAGTATAACTTTTTGTACCCTCTGTATAGCAAGGTCAGAATCAACTAGTTTTAGTATTGTTTCCATAACTTACTCAATTTTTACATTCCAATGGGGATCCAATTTGCTACATGATCACAAGACATTTGTCTACAACCTAGAGTGTTCAAATCAACTCTCAAAGTTACTCAAAATTCCAGAACTTACTGTTAACATCAGCCTATAATTTTTAGTGATTTCTAGCTAGTTTCAATAGTTGATTAAGCCATTTTTAACCTAGATCTATGCATGCATGAACCATTTTATTACTTGATCATCATACATCATACATATACATATACATTTTGAAATCAAAATAAAATGATAACAAAACTTATAAAGTTTTACCACAAGAAAAATGATGATGATGATCAAATGATCAAAAGAAATATACAAGACTTCAACTTCAAGCTTGATCTTCACCCTTATTATTTTTTATCACTATTTTCATTACCCAAAAACTTGATAAACTTCTTGTTTAACTTCAGCCCCAAAATGTATGTAAAACTTATTGAATACTTCTTCAAATCACCACAAAGAAATCAAAGATTACACTAGGTAGTCATATTCACTAGTGTGCTCATTGTTTGATCTTTAAATTTTTTATAAGATTTGGTGTTTGTGTTGTGTTGGTGGCGTCAAAGGCAAGAGAGGAAGAGAGCAAATGCAGAAATTTAGATGTATAATAACTTGTGTGTGTGAAAATTGGTCAAAATTGGCCTTTTATATGAGCTTGGAGCAAGGTGCCAAGTGTTTAAGGCCATGGCTAGGTTCAATGCCAAGGGGACACCTCCCCCCTTGGTGAATCCGCCCCAATGGGAGGGGTTATAAGTGGGTTGAGTTTTTTTTTATATAAAAACTTAACTAAAGCGGGTAATCTTCAAAGTCACGATATTTAAAAAAAGGTACGATTTGTAGTCGTTTTTCGTAAAAAGTAAAAATAGTACGAGATACGAAAAATAAAAATGAATGCAACAAAATTATATCTACGGCATTTTGAAAATATAAACGTCGATGCTTAACGTAGAATTCGCCGGTTCTTCATAAACGTTACTTAAATTACAAGTGTAAGCCCTAATTTCTTCCCGGTTAGTCGTGAGTTCATATCTCAACATAAAATTGAAAATTATAATTAATACTCGAGAATAAAATAACGACCTGAATTTGACGGATTGTCACACTCAAAAAGACAAAGGAAAGGACTACAAGGACATAGTACGTTATTGTTGGTTAGTGAAGGCACCGAATTCGCAGTTCTTACTTGTGACCGAATATGCAGGTTTAACTTCAACTGAACTCGCAATTTACAAGTTCAACCAAACTCGCAATTTACAAGTTCAACCAAACTCGCAATTTCCTTGATCAACTGGACTCGCAGCTTGTTCTGTCAACCGAATTAGCATCTTAATAGAATCAAACTTTACACATTTTAAGTTAATTCGGGTTTTTTGGTTTTGAGTGTCGGTTAACTACGAGACTTATAACTACTACCATTGGGATCGTGATCCTCTTTTGATCATCGTGGTATATTCTGTTTTCACCGACGATAACCGTACCATCCCGCGAGCAGAAAGACAAAATCGTTGTATTTCTATAAATTTAAAATGAAGAAGAAACGTTTTAGGAGGGAATTTTTTAATTATTAAACTAAAATTACAAATATTCACATGCAGCCCCTCACTTGTTACTACAATTGCACCATTAGTCCTTCATTGAAAAGAAGCCCTTCTATTTGAAAACAACTTGCATCGTTAGTCCCTATCTTTCATAATTCAACCGTTAGTCCTCTTTAGTGAACCAAATTTCACTGTCAGTCCTTTTAATCTCATTAATTGTAAACAAAAGCTCAAGTTCTTCAATTAGATCAACGATTTCGACAACAATTAATCATTGTTTCAAGGTTTCTTCTTGATTCTGTAAAATCCCAAAAAAGTCATTTTTTCCGGTTTAAATCATAGATTTATAAAATCTCGTGAACGTTAATTGATCTCAATCCACAACAACAATTACTTTACCCACTTAAGATCCTTGCATATCATTTCACATCACTTTTGCAATGTCGACTCAACAAGATAACAATGCTATTAGCGCACAACGACTTGCAAACACCCAGGCACCATTTCAACCAGATCACTCATCACTCATTACCTACATATAACATCCACAACCCAACAACAACTTTGTCCCATAACATTCATTCAACACGAACTACCTGCAACATCCAATGCAAAATCTTGGAGATATCTCAAATCCCAAAACTGCATTTAACATGGCACTTACACTCATGGCTAAGGCATTTACTCTAAACGATACCACCCCAACAAACAACAACCAAAGAAGTTCATCAAACTCTAGAAACATGTGGATTGCACAACCGGGTATGAATATGGATCAAGACAGACAAATGCTAATGATTGAAGATACTGTTGGGAACCAATTTAGACCGAATGCAATGCATAATATCAGGAATCAGGTTGTTCTAAATGCAAGTCAGAATCCGAGTGTTCAGAATGTTGGAAATCAGAATGGGCTTAGTGTTGTTTTAGAAATTGCAAATCAGTATGGGAATGGAAAAATGTTGTTACAGGACACGGCTGAAGGGTAATGTAATGGGTAATCCAAAGGTCCATCCTATAAGTGTTTACAACTGATGAGAGAGGGTCATTATGCCAGCAACTGCACAGTAAAGCCAAGGAAAAAGGATGCTGCTTATCTTCAGACACAACTACAGATTGCTCAAAAGGATGAAGCAGGGATCCAAATCAATTCTAAGGAATTTGATTTCATGGCTGCTGCAGGTGCCTATGATGAGATTGAGAAAGTAACTGCCAACTGTAATTTATAGGATAATTTGCAGTAAGCATCTACATCAGGTACTCAGTCTGATAAAGCTCCCGTCTATGATTCAGATGGATCAGCTGAGGTACACCATTCTAAAAATTGTTATGATAATGATATATTCAATATGTAACACTAGAATAGCAGTAAACTAAACTACACGAGCCATTCCTGAACCACAACCAAGTAACAATGAAAGGTACTGTCATTTTCTGCAGTTTCTAGTGTGAACAGAGTGGGGGAACAGTAAACAACATCTTTAAAGATTTAGGAACACAGTTTTTATATGATTCATTATATAATAATTTAGCAATTGAAGTTGAGAAAGTCAACTCGGTCAATCGCAAGTTGAGAGAAACTAATGATGATTTGACCACTGAGCTTGCTAGATATAAAAATCAAGAAAAATGTTTTGAAATCAATCAAGAAAAGTATGACAAACTTGAAAGGTGTTATTAAAAGTCTGTTTTTTCAAGAACAATGTCTTACTAAAAAGATAAATGCTCTCCATTTAAGTTTTGCTAAACAAATAACGACTTTGAACGAGGAAAATTCAAATCTAAATAACCAGCTTTCAAAGGAAAAATTAATTATTTCCTTCCTTTAAGAAGAAAGGAAAAGTTGAAGAATGTTTCAAAATACGCGAAGACGAGCTTCTTGATAAACAAATTCAATTTGAGAATAATATAAAGGAATTAGATAACATTTTGGTCAAAATGGGTCAATTAATTCAAACGATGCACATGCTTTCACCTAAGCCAGACTCGTTGTACCACACCGAACAAAAAATGGCTTTGGGTTATCAAAATCCTTTTTATCTCAAGCAAGCTCAGTAGAAATAATAGAGTTTATATAATGGCAAAGTTCTATTAGAAAAGCATGATCCTCCGACTGTGTATGATTCGGAGGAAACATTGGAACTCGCTCAAGAGAGTCGCTTAAAAATGAAACAATTAAACAAAGAAATAAAACCAGTAAATTATACAAAGATTAATCATCTTTCGGGGGTTTTTGTTTCTCAAACGGCCAAGTCACATGAAGAGTTATATCTTTCAAATACTTCCAAAACGGCCAATGTTTCTAACTCAATTTCAATACTAAATGAAGAGTTTTCGGATGATACTACACCAAGTGTTGCACCAAAATTTCTAAATGAGGTAAAAAGCACCATTGTTGACACTTCAACTGTTTCAAAAACAAAAAATGACTTGGATAATAACAATTGGTCGTCTTTCTCACTAAGGAATTTCACAAAATTGTAAAGATGAAATTTTCCTAGATCGTAATAACCAAGTTGGATGCAAGAGTGCAAAATTCGAAATGACAATTTTTGAAAGAAGCATGCCAAAGATTGTTCGAGAACTTTAGAATCTCTTACAAAAGGGCTGATGAATCTATTACTAAGTAGAAGGCATTGGATTTGGAAATTGAGCGTCTCTTGAGAGAGGTTGTCAGTCAGGATATTATGTCTATTGTGCAAAATAATTCTGTTGTAGATGCATCAAATCTCCAAACTGAGCTTGATCGTACGAAAGAAAACTTGAAAATTGAATTATTAAAAGGAAAAAGAATAACGTCTGTTCTTGAGGTACATTTGGTACACAAAATGTGAAGAATGCAAGTATGACAAGATTTCGTATGATAAAACTTATAATGACATGCAACAAAAGATCAAACGGTTGCAAGCTCAGTTGGTAGATCAAAAGGGTAAAAGTAAGGATACTCTATGTTTATCAGATACCCTTGATCCTTTGCCTCAGAAACTTGAAAATGAGAACGTGGAATTAGAGTTTCAGATTAGGAATTATGAAAAAGAAAATGCTCATCTCAAAGCTGTCTATAAGAACCTTTTTGACTATATCAATGTGACATAGACTCAAACCAAAACAATAATTGACTCTCTGCAAACCAAATTACATGACACGATTTATGAAAATGCTAAGCTAAGAGCCCAGTTATTTGATAAGGTTTGTGAACAAAAGGACACCACCCGTGGAACGAGTACGAATACTAAGTTTGCAAAGCAATCAATCTTGGGAAAACCACCTTCTTCTTCTAGACCCAAACTGTATGTTGTAACTCCTCTACCTAAATCTATGGCTTTTCCCAGTTGGTAAGACGAATGATTTGTCAAATAAATCACTTCAACTTGGTTTCTTCCTCTCTGTGAATCAAAAGTTCTGAAAAAATGATAAATTATTGCCCTAGGAATAGTTTTTAGTAATGATTGCCCCGTACGACTTCTAGGAAAGACAACTTTGTGCCTAATAAACATCTAAAAGTAAGCGTTAGGACAAAACCGATCACTGTTTCATAACCTCATGCCACCACTAAGAACGATGAAAATTCCAAAACAAATGGTTTCTCTCCTAAAGACATTAAAAGCACTACTAGGACCAGAAGACCACAGCCTAGGAACAATCCTAAGAATGATAAGGTCCCTTTAAGTATAAAAGTAGTTGGCTCTCGTCTAATTTAGAGAAAATAGAAGAAAACCATAGGAATTTACAGTCCTCTTTGAATCAGAAACATATGTCATCTGAATGTAATAACATTAAGCTTGCTATTCCGAATGCTAAATCTGAAGTTGTATGTGCTATGTGTAAGCAATGTTTAATTACTGTTAATCATGATGTCTGTATGCTAAACTATGTGAACGACATGAATTCTCGTGCTCTCAATAAGAATGAAAATGTTTCAAATGTTGAAAATCAAAAGAAACATAAGCCAAAAGTCAGGAAAGCTAAAAAGGTAGGGTCCAAAGAAAGACTTGCTTCACCTAAGCCTAGTACACCTAGATCTTGCTTTAGGTGGTCACCAACTGGTAGAATGTTTGACCTTAAAGGAAAAATAATTGCAAACCAGTTGATATGTGATTCTCTACTGCTCTAAAGGTGATAATGCATATACATCTAACCCTCAGGAACCTTTCAGCAAAAGGTTTCCAAATTTAACTTTCTCTATAACAGGTTGTCAAAATTGGCTTGATACTCTGCTAATTCTATTGCTTTCCGAGTATAAACCGAAGGACAAAGAAAATCATGGAGACAATGAATGTGACAACTGATGAGCTTTCAGTCATGGCTTGTAATCAAATTTCAGATTGCAACCCGATCTTCAAATAAACAGAAAATGTACGTGTCAGTGCATTTATCCTTAACAACGACAAGAGAAATATTTTCGGTCTTGAGCTAGTATCCAAACATTCAAAGTTTTGTAAGGCTCAAGTCTATGGCTTTATGTACCACTTCAGTGCATAACTCGAGCTTCAACGAAAAGGGGAGTGTACGCTTCAGTGCGCTTTACCTTCAAAAGAAGAGAAATCTTCTTGTTTTCAAAACAGTTAAACATAATTTTTTTAAGAATTTTTCAAAAGGATTGTTGGGAATTATATTTGAGTTGATAAGACAAAACATATGAAAGATGAAGGACTTAAAAGACAAAGGAGGAATACTTTAAATGATGGAAGATTACAGAAGATAATCTTAAAAGTTAGGAAGATTTAGTTGTTTCCTAATACTTATCCTTTGTAAAACCTAATATCTCTATTATATAAAGAGATACAGGTTATTAGGTTTAGTGTACAATTCGTGAGTTCCTGTACCTAAACGTATGTGTGTGTTTATTCAAAGCGTAAGATGTAGACGCCATATGTAGTGTTTAGCCTCAAGGTCAAGGTAACTTGATCCTGTTACAGTTCATTGATGTAACCGTATTATTCTGATCAAATAATAAAACCTTGTTCATAACATTGTTCTTTATGTTTTATTTTCGCTGTACAAAATATGTTATCAATGTTATTAATCCTAGATGAGGTCTAAACAACCTCGAGCTATAAATGATCCAAGAACTATCACGTGTTTTAGTTCTATCAAGGATTTTTAAAATATTTCAAAGTTCTGTGTTCAACACTCCCTCCTCATGTCACTTTCAAAATTCGCATCATTATTTATAAGTGGATCAATTTTTGAGAGCGACTTTTGAAAAACCAATTTTTTTAAAAATGCTTTTAGATACAACATCTCACATCTTCTTTGTGTGTCTAAAAACTTTCCAAATTCATATCAAAAAGAAAAATATAAAACATATAAAAGCAAAATATAAAAATCAAAATAATTTTCCAAATACCAAAAAATAATCTCCGTGACATGTTCTCGACATCGAAATAACATTTACGCAACCTAAAAGGTTGATTAATATTACACATGTTTTGTAAATAAAGTTCAGAGCGAGATTTTCAAATCCATTCAAAACATTGCCTCTTCAAAAAATACTCTACGACCTTCTAAGTATATGTCAGCTTAGGACTCGACAATAATGAAAGGAAAATGATCATTTATGTACATTTATCCAGAACCAACGGTAAGTTCATAACTTCTTCGTTATCTTGAGAAAGTCATATAAACATTCAAAGTTTTGAATTTTCGAGAGAAGTACTAAGCAAAATGATGTTAACTTGGATATATCTCACATATTTTCCCGTTGAGCACAATTTTCAAGATATTTTCATCAAAAAGAAATTTCAAAATCTTTCAAAATTGTGTGTTCAACAAACTCCCACTCCAAAGTCTCATTCTAATCTATTATTGAGGGGGAGTATAATAATTAGTTCATTCTGCATGCACTTCTGTTCTCCCTAGACTTTGTTAGACTTATGTGAATTTCGGACATTAACTTGTTTTTAATTCACTAATATTTCAAAAATTGTCACCACATATGCAATTTTTGAGGGGGAGAATAGTGATTAAAAGGAGATCAACAAGCTTAATATGGATACGATCTTTAATCTATAAGTGCGTTCCCAGACCTCGCATGTGCAAAACTCTTTCATAATATTATGCATATCTGTATGAGAGCTTTTTGGTAGATAACAAAAACCCTCAATGTTTATAAATTATATTCTCTCGAACACGTTGATATGATTTTTCAATGTTTTATGGGCATCTATGAATACCAAACAACTGACTAACTATTGTTTATTACGGTGTTATAAGGCGGTTAAGGTTAGGAATTTTCATTCCATGATCCAGCCAGAACCAAAGGGATTTACCCAGGGACATTCCAATAGATAGAATAGAAGTCCTAGGTATGATTAAAAAAGGATTAAAGTGTAATTGGGAAGAAAGTTATCCAAGGCATGAGTTATCGCCTGAACAAACCCAACATGGTGATAATAAGGAAGCGTTAGAATAAGATGGAAGGGGTTGAAGAATGAAAAAGAATTGTAAGGATAAAGGGTGTAAAGAAAGAAGCCCTCCATACAACGTTAGGCAGAAACCGGGTCAATGCATAATCTATCGGTAATAACAAAGATGATTTTGATATTAAAGACAAGTCGTCATGGACCCAGTGATGCAATGCACAACCCTCCCTAGCCACTCAGAATCTCTAAAAAGATTTTTGTTTCATTTCTCACAGAGATCAACACGTATCTATCAGCTTTCTCATTCTGAGATCGTTGATATTGAAAAGGTGGCAGTCCGCTCTAGCCTCCGATTACCAAATAACAAAAGTGCACTTATAGAGTGTAGAGCCAACGAGATCTATCAAAAATCTTACTAGGACACAAATTCTAATATACAAAATGTCGTACATCATTATACAACATTTGGTATCAAAGAGTCCTACGCATTATCCTTGTGATAATTGCCAGAACATCAGAGTGATACTCTTTAGTATTCATAGTGACGATGGAAATCCTTCTTGAGCCAACATCAAACAAGCTCTTGGTAGGTGACTTGCGAGATTCTATATGAATCAAGCTTATGTCAACTGGATATCAATTTTGGTCCAGTATATGAATTGATGACTCAATCAGAAAGATAGTAACTATCTGATTCACTCATACCGTGCTATCTGCTTTGAGATGTTCATCGGAAATGATACCATGGCAAGGTACGGTGAATCTACATTCATCGCTGTTAGAGGATCCAAAACTTTGAACTGGAAACCCTAGTCAAGGGATGTTCTTCTAAATTGAGCCTACCTGATCACATGTACGGTATTCATACTGTAAAATGGTCCTTACGGAACTGGAGGTTAATGCAATCAAACTTAAGATGAATGATAAAGCCACTATATCTGCTGTTTATCACTAACATTAATTTTCAGGTATAAGTGATGGCGTTACAACCTCATTCCAACTAAGTCAAGATTCACCACCTCATGCACAATCAACAAAGATTAATACATGATGAAAGCTCAAGTACATTAGTCAAAGTCTTTCGCAATCTCTGATATACAAGCACTTCCTCATAAGAAAATGTTGAGGGAGATTGTTAGCAAGCTTTCAAGACCTTGAGGATGAGGGTGGAGACACAAGATCGCAAGGCGGCATAAAGATTCAAGGATAAAGATTTAAATATCTCAAGATAAAGTCAAGGATAAATACCAAGATATCAAGATTAAGTTAAATGATATCAAGTCAAAGATCTAGATTCAAGATCACATGCATGCCAAAGGAACTTCAAAAGAATACCCAAGAACACAAGGCTCCAAGACTCAAGACGTCACAAGAAGGATCTATAATTGAATGACCACCCCTTAGGGGGAGATTGTTAGCCATATTTTTAGTAAAGTGATGATCATTATCAATCTGAGCCTTGTAGAGGAAAACGTAGTTTATGAAAATCACTTTTAAGCTAATTAGGCTTAGTTGTCAGGCTTAAAGCCCATGTTTATTGTGTTTGGCCCAACACAAAGCCCAAATTATCCACCTTAGGGTTTTATCTCTTGTAACTATATTAAGCCCTCTCCAAGTGTAGAGAGGGTGTTGCTTCTCATTTTTTCTTTCTAGTGCAAGTAACCATTTTCTCCCTTTGTCTCTCTCTAGTTCTTTCTCTCTCTCTAAAATCTTCTCATATTTTATATTTATGGTGATGAAGTGATATCATCCAAAAAGCGCGAGTGTTGTAAATAGATCTGTGGTGTACTAATATATCCCTATCCATTGAGTACGCCCACTACCACGGCGTCTTCCCCTATAAACGGATATATACCATGTCGGATTTTCACTAGGTGATCTTGGTCAGATACCTCTAGGGCAATTAGTTACTTGATTGGCATATAATATGCTTCTTTTAATTGAGTTTCGGTGTCATTAGCTTTGTGCAACATTAAATAGTTTTTTGTGAAGTTGTATCTGTTATAACTGTCACATGCGTATTATGAACATGTGGTCCACTCTTAATACTAAATTCAAAACTATGAATTCACCAACTGTATGTTGATCGTTTTTGCATGTTTTTCTCAGGTGCTTAGCTATGGATGTCTTTCCTTGCTTTATAGTGTTGCCTTGCATTAGACCAATTTTCAAGATCTATTATCTACTGTTTAAACATCGTTGTCAATTTCTAAAACTTTTATTCGCTTCCGCATATTATCCTTGATCCTATGTAAAACCTTAAATATTTTATTTGATGCAACGATATTGGATTTTTAAACGCACGGCTTAGCAGGTCGTATGCGTTCTTTGTACTTTGTATGTGTAATATGACGTCACGCCCCCAAACACATGTTTCTCGCAGGAGCGTTTGGTGGTGTGAACAAATTTAAAGCTTGAATCGATCTCGTGGATCCGACAAATAATCTAGAAGGGAAATCTAAGCAAAAAACCACCACTTTATGAAAGACCGATTTTATTATTGAAAAAATAGATTTGAAACTTATGTGAAATCAAAAGATTTTGATCTTTGGCATGGCATTACTGAGGGTGATTTATTGCTTATTCAAAATAATCCGGAAACCAAACAAGATGAGGTTGTCCCTTTTGAAAAACAAAATGATGACCTTAAAAAGAGACTTGCGAAAATACGAAGTTGAAATGGTTATTTACAATGCTTTGCCTAAAAAGAATATGAAAGAATTTTTATGTGTAATAGTGCATAAGAAATTTTTGAAAACTTGTTAATCACCCATCAAGGTAATAGTCAAGTCAAAGATAATAAGATTCGGCATTTTGGTGGCAACAAGTATGAACAATTCATCCTTTTCGAAGACAATCTAAAGGATATGCTTTAGCTATATTAATACTATTATCAAAGTTTAAAAGCTCTTTTTTTGAATGAAGGTTACTCTAGCAAGAACTATGTTAGGAAGTTTCTTAGGGCTCTACATCCTAAATGGAGAGCAAAGGTCAAGGCGATCGAAGAGTCAAAAAACTTGACATCACTATCACTTGATGAGCTCATCAGGAACCTTTAAAGTTCACGAATTTAATCATCAAGGAAAGATTCTGAATAGTCAAAGAGTAAAGAAGAAAGCGAGATCTCTTGCCTTTAAAGTGCTAAAAACGAATCCATAATGAAGAAAGTATTGACTTTATAGAATTAAACGAAAATACGCCATGGCAATTTAGAAGACTTTAAGAAGTTCTTTAAGAGAAGAGGTAGGTTTGTGAGACAACCACGAAATAACAAAAATACATTCCAAAGAATCTGTGATGACAAGAACGGCAAAATGAGAGGTAGGTTCGGAGAATGACCTGAAACCATCGAGAGACAAAACCAAAGAGCTTTTGTTGGATGTAATCTATGGAGTGATATCAGTGAGAAAGATGATGAGAAGGCTAAAGACGAAACATGTCTCATGGCTCAAGCATCTAGTAAGGTACATTCTGAATCCTCTTACTTTTATGATGAAAACTCTTCAATAGATGATTTAATCTAGATAGTAAATACCATAAATTGTGTAAAATGAGCTTAAAATGATCACTAAAAAGAAATACTTAAAATCTATTAGAAATAGGTTAGAAAAAGAAATTAGTAAGCTAAAAGAAAAAGTGTCAAAACTCGAGAAAAACAAGGAAGTTGATCTCCAATGTACAACGTGTCAAATACTTAAGATTGATAATGAAAAACTCAAAGAGGAAGATTCCAAGCTAACTCAATTTTAAAAGAGTACACACTCGCTTAATAAAATGATAAGTCTTCAAAAACCCTCTAGAGAGAAATCGGGTCTAGGTTATAACTCATTTGAAGCATCAACAAGCGGGACTAAGAAAATTAAATTTGTAAAATCTCAAATTATGGCCCCTTGAATAAAGGGGATGGCCCCCTGATAGTCAAGACGACACCCATAATAAATCAAAGACCGTTTTTCTATTCAACAGAAAATGAAAAATCAGTTTCGTTTTTAAAATCCATTTCGGGTCCTAGACCAAAACATATAATGGTAAGTAACGTTAAAATTCCTATTGCTGGTGATGATGAGGTTAAAGGTTTTTATAAACCTTCTTTAAAACACGGAGTTGGATTTACAAAACAGGATTTTAAGTCAAAAACTCCACCTCTTAGGAAAAATAGTAATTCTTGTCCTCGGTCTAAACACCGCAACCAAGAAGATATATTAGACGACAAAATCGTCCAAATGGCTTTCCTGTAACTTGGAATAACTTCCAACCACAAAGTTACATGCCATGGGGAATTTGTCCTCCATTTCCACATCCTTAACCAAATGCAACAAATGCAAGGGATGTTTAATACTAACAACTTTGGACCCATGAGATATTGAGGAACAAATGTTTGAGTTGTTATGTTATATAAATATATATGCCTTGGAATTGATTTGGAGCCTGACAAGTGGATCCAAGATAGTGGATGCACTAAACACATGATGGGCAACCAAAATCTTTTCTCCACCTACAAGGCATATAATGGAGGTAACGTCATCTTTGGTAGTAATCTATGCGGTAACATCATTGGCAAAGGTACGACTTCTTAAGACTCCCTAAATATTACTAATGTTGAGCATGTAGATAATTTAGGATTTAATTTGCTAAGTGTTAGTCAAATATGTGATAATAAAATATTTACGATTTCTCATCACCTATAAAATCTCATTGAAACCAACCTCCAAAATGCAATAGATGTTTTCACTCAAACACCACCATCTCTTCCATCTCTACAATCACCCATGATTCTCCCTACTCCTCTTAACCAAGTTAACTTTCACTCGGAATTTTGTCATTTTTGCATGTACAACCGGAATTAATTCCAATCATTGAGAAATGATCTAAATTGGATTGAATTTCTCTTTACTCGTCCTTCTAGTCGAGTTCATGTCCCATAAGACCATGCACCACCAGCTTCTTCACCATCACCACGTCAAAAATAAAACATCTCTAAATGTTTAATTTATGTTAAAATAAATGTCTACCCATCTTTTGTTTAAGCCATCCTTTATCAATCAAGAATCAACTAGGATTTATGTAGTTTTTAGGATGTTTATGTAGTTATGCTTCTATATTTATCTATGATGTACTCTATTCATACTCTTTAAGTATGAATCCTTATGAGTATTGGAAAGCATGTTTTATATTTTAATTTATAGTTAGATGGATGAAATTTTACTGCATATTTATTTTGGCTACTATTTTTTAGTCATCTTCATATATTTGTCGTGATGTTGCTCAAAGTATAACACCCCTTGACATATAGCAGCGGAAGCTAATCTGGGGTATTATTTCATAGTACAACAGTCATAATCATAGAAAATGACTCAAAAGAGACGTTAAAAAGATAACTTATCATATCATTATTTCATCAAAGTTTTTACAAACAAGGTCCCAAACATCTAAAACATAAAGTTTGAATGATTAAATTTAGCCATCTTCAAGTTGTGCCCCTCAAGCCATGAGATGGCTCAGTTACCTGTGATAAACATGCTAAAATTCAACACAATGGTTGAGTGATATTCATAGGTTTATAGTAAATAGTTTGAATACAAGTTCGATAGTGGGTTACGTTGTTATACACCCATAGTTTGTAATAATTGCATGCATGTACAATTATCATAGAAAACAGTATTATTGCATTTAAGCTCATGACACATCGAAGCCCGTAAGGATAATCAATAAACACAAGTAATAGGCCAACTAAACCCAATGGATGTCATTTCCAAATACCCGTAAAGTTAATCAAATGTGTGTAATTGGTTACGCTGACAGTAAAGGTACCCAACGTGTATTCCAGTCCCAAATATGATCAGAGTTCACAAAACAACGAAAGCATTTTGCGCTTACCCCGAACGAGTAATTAAACGGGTTCATAATAGTGGGGACAAATGACTAAAAGTGAGGTTACTTAGGCAATAATATATCAGATAGCAATATAGTTTAGAAATAGCTTGCATTCATGGTTACAGCATGTATCCCCCTGAATGTGGTTTTCACACTATATATATTAATATATAATAAAATATATAAAATAAAAATATAAGTTAAAAATCAACAAGATCAATGATACCTGAAATATATAGAATGTTCCCGTTTTATTTTCACCCGCGCTTATCCCAACGAGGCTGGAATGAAAATCGCGAAACGAATCGATTAGATTTGAGTTTTGAAGGATAGGAATTGATTTGGGAGATTGAAAAAAGTCAAATTAAACAAATAACAAAAAAAAAACTTTGAAGAAAAACCTAGGAAATTATGAAATTAAACTAGAAACCGAGAGCCCGAAACCGAACACAAGGGTGAAAAACCTAAATCTTTAAAAAAAACCCTACGAAGAATTTTGTCACTCTAAACTACTCTATTGGGAACAAATAACGAAGAATGAAAAAATGACTAGACCGAAAACGGAGGTTCGTTGAACCCAAAAACGAGTCAAAAGACAAAAAACCGCACCGCGGACCGTTCTTTAAAAAGTACAAAGTTTGTAAAAATGACCCTACGAAAAATTTTATATTTATCCAACAAACAATATGACAAAAGAAATTTTCTAAAAGAAGCAAAATATTTTTTGATAATTTTTGTATTTTATATGAATTAAATAAACATTTACGGTAAATTAAATCATAAAAAATATTAACATTTCATAAAATTCTGAAAATTTTTCAAAAATACTAAACACCTTAACAATCCTACGAAAAAGTGAAAAAACACAAAGTTGCTTACAAATAAGCCCCGATAAGCTGTTTTCCGCCTTATTATACTTATAAAGCCCAAACTGTTATTAATATGAATGGCCCTTGAGTCGTTTAACGAAAAAGACCAAGGGCGCAGTGGTAAGCAGTGTGTGTAAAAGGGGGACTGTATCGCGTTGGTCTCGGTTCGAGTCTTGCTCACCCGCCAAGTGTCTTTCCCTTTTTTATTTCGAAAACACAAAGAAGCAAAGTTGTTAAAGCTCGTGGCTTATCAACTTTGTCTAATAAAACTTTTGAGAAAAGCTGTCAAATAAGCTTAAAAATAAGCTTCAAAGTTGACAGTGTTGGGTCTTAAAAGGCTTTAAAAAGCAAATAAAAATGCTAAGTCCTTTTGGACTTAGGGTCGAAATAAGCTAGGACTAAGGATTGAATAAGTTACAAGGAGTCTAAACTAATCTAAATAAGCTATAAAAAGCTAAAAGCTAAGACTTCATAAGCTGTTGAAAACAGCTTATGATGACAGGACTAAAATAAAGCTTAAAAGCTAAAAGCTGAAATGGGCATTCAAATAAGCTAGCTAAAGGGAAATAAGCAAACTAACTATCTAACTTAACCTAAAAAGCTATTGAGAGCTAAAATGAGCTTAAATGCATAAGCTAAATAAGCCTAAAGTAAAATAAGCAGTCCCTAAGCCTAAGTCATGTAACAACAGCCCACAAGGCAGGTTTGGGCTTAAAAATAAGCACACAAATGAGCTGAGCTTATGGAATAAGCTCAATAAGCCAAAGTCAAAAATAAGCAATCCCTCAGCCTAAGGGAATGCTAAAACAGCCAAGAGGCATGTTTGGGCTTAAAAATAAGCCATCAAATAAGCTTACTAAAGGCTGGAACTTAGAGGGCTTATCTAGGAGCTTATAGACTCTTAAAATAAGCCAAAAACTTGGGATTAAGTGTGCTTAATGGCTGAGAACAATAAGCCTAAAGTTCCCCCTTTGCACCAGGGGAGCTTTAAGGCAAATCTCAAGGGCTTATTTGACAGCTTATTTTAAGCTGTCAAATAAGCTCTAAAAGCACAAATAAGCTCAAACAGATTGAGTATTATAGCCAAGGGGCTTGTGCACCAATTTTCAGCTTTTAAAAATCAATTTTACTTGCTTATTTTTGATAGTGAAAAAGGTGTTTGGATTTTTACAAACTGTGACAAAAGATACTTGGTGATCTTTGACTTAAAAGTCAAAAGACAAGAGGTCTAAACAGCTTGAAATAAACTCAAAGATGCACTCTTTTTGACACTTAAACTCACACTCACAAGTGCTTATCCAAATAAGCACTTGTGATGTCTTGAAAACCTAACAGTTTCACACAAGGTTCATGACAACTTGAAAAGCAATTTTGAAACTAAAAAAAACTTTTTAAAACAGCTTAAAGTGGCTTAAAACTTAAGCCTAATCTAACCAAATGGCCTTAACCCATGCCAAAGCCATTTTGACCCGTTTTGGCCTTGTGCCAAACACCCCTTTACTTCAAAACTGCCAAACTAAGATGCACTTAAAATCTAATTAAAAGCTAAAACCTTTAAAACTTTTTATCCACTCTTACTTATATTGACCTACTTAAACTGATTTAACACTAAAAGTCCTAGCTTATTAATAAAAATAAGCTAGTTTCTCAGCTAGCTTATTACTACTATATATGACAGAATTAAGAAAATTGATTTCTAAATGGATTTAAACTACAAAAACTTAAAGCATTTGCATATCTAAGCTAACTAGGCTAAAATGAACAAGTTTTAAGCACATAAAGAAAACAAAGCTATAAGCTAAAGAATTAAGCTAAATTAAAGCTAAAATTCAAAATAGGAAATCACACCTTTTGAATTGTAGTCTCTGACACAAGCCACTCTATCTGAGTGAGTGGCTTAAGAACACAGACCTAAATGGCTCCCTAGCCTCTAGACCCTGAGCAATAAGCTCAATAAGCTTATATTAGCTTATTTCTCCAAAATGCTTCAAAAATGAACTCAATTGGACTTTTATGAACTGAATTCAAATGAAAACAGTATGTAAGGGCTTATAACAAGTTTTAAACTGAATTGGAGCTTATTACCAAGAATAAGCTCTAATGAGCTTATTGAGAGCTTATTGAGTAAAAAGAGCTTAATTTTTCATTAAAATTGAGAATTACAAATGCATAAAAGACATTAACTTCAAAACACTTTAAACTACAATAAAAACGACATAAAAACTTAATTAAAAACTGAATTAAGAACTTAAAAACTGAATATGAGCCACAATGGCTTTACAAAGCTATTTATAGCAAAGAAAATACAACTATGTCTTCTTTTTCTCTTTCTTCTTGTTGTGCTTGTTTGTAGACACACAAACAGGGATGTGTTTGTTTTGTGAGAGGTTTACAGCCTCTAATCTTGGCCCTTCAATCTTCAAAATCAATCTTAGTCGTCGAATTAAGCTTTGGGGAGTGTGAGATTGCCAACATGGCACATTTGTTGCTGGGAAAGGTAGTGGAGGAGGGGGGAGTTGATTGTCCATGGAGGTGGTGAAGGTTCACAGGGTAAAACGGGGTTAAACAACCCGTGAGTTGTTTGGGAGGGAAAAAGAGGCGGGAAAAATTGTTATGGGTTGTAACAGAGTGAAAGTTTGGGGGAGTTGACAAGGTTAGTCCCTCATGGTTTATAGTGTTATTGCACCCGTCGTCCTTGTGGTTATATAACTTTGGGGACTTGGCAAAACAAGTCCCCAAGAGTTATATAACTCTTTGCACCCACCGTCCTTGTGGTGTACAAGTTAGGGGAGTTGGCAGTTTTGCCCCCCCACTTGTCACTTTGAGCAAATTGCAAAATCAGCCCTTGTCTTCATTTTTCTCTTTTTTCTTCTTTATATATAAGTTTAGGGATTGACAATTTCAGTCCCTGAACTTATATTTCTTTGACTTTGGCCTCGGGGTTGACTTGGGTTGACTTTGACTTTGACCAGTTGACTTTTCTGTTGACTTTTTGACTTGATTGACTTTCCGGCTTCGATTTGGCTTTGTCTTTCACAGTCTTTTCCATTCCGAGTAAAATATGGACATACTTTTACATGATTTTTAATTCGCTTATTATGATTATATTTGCGTTTTAGATTTTTTATATATATATTGTTGCTTATTTATCTTGCAATAAATTGTCAACCATGGATTACATGCATGTAACACATGGTTATTAAGCTTAATATATATATGTATGCATGAGAATCTTACATGAATTATTTGATTACTTGCAAAAGTAGGGAAGACTTTTGTTGAATAAATGCTTTAATTGCGTACATGATTCTTGTTTAGTATGATTAAAATTTGTTAAATATGTTTTGCATGTTTTATATAGTGGCTTTTTTATATAATTATGCAAAAACGATATGTACACTTTGCTAAATCATGGACTATATACGTAAATTTATAATTTTCTTCAAACGTTATATAACGCAGGGGTTTAGTGGTTTCCGCAAGGAAACCCGCGACGGAACAACGCAAGAATACACGAATTTTACATAAACCGTTTTAAACAATATTTTAAGTATGGCGTAGCTGTTACTAGGGTTTGATTATTTCCCATGGGGAATTAACCTTATTCGTAGTAAGATCACTTATACTTGAAAATGTTGTAAACATGGCAACCCTAATTTTATAAATGGCATGTGATTTATAAAATATATGTATTTCTATATATAGAAAAGTTTTAAAACAAAAATGGAAAGGTTTTAAAAATAACTAGTGTTATATGGTTGTATGCATGCTTTCTTATACATAATTTTGGTAACATTGTTTTTATCAAATTCTAATCTAAAATTAAGTCATTTGCCATCCAAGTATGAAATCACTTGAGTTGTATTTTTACTCTAAAATTTTTTTAGGTAAATTTGCAAACAAGGTAATATAACAATCGTATGGTCAGACCTGAGACTGTAAAATTATTGATTTTGTATTAGACGACTTATATCGAGTATGATTGTTTAGAATTTCGATATGAGGCATACGATGCGGTTAAACATGCTACTTGACATTGTAATTCCGGATTATAATGCCTTGTGCCCCATAAAGGGTAAGAGTTGCACATGTTGGTAATTATCATACGCTGGTTACCTTTTGAGTTTACCATTTCTAGTAGATCAACTGCATTAATGGTAGAACATCAAGTTGGATCTTAGATTCTTGATAAAATTAATAGTTTAATTTTTTAAACATGGGTAGTTAATTTTATAAGAGATTATTATCGAAAATACTAATATTTTCTGAACTTTTGATTGTTTTGTAGATGGCTGCTGCTACCCAAAACACAAACAATACGACTATCAGGTCGATTCTCAAACAAGAGAAACTTACTGGACCAAACTTTATGAACTAGTACCCAAACTTAAGAATTGTTCGACACCCCTCTAGAAAAAAAGGGCGATCATGCTTATACCCTAAATTGGCTCTTCCCTATTCGATTCTTCACTTTCCATTACTCGATTCTGCTTGTTAGTATGATTATTCATCACTAATATTAGTGGGTCTTGCTCTTTGTCTAATCGTTAGGGTTTTCAATTTTTAGGGTTTTCTTTCAATCGTTTATTTAGGGTTTTCTCTTTCTGATCCAAGGTTTGTATTTGTTCTGTTACCTGGTGTTCTGATCTCTGCTTTGTGTCCCTATCTACATCATCAGGTTGTGTATTTTGTGCATTTGATTCCAACCCTAGCTAAGAAGAGCTACTTGGACACATTGGAATGCCTAAGCTATGCTATGCCAAATGAACTTGGTGTGAGTCTTATTTTGAATTCTTTCAATAAGGACTATGATCAGTTCGTTTAGAACTATAACATGCATAGCATGAGGAAGACGATAGCTGAATTGCATGCTATGCTGAAACTCCATGAGAAAGGTATTCCAAAGAAGGCTGTAACTCTCGCTATGTTAGCTATACGAGAGGGTAAGATCCAGAAGGACAATAAAAAACCGCGAGGGGCAAAGGGTAAGGACAAGGGAAAGAATAAGCTTGCTTATGATCCTAAGCCCAAGAACCCATCGCCGCCTAAAGGCGATAATCCGGCAAAGGACTCTGTCTGCCACCACTATAAGGAGGTGAGTCATTGGAGGCGAAATTATACATCCTACCAAGCTATGTTGAAGAAGAGGAAGAATGCTAGCGTGGCTAGTACTTTAGGTATCTTCACTATAGAACTCTCTGATTTTCCTAATAAGACTTGGGTATATGATACGGGTTGTGGTACTCATATCTGTAATATCTTGCAGGGTCTTAGAGAAAGCAAGAAGTTGAAATATAGAGCTTTAAGTCTGTACATGGGCAATAGAATGCGTGCAGCCGTTAAAGCGATTGCAAGTTTTTATTTAATTCTTCCTAGTGGTTTAATAATTGTATTAGACAACTGTCATTTTACACCTTCTATTACTAGGGGTGTTGTTTCAATTTCTCGTTTGGTTAATAACAGTTATATTCATACATTTACGAATTATGGTATTTCTGTTTCGAAAGATAATGTGTTTTATTTTAATGCAATTCCAAGGGATGGTATTTATGAAATAGATATGCATAATCTTTATCCAAATGTTAGTTCTATGTTTAATGTTAGAAACAAAAGAGCCAAACATGCGTTGGAATCTTCTTATCTATGGCATTGTCGTCTTAGTCATATAAACAAGAAACGCATGGACAAGCTTTAGCGTGATAGGATCTTGCAACCCATTCATGATGAATCACTTGAGAAATACAAGTCATGTATATCTTGGAAGATGGTGCGCAAGCCTTTTTCACATCAAGTGGAAAGAGCTAAGGATCTATTAGGACTTATACACACTGATGTATGTGGCCCTATTAGAACTATGTCAAGAGAGGGTGCTAGTTACTTCATCACCTTTACATATGATTTCAGCCATTATGGTTATGTTTACTTGATGAAACATAAACATGAGGTGTTTGAAACATTTAAGGTCTTTCAGAATGAAGTTAAAAATCAACTCGGTAAAAAGATAGAGGCGATTCGATCTGATCGAGGAGGCGAATACCTGAGTTATGAGTTTGTTAATCACATGAAAAGTTATGGTATTGTATCCCAGCTTACTCCACCTTATACATCACAACATAACGGGGTGTTTGAGAGGAGGAATCGAACTTTACTTGATATGGTTTGATCCATGATGAATCTAACAACTTTGCCAAAATCCTTTTGGGGATATGCTCTCGAGTCTGCAGCTCGCATTCTCAATATGGTTCCAATCAAGAAGGTTGAAAGGACGGCTTATGAAATATGGCACGGGAAAGAAAGCTCCTAATTTGTCCTACTTAAGGGTTTGAGGTTGTAAGGCACTCGTGAAATGATACGCACCTGATAAACTTGATCTTAGATCCATTAAGTGTATCTTTGTAGGATACCCAAAGGAAACAATGAGTTACTACTTCTACTATCCACTCGAGAACAAGATTTTTGTTGCTCGAAATGCTGAGTTCTTTGAGAATAGTCTCATGATACAAGAAGCGAGTGGGAGTCATGGACTTCTCGAATCGAGTAGGAGTAACGAAGGACTTGAATTAAGAAGAAGATACATAACCTTCTAAAAATACTAGCGAAATATGTCGCACCTATCGAGGTCGAGCCCAAAAATGTTGAAGTTCTTATTCGTAGCTCCGCAAGGATACCTCAAGCACCAGATTGATATGGATCCTATGTTGATGTTGAGGAATATGAATTAGGGGATTTTAATAAACCACCTAATTACAAAATTGCATTATCAGATCTTAAATTTGACAAATGGCTTGAATCTATGAATATGGAAATGCAATCCATGAAAGATAACCAAGTCTAGGTTTTGTTTGATCTTCCTCCTAATGGTCGAACTGTTGGGAGTAAATGGATTTTCAAGAAAAAGACTAACATGGATGGAAATGTACACACCTTTAAAGCTTGTCTTGTAGCAAAAGGCTATACCCAAACCTACGGTGTATATTATGAAGAAACCTTCTCTCCTGTTGCAGACATTAGAGCTATAAGGATTCTTTTAGCCATAGCCTCGTTCTATGACTATAAGATTTAGAAAATGGATGTCAAAACCGACTTTCTAAAAGGTCACCTAAACAAGGACATATATATGGTGCAACCTGAGGGGTTTATGGATCCAAAACATCCCAACAAAGTATGCAAACTTCAATGTTTAATTTATGGATTAAAGCAAGCATCTAGAAGTTAGAATAAAAGATTTAATGTAGAAATCAAGAAGATTGGTTTTACTCAAAATCCTGATGAGCCGTGTATATATCTCAAAGCTAGTGGGAGTAATGTTGTAATGTTATAGTCAGGCTTTTCATAATCTTGTATGTCGATGACATCTTACTCATGGGAAATAACGTTACAATGCTGCAAGAGGTTAAATCTTGGCTTTGTAAATGTTTTTCTATGAAAGACTTAGGAGAAGCAGCATACATCATTGGAATCAAGATCATACGTGATAGATCTACGTGGTTGATTTCTCTTAGTCAAAGTGCTTATCTAGAGAAAATCCTAAAGAGATTTTGGATGGAAAACTTCAAAAAGGGGTATACTCCAATGATAGAAAATCCTGACTATAGAAAGTCCCAAGGTGCTAAAACACCTAGTGAGGTACAATGTATGCAAAGAGTTCCTTATGCTTAAGCTATAGGTTCAATCATGTATGCGGTTAGATGTACTAGACCTGATGTTGCCTTTGCATAAAATTTGTATAGTCATTTCAGCAAAATCTTGGTGAGATTTACTAGACTACTGTTAAAGCTATTCTTTAGCATTTGAGGAATACTAAAGATATGGTTCTTGTGTATGGGGCAAAACCTGAAGCTGAGCTAAAAGTATCTTGTTATGTTGATGCTAGTTTTCAGATAGATAAGGACGATACCAAATCCCAAACGGGATATGTGTTCGTACTTAATGGTGGAGTCGTGGACTGGAAGAGTGCCAAGCAAAGCACTACTGCTATGTCTTCTGCAGAAGTTGAGTACATTGCTGCTGCTAAAGCATCAATGGAAGCCATCTGAATGAGGAAATTTATTGATGGACTTGGAGGTGTCGTGACATCGAATAAAAGACCTATGGAGATGGTATGTGACAATGAGCCTGCAATAGCGATCGCTAATGATCCTGGTATTTTGAAGGGAGCCTGACATTTTCAAGGAAATATCACTACATTCGTAAAGGAATTCAAGAACGTAAGATTATCCTTAAGAAAGTTCACACAGATGACAACGTAGCTGATCTGTTTACAAAACCAATGCCATACGATAAGCATTATGAACATGCTATGGCGATTGGAATTGTTCCTGCTAGAAGGCTCATGTAAATCTGTGATGTATTAGTTAGTATTTAGATAATGGAATGTTAAACGATTGTTATTTTAATAAATGAATAAATTTATGTCGTATATTGTTTTCATTTCATAATAATTATGTCCTATATTTACATGTTTATATCCATGAATGACTTATAGCATTTTAAAGCTAAGTCCATTACCAGTTGACAATATGGAAGTATTGTTAAGATAAGGTAAATGTGAGTGTTTGGTTGTATTCTAGAGAATATGTAAAGATTAATCTGCCAACTTCACATTTTATTCCAACGTGTATTGAAGATGATACCCACCTATGTTAATCACTTTATGGATCAGCGTGATTTGTTGCATTACACACATGGTGAAAGTTATGTTTATCCTTAAACTTGATATGCAAGCAGGTTTTGTATCCATGGATTCTTGATTATAGTCTACCACTATAGTCTACCACTATTCTTGATTATCGACTTGAGAATGCAAGCGGGTTTTTGTATCATGATTCTTGATTATAGTACATGACAAACACTTGTAGTCAAAATAGGATTTGTTCCTCCACTTGAGTGGGAGTAAGATACTTACTGGGCCCCTCGTTGGGTTGATCAGATATTTGCATGGCCATGCCCAAAGTGTAGTTAAAATGATTCTTTTTACATTTAGTGATCTGAATCAATACAGATGCGAGAAACATAACTGTTAAACTATGGAATGACTATTGATCCATATCCATATATAACATTGTGTCTGAAACAAAAGGATAGGACTGACTAAAATTATTGAAGGCTGAGTTGTTTACCAAAACTTCATATTCAGGTATTTCTGAGAGCATTGATGATGTTGCTAGACTATTCGTCAATGTTAGTATGTTATATTATCTGACAAAGACATTCGTAAGTGGGAGTTGTTGGTTTGTGCTCATGTCATGCATATATTTATACAGCTGGAAATACGTGGGCCTACTTGGTCACATACATTTACACTTAGATATCATTCTATTATTGTTTATAATAAATATATTGTATATTTATGTTTTATATTAATATATGTGTTTGACGAAAGACACTAACGTCGTTAATTAGTTTCGTATGATAATTAACTAAAAGTTTTATTTAATGGGTAATTAAATGTAATTAACCATAAATATTGGATAATTCAAAAAGTCAACACCAATGGGTGTTTTCACATGGTTCGACTGGCCATAGCCTAAGGAGGGTATGGGTTGGGTTTTGAGCTATCTTTTCCTCTAAGATATGTATTGAAGGTAAACCCTAAATTCATCTAGTATATAAGGAGGATCCTAGAGCTCATAATTCTTATCCCTCTCTTCTCTCTTGTCTAAGTCGACGCAAACAAACACCCATCTTAGGGTTTTCTTTGTGTTTTGTTTTTAGTGGTGTTCACTTGTAGGTTGGTTAAGAACTAGCATTCGGGTGATATCATTTGACGTGTAGTGTAGATACACGTAGAGGTTATTTATTTTAGTAACTAGAAGTAGTGTTTGGTTTGCATGTTATTAGACACGTGCGTGTACTCGAAGTGTCTTCTATTCGTCACTAGCTTGGTTGCTAAAGGTATGTTTATTTGTTTATGTTTTTGAAGATTAATTATATATGCTATATGTGATCTATATTTGCTGCATAGCTCGTTTAATATTAATGTAATATTATGTTATTTAGATGACGATTTCCAACATCTCCTTCCATCTACCAAGTTTCTTTTGTATTTTATCCAGAAGAGCTTGAAAACCACCTTCTTAGATCTCCAAATTACTAAAGGCGGTCTGAAATATTTATTTTGATGAACAACTTTACTTACATTCAAGCATTAAATATATGAGTTCGCACATGTATATCAACATTGGCACTAAAGGATAATTTGGATTTTCATAATTAATGACATGTCTAGAAGCTTGTCAATATCGTTTGAATATACTTTTCAACCTGCAACTTTTCTCAATCGAAGATCTTGTAAAAAAGATGCTTTCATCAGCAAAGAACAGCTGAGAGATATCTGGTGCTCCTAGAAAAACTTTAACTCCATGAATATAACCTTCCATGACTGATTTCCTTATCATAGATGATAACACTTCTGCGCACATAACAAAAATATATGGCAAAATGCGATCTCCTTGGCGAAGGACCTCTAGTTGGGGTCACATGACCAAAAACGTGTCCGTTAATATTAAGAGAGAAGGAAACCGAAGAAACACAAGCCATAATCAAGTTAGAAAAATGTGATGGGAAGCCAAACTTGCTAAGAACAGCTCAAATAAATGGCCATTAGACTCTATCATAAGCCTTGCTCATATCTATCTTTAGTGCTAATGCACCTTTTCTGTCATCCTTTTTTTGCTTAAGCCAATGGAAAACTTCAAAAGCTACTATTGAATTATCAGTGATCACATGATCTAAAATAAATGTTGATTGGTTTTCTTGAATTATGTTCAGAAAAATTGGTTTTTGATAACATCAAATATTTGATAATTTTTAGTGTCAATTTTCCCCTAAAAACACTTGCAATTGTCTTATAAATACTTGAATTTGATACTTTTAAGGTTATTTTGTTATATTCAGGTAGAATGCAAGTATGTGACAAGAAACACGAGAAAAGGACCAAAAAATGAAGAAAACACGGATTCTTAAGAGACTTTACGGCGTAACCCCTACGATAGTGTTACGCCGTAACCTATTCAAGGGAAGACACGTCACCCAGCAAGATTACGGGGTAACCACACACAAGGTTTACACCGTAACATTATTATTATGAAAGGATGAGTCATCTGAGTCAGCATTACGGCGCAACGTGTACACTAGATTACGCCGTAACATCTTTTAAGCCTGCAAGATGGAAAGTGCACGTTAGCAGTTTACAGCGTAAACCTCTAAAAGGTTACGCCGTAACATATTTGAAATCTATAAATAGAGGCCTCATTCAGCCACTTTAACATCAACCATTCTACCACAGATCTAAGGGGTGATCAAGGCCTCCATTGCTCGAAGAATTCCACAAGAAGTCCAAGGGAGATCACACTTAATTTACTTTTGTATTTAATCGTTCATAAACAATTTATGTAAGAATTATGAGTTTTCCATCCATGATTATCTTTATTAATTCTTGCTTTGTTGTTGCTATGAGCGGCTAAGCACTACAAGTGCTCGCCTAGTCATGAATCTACTATCGTTATAATGTTTGTTTCCTGTTAGATCATGGTTTCGTTAGATATCCTTTGAGTATCATGTAACCCTGGGTTTTGGTAGTATTGTGGGTGGTTTAGATCATGCTAATCCTGTTATTAGATTACCAATTGAATATGGGATTAGCAAGGTACTAGGGTAGGTTTTGCACCCTATCCCTAGTGTAGGAACTAACCCCTTTACCGCCTCTATCACTTAATATACTTAAAAAGCATAGGAACTCTTTCAGAGAGGGTTAATAATCAGTATAGGTTATTATACTAGTTCTTGGGATAGTTGGAATTAATCATTATGACTTGGTTGCCCTACTTTCGTGACTTTTGGGGGATTCGGGATCGCAGGAATTATTAAGGCAAACTAAAGATATCTATTCAGGTTTGTCTACTTTAGAAACCACTAATGAACCCATGGTGTAACATTGCACAGGAAAACATAGTTATAACGGTAGTATTGAAATGGCTAGTTTAACACGCCTTTCTCCTTGATTACTTCTATCTCTTTTAATTTCCGCAATTTACTTTCCTATTATTTCATAAAATCAACTTAAAACCATTTTAAAACGTGACAATTCAAACTAAAACTAATTGACACTTAGCTCTTAGGACGACATCGGATTTACCATCTCTAGACTACTCATGATCGGCTTCTCTGCCCGTTATGGCGTTTGTCAGGTGAATCGAGTTTTATAAATTTAAAACTTGAATAAATATATTTTAAAATAAAATACGCATCAAGTTTTTAGCGCCATTGTCGGGGAGCTAAAAATTAGTATTAATTTGATTTCTTGTAATTATTTTCATTCCTCTCTCTAACTTCTAAATTCTGCAGGAACTATGGTAGGAGTAGACATTAATACTCTCACCATGGATTAATACTTAGCATTCTTACGAGAAAACCAGGCACTAGGCTTGGTTAAACCAGAAATTAGAGGCAATGTTAACTTTGAGATCAAGAGTCAATTCATGCGAAAATTGAGGGAAGATACCTTCTTTGGGAATAAAAATAAGGATGCCCATGATCATGTTGACCGAGTCCTCAACATTGTATGTTTATTCAATATTATTGGAGTATCACAAGAAGCAGTACTACTACGTGTGTTCTCGTTCACTCTTACTGGATCCACTAAAAGATGGGTGGATAGACTCACTCCAGGGTCTGTCAACACTTGGGATCTTCTTAAAAAAGCCTTTATCCAAAGGTATTGTCCACCATCCAAGACCGCTAAATGACTTGAAGACATCCACAACTTCATGCAAGAAAGAGACGAATCATTATACCAAGCTTGGATACAATATAATGGTTTGTTGTTTAAGTGCTCAACCCACGACATAAACAACCATCGAAAGGTAAACATCTTTTATAAAGATTTGAACGCTATGAACCGTCAATTGCTTGATTCGCAAGGACCAATTCTTAGGATGACACCAACTCAAGCTCTGATAGCAATACAAACTATGGCTGACCACTCTCAAAAGTGGCACGATGGGAGATAAAGCATGAACGTTACCAGCAACAATAATATTGATGGACTTGCTGCATTTGTAAGTAATCTGGATAACTTAGGACGCGATATGAAGAAGCTAAAAGAAAATGTTCATGCAATCCAAGTTGGATGTCAAATCTACGAAGGACCTCAGCTTGACAAAGAATGTCCTCTCAAAGAGGATGTCAAACATGTGGAAGAGGTCAAGTATGGTGAATTTAGGAGCCCTGCTCCTTTTAACGGAAGTAATGGAGCCAAGTTTCATGTAGGTTTGTCAGGGTACTACACTCGTATTGATAATCGACCACCTTATAGGGAGAAGAGACTAAGCTTAGAAGATCTTATGAATAAGCATCAGGAAGAATCAGCACGGAGAAGTGCCCAAATGGATGAATGGATTAAGAAACTCCAAGAAAATGCGGAGATTAACACTAGGAACCAGAGCGCCTCTCTTAAAAATCTAGAAACCCAAATCGAGTAATTAACCAAGGAACTCTAGTCTAGGACAACCAATGGAGCTCCAAGATCATCTACCAGGCAATGCAAGGTGGTTAATGTTGATCATGAGACGCCAAATATACCTAACTCTTCAAGTAAACTTAACAATCTCCGCAGAATACCTGACACTCAGAGGGATCAAAATAATGAGGAAAGGGAGACCAAGGTCCTACAGTGCCAATTGCCACCTAAGGAGCAAAATCCAAGGAATTTCACACTTCCTTGCACTATTGGTAAGTTTAAATTTTATGGTATGGCTGATTTAGGTGCTAGTGTAAATTTTATGCCTAGAAACACATTTGAGTACTTAAGATTAGCCAATCTAAGGAACACCAATATTCTTGTTGAAATGGTAGATATGACGAAGAAGGCACCCTTAGGTATAATCCAAAACATCCTAGTTAGAATTAATAAATTCCTATTTCCTTCAGATTTCGTAAGTATCGATAAAACTCCTAATGAGACAATAATTCTAGGCAAGCCTTTCATAGCAACCATTCACGCAAAATTTGATGTTTTGATAAAAAAAATTCTTTAGGAATCGATAACGCTAGGGTTAGTTATGATATGGAGAAAAAAGATCATAATTTTACAACTCCTACCGAGAATATTTTTATGATAAAATCTGACCTAGATAATAGACCTCAATCTCCCACATGTAGTGATAATCAATCACAAAACCTACCTGATAGGTCGCCTGATGATAGTTTACACAATCAAGACAGCAAGAATAAGAAAATTAAGCTAGATCAACATTCCCCTAGGGCACATTTTTGTAAACCTATTAAGCAGACTGTCAACAAAAAGACTAAGATATGGCCAACCTGTGACCCCATCAAAAGAATGTGCGATGGGGGGATAAAATCTATAGGGTATCTGGGGTCGAGAATTTAAGGTTTTGGTACTGCAACTATGACAATGAAAGAAATAACATAATGGGACTGGGATTATCCTTCCCTGACTACCTTTTGGCAAAACACAAGAAGTATCAAAACAATAGTTTAGTTTGGGGTGATAGATATGCCGAATGGTGCAATGTTAGCCCCACACCAAGAACTTCGTCTTTAGAATCCAACAACCTTAGACCCAGAGACTATACCTTTAGGGAATGGACATTAATTAAGGTTGGACATACTGACATAAGTGAACCTGTAAAAAAAGCATTACTCAAGTTATGGCTAATTGACTATTTTCAAGACAGATAGGGAATTGTCAAGAACCCACTTTCTAAGAGTTTTTATGATTATAAATGGGTGTTTGATTTAGAAATTGATCAATTAGCTGATGAATATGAACTTATATAGGAAAAAAAGGACATATGCTTGATAAGATATGGGAATATTGTAAAGATGTCCATAGAAATAGTACATACTAGTGGCATGACCATGGATTGGAAAAAGAGGAATGTAATGAAATAGGAATAGAAATTGAAAAGTATGATCCACCTGAAGTTCAGGTTGAAACCTTCAAAGTAAGGAAATATTCATTTAAAGGTGGACAAAAGTTTGATTGTGTGACTAAAGAAGTGGATGATGCTTTACCTCTCAAAAGAAGAAACAGATCAAGGTTCAAAGAAATGATCCGGAAGGAGTTTGATATAAACGCCCACGACAAAACATAAAGTGGGCATGGGTCTAACTTGGTTTGCATGTTTTACTTCATTTTGTAGGTTCCAGTAGCTAAGAGGCAACTTTAGAGATTGACTCGGCCCATAATTGTGTGGTAGCTTTGCTGATTTAGTAGCAGTTATGGCGTAACATACATGGTTATGTCTTAACTGATTCAATTACGACGTAAACCTTCTTATGGTTACGCCATAATCTTATAAACTAATTTTTTTTAAATACCACATGATTATGGTGTAACCACCGGAGTTACACCGTAACCTCTTTATGAAAAACCTTAAAATAAAGTTTTAATGCATTGCTAAACCTTGTATATTTAAATGAACTTTGTGGGTATGTTCTTTGGAAACCCTCACGAGACTTCACTCCTCCACTTGGGCCACCAAGTGGTTTAAAAGGCTTGTTGCATATGCTAAATGCAACTGTGATTCCTACGAAAGTGAGTTAGGTTGTATTTCTTGTATATTTCTATTTGAACGATTTTATGCTATTAGTTTGTTTTAGTGATCACATGGGAAAATGAGCTTTGCTCAAAATGAAGATTTTATGGATTTCTCCACCGGCTTATTACATTTCATATGTTCAGAAGCAATGCTTAAGGGAGTTTCTTGTTCAAATTCTACTCTTCATGTTTACTTCATTTTCTTAGTGTACAATAGGGACATTGTACAAAACAAGTGGGAGGATGTGAGTAGAATTATCACTTGACCTATTCTTGCTTTTGATTTTCTAGTTTTTTTGAAAAAATGGTGCAAATTTTAAAATTGTTGACATGTTTTTCTTACTAAAACTAGAATTAATCTTTGCCGAATGCACATTAACCTTTATTATTACTTGGTGAGGTTTAATCCTGATGTTCTGTTTTCATCTCATTATATAAAAATCCACCAAAATATTAAATGTGTCGGTAGTATTATAGACTTTAGAACATGGCATGCACAACATTTTGAGACCTGATTGATTAGCAGGAATAGATGGTCCGAGAAGGCAACATTTAGGAATTCACCCAAATAAGCTTATATGTGTGTGTTTATCGACTTGTTACATTGACTTGTCGACCTCCCATGTAAAAACCCTTTTGTTGCACTTATCATTAGTGCAAGATACCCCTAGATCACCCTTGTTGAGCCAATCTATGTTTTCACCTAATATTATATGTTTCGTTACACCATTTCGCCTTAGCCAACCTTGTAGTCTATATTTAACTTTTTCTTGAAATTTATGGCTACTAAGTCCATGGTTCAAGAAAATGGTTCGAAGATTGACACTTTCGTTGAAGACATATTATTATGATCATGGAAGACCCCCTAGTATTATCACTTTCAATACTGTTTATCTTAAGTAGAAGGATATGCGATATGTAAAATACAGGAGTATTAAAAAAATAAAAAAATAAAATGTGGTGCAATTATAAGCCACCTAGTGATCTAACTCCTATGTTGGTTACGTGTTATATAACCAACTAAGTAAAAAGGTGGTGAAACTATAAGCCACCTAGTGAAGAATGGGTTAGCACGCTCCGTAAGATCTCATTATTAGCTAACCGATAATGATGATATGATTAGATTTTTGTACTTGAAGACTTGGACTATGGATGGAGAGTAGCCGGTTATGGATACCTTAGATTATATATGACTATTTGTTTTGTGTTTTATCTTAAGACCAACTAAATGTGTATCCCATATCTATCCTAACCCTTATATCACCCAATAAACCTGTGTTATGTCACCCATGTTGCCTTTAAGAATTGTTTAGACCCTAACTCTAACTGGTGCAGATTTGTGTACTTTCTAAGCTTATGATAGAATACATGATATGACTATGCAGATGAGCGATCACCTAGAAAATGAATACTTAGACTAGTTGAGAGTTGAGTGAATTTTTATCCCCTTTTCATGAGGTATTCGGCTTTGATGTTTCTAGCATAAGTCTTTTATATTATATAAAAATCCACCAAAATATTAAATGTGTCGGTAGTATTATAGACTTTAGAACATGGCATGCACAACATTTTGAGACCTGATTGATTAGCAGGAATAGATGGTCCAAGAAGGCAACATTTAGGAATTCACCCAAATAAGCTTATATGTGTGTGTTTATCGACTTGTTACATTGACTTGTCGACCTCCCGTGTAAAAACCCTTTTGTTTCACTTATCATTAGTGCAAGATACCCCTAGATCACCCTTGTTGAGCCAATCTATGTTTTCACCTAATATTATATGTTTCGTTACACCATTTCGCCTTAGCCAACCTTGTAGTCTATATTTAACTTTTTCTTGAAATTTATGGCTACTAAGTCCATGGTTCAAGAAAATGGTTCGAAGATTGATACTTTCGTTGAAGACATATTATTATGATCATGGAAGACCCCCTAGTATTATCACTTTCAATACTGTTTATCTTAAGTAGAAGGATATGCGATATGTAAAATACAGGAGTATTAAAAAAATAAAAAAATAAAATGTGGTGCAATTATAAGCCACCTAGTGATCTAACTCCTATGTTGGTTACGTGTTATATAACCAACTAAGTAAAAAGGTGGTGAAACTATAAGCCACCTAGTGATTATGGGGATGTTGTAACTATAAGCTATCCTATGTATAAATGTGGTGCAACTATAAGCCACCTAGTGAAGAATGGGTTAGCACGCTCCGTAAGATCTCATTATTAGCTAACCGATAATGATGATATGATTAGATTTTTGTACTTGAAGACTTGGACTATGGATGGAGAGTAGCCGGTTATGGATACCTTAGATTATATATGACTATTTGTTTTGTGTTTTATCTTAAGACCAACTAAATGTGTATCCCATATCTATCCTAACCCTTATATCACCCAATAAACCTGTGTTATGTCACCCATGTTGCCTTTAAGAATTGTTTAGACCCTAACTCTAACTGGTGCAGATTTGTGTACTTTCTAAGCTTATGATAGAATACATGATATGACTATGCAGATGAGCGATCACCTAGAAAATGAATACTTAGACTAGTTGAGAGTTGAGTGAATTTTTATCCCCTTTTCATGAGGTATTCGGCTTTGATGTTTCTAGCATAAGTCTTTTATATTATATAAAAATCCACCAAAATATTAAATGTGTCGGTAGTATTATAGACTTTAGAACATGGCATGCACAACATTTTGAGACCTGATTGATTAGCAGGAATAGATGGTCCAAGAAGGCAACATTTAGGAATTCACCCAAATAAGCTTATATGTGTGTGTTTATCGACTTGACATTGAACTTGTTATCCCTTTTTTTTTTATCGACCTCCCGTGTAAAAAGCCCTTTTGTCTTCCAGACTTATCACTAGTGCAAAAATACCCCTAGATCGCCCTTGTTGAGCCAATCTATGTTTTCACCCCATAATTATATGTTTCGTTACACCATTTCGCCTTAGCCAACCTTGTAGTCACTATATTTAACTCTTTTCTTGAAATTTTATGGCTACTACAGTCCATGGTTCAATAAAATGGTTCGAAGTTTGATACTTTCGTTGAAGACTATTCTTATGATCATGGAGACCTCCTAGTATTATCACTTTCAAATATGTTTATCTTAAGTAGAAGGTTTTGCGATATGTAAAATACAGAGTATTAAAAAAATAAAAAAAATAAATTGTGGTGCAATTATAAAGCACTCTCGTGATCAACACTCTATGTTGGTATACGTGTGATATAACAAACTAAGTAAAAGTGGTTGACTAAAAAAACACTATAAGCCACTAGTGATTTTGGGGCTGTTGTAACTATAAGCTATCCTTTGTATAAATGTGGGGGCAACTATACAGCCACCTCGTGAAGAATGGGTTAGCACGCTCCGTAAGATCTCATTATTAGTAACCGATAATGATGGATTATGATTCGATTTTTGTACTTAGAATGACTTGGACCTATGGATGGAGGGGGAGTAGCCGGTTATGGAAACTTAGATTCTTATTGACTATTTGTTTTGTGTTTTATTCTTAAGACCAACTAACTGTGTATCCCATATCTATCCTAACCCTTATCCCCCTAAACCTGTGTTATGTCACCCATGTTGCTTTACGAAACATGTTTAGACCCCTAACCTCTAACTGGGAGCTAGTTTTTGTGTACTTTTATAAGCTTATGATAGATACATGATATGATATGCAATGAGCGATCACTAGCAAATGATTACTTAGATAGTTGCGAGTTGAGTGCATTTTATCCCTTTTCATGAGGTTCTTCGGCATTGATGTTTCTAGACTCTAAGTCTTTTAATATTACAAAAATCCACCAAAATATTAAATATGTCGGTAGTATTGTAGACTTTAGAACTTGGCATGCACAACATTTCGAGACTTGATTGATTAGCAGGAATAGATGGTTCGAGAAGGCAACATTTAGGAATTCACCTAAATAAGCCTATATGTGTGTGTTTATCGACTTGTTACATTAACTTGTCGACCTCCCGTGTAAAACCCCTTTTGTTGCACTTATCATTAGTGCAAGATACCCCTAGATCACCCTTGTTGAGCCAATCTATGTTTTTACCTAATATTATATGTTTCATTACAGCATTTCGCCTTAGCCAACCCTGTAGTCTATATTTAACTTTTTCTTGAAATTTCTGGCCACTAAGTCTATGGTTCAGGAAAATGGTTTGAAGATTGGCACTTTCGTTGAAGACATATTATTATGATCATGGAAGACCCCCCAGTATTATCACTTTCAATACTATTTATCTTAAGTAGAGGGATATGCGATATGTAATATACAGGAGTATTAAAAAAAGAAAAAAAAAAGAAAATGTGGTGCAACTATAAGCCACCTAGTGATCTAACTCATATGTTGGTTACGTGTTATATAACCAACCAAGTAAAAAGGTGGTGAAACTATAAGCCACCTAGTGATTATGGGGATGTTGTAACTATAAGCTATCCAATGTATAAAGGTGGTGTAACTATAAGCCACCTAGTGAAGAATAGGTTAGCACGCTCTGTAAGATCTCATTATTAGCTAACCCATTATGATGATATGATTAGATTTTTGTACTTGAAGACTTGGACTATGGATGGAGAGTAGCCGGTTATGGATACCTTAGATTATATATGACTATTTGTTTTGTGTTTTATCTTAAGACCAACTAAATGTGTATCCCATATCTATCCTAACCCTTATATCACCCAATAAACCTGTGTTATGTCACCCATGTTGCCTTTAAGAATTGTTTAGACCCTAACTCTAACTGGTGCAGATTTGTGTACTTTCTAAGCTTATGATAGAATACATGATATGACTATGCAGATGAGCGATCACCTAGAAAATGAATACTTAGACTAGTTGAGAGTTGAGTGAATTTTTATCCCCTTTTCATGAGGTATTCGGCTTTGATGTTTCTAGCATAAGTCTTTTATAGATTCATTTTTTTGAGTTAAATCAGAGAAATCTTTTTATAAACTATTCTAACAGGTCTACTTGAGGGTAAGAAGAAGTCAAGTGGGGGGATATTTGATAACATCAAATATTTGATAATTTTTAGTGTCAATTTTCCCCTAAAAATACTTGCAATTGTCTTATAAATACTTGAATTTGATACTTTTTCGGTTATTTTGTTAATTTCATGTAAAATGCAAGTATGTGACAAGAAACACAAGAAAAGGACCAAAAAATGAAGCAAACACGGATTCTTACGAGACTTTACGACGTAACCCCCAACGATAGTGTTACGTCATAACCTATTCAAGGGAAGACACGTCACCCAGCAAGATTATGGCGTAACCACACGCAAGGTTTATGCTGTAACATTATTATTATGAAAGGATGAGTCATTTGAGTCAGCATTACGGCGTAATGTGTACACTTGATTATGCCATAACATCTTTTAAGCCTGCAAGATGGAAAGTGTACGTTAGCAGTTTACAGCGTAAACCTCTAAAAGGTTATGCCATAACATATTTGAAATCTATAAATAAAGGCCTCGTTCAGCCACTTTAACATCAACCATTCTACCACAGATCTAAGGGGTGATCAATTCCACAAGAAGTCTAAGGGAGATCATACTTAATTTATTTTTGTATTTAATCATTCATAAATAACTTATGTAAGAATTATGAGTTTTCCATCCATGATTATCTTTATTAATTCTTACTTTGTTGTTGTTATGAGCGGCTAAGCACTTCAAGTGTTGGACTAGTCATGAATCTACTATTGTTATAATGTTTGTTTACTATTAGATCATGGTTTCGTTAGATATCCTTTGACTATCATGTAACCCTGGGTTTTGGTAGTATTTGTTGGGAATTAAATGTGTTCATACTTAGTACTGCTAAGTCAAGAGTTAGTACTGCTCAAGTTATAACTACCAATATTAACTTGTTAGTACTGCTAGAAGAAAGTTAGTGGCCAGTACTAACTTAATACTGCTGAAGAACTTAAGACTGCTGCATGAAGATTAAAGACTGCTAAAGAGATAAAGATGTGTCAAGAGATTTGTATTGACTTATTTAGAGTATATTCTATATAATTAGAAAGATACATATAAGTTTAAGATTATAGAAGATTTGTAGTTATCTTGTAAAGGACTCCTTAGTGTATAAAAGGAGATCCTAGGTTATAGTTTTGTATATACAATAGTCATAGACGTTTTGATACATAGCTTTAAGGTTGTAAACCCTAGTACTACATAGAGTACTCGTATTATTCATAATAATAATATTGGAGCTTTTCAGTTATATCATTGTTCTTAAAGTTTACTATTTCATTAACATTCTTCTAAGTATTAAAGAGTAGATTCCGCATACTCTTTAGTATTCACAAAGTTTCTACCATAGTTGTTTTGGATTTATCCAAAGTAACTTAACCTTTACAAGCTAAAGAATAGATCTTAAGTTGGGATCAACAAGTGGTATCAGAGCCTCGTGGCTCGTGATATCTGTGATCAACAAGGTTTTTCAAGTTTCTAATTTTTTGTAAAAAGAATTTTATAATTATGTTCTTTTTCGGTATCGGGTTTTTCAGCGAAACCCTAAATCAATAAATCAGTAACTTTGAAGATGATGTCAAAGGTTCTTATTGGTTGAAAGTAAAGGTTCAACATCAAGTCATACAGGTTTGCAATCAAGTTTTCTATTTCTGGTTTTTTTTGGAAAAAGGTAAAGTGCGACAATATTAAGGTTTATGTCAAACCCTAATTAATTAAAACCAGAAAGTGTGGTCTTCAATCTTCTTGATAAGGGTATCGAACATATGATAATACTGATTGTTATTAGAGCTTACTATTGTTTCATCGTTCTTCCTTATCACTAATCATTGGCAATATATGAAGACTGCTAGAAACAGATTGTGTGATAAGAAAAGATTATGATGTTTTAGTTTTTGTCAAGTTATTAGGAAGATAGAACCAGATTCTTTGGTGAATGTATACGCGTGCTGGTTTGTACTTAATGTTGCTCATTGCCAATACGACATTAGTGATGCTCGTATATTAGTACTACTAGAAGATACTACTCTTGTTATATGCTTAATGCTGCTACATGGTTTTTGATGTTGCTAGGGTTTCGAGTAAAGGTTTAAACTGCTTCGTGATTGGTTTGCTTTGGTATGGATCTGGTATGATGTGTATATTTGTTTCCATAGCTAACTTCTTAGTACTGCTAATGATAAAAGTATTACTACTGTTTCGTGGGTATTAGTAATGCTAAGGCTAAAAAGAAAGTTAAAGCTGCTTGTTTTCACTTGGTACTACCAAACAGAATTAAAAGGTATTACCACTGCTTGAATATGTTACAGGTGCTTGTTAAGTTTTGTTTAATGGAAGTTTATGTTGCTCGTTTGTATTGTTAATACTACTCGTCCAAGCTTATCTTTGCGCTGTCACGAGTGTACAAAGAAAATTAGTACTGCCCGTTTATGTTTGTACTACTAAGAGAAATTTTGATGCTTTACTGACACTAAAAAGTGTCACCAAAAGAATGGGAGGAAGGAGAATGCCGATTAGCGACAGATTAGTAACAGTTTTATGACAGATAAAGTGTTGCTAAAAACATAGGAGGAAGGAGTAACCTTTACAATGGTAATTACTTAGTATAGCTTCCTTTAAAAGTTAATACTGCTAGCCTTGTGGTTTATACTACTTGGTAAATTTTCATACTGCTAGCATTAAATTTGTACTGCTAGTTTGTACTGCATGTTATGTCCAACATCGAACAAAGAATAGTTTTTGGTTATTGGTTGGTTTGGAGATATCGGACAACACACACAGGAAGGAAGTTTTTGGTTTTGGTTTCTACTATTTAGAACAGGTTATGATTTTAAATGTTTTTAAAAGTTTAAAGGCTCATATTTATTGGTATAATTGGTTACGAAGATGATTAATTATCACCAATTTAAAGTTTAAGTGGAATTATTTGGGTTTGTGTTTTATCATACCTTTTAGCAGGAGGTAACTTGTTTGTGTTTTCAATGTTGTGACAAAGACTTGACGGATATAGCAAAGGTGTGTGATTTACAAACTTATGGTGCTCAATGCGCACATTTGCTATCACTTTGGTTATGTGTCTCATAGAAGATGAGTATTTTATCAAGAGGTTGCGATCTACTTATATTTTCGTGTTGGTATGAGTTCGAAGTCACATGGATAGTACAAGATATAAGACACAAGTTTGGGTTATTCTACTTCAGCATCAAGTTCGTTATACTTAGTTTTCTTTATCAGTAATCATTACATAGAGCCTACAAAATTGAAGATTCATGAAATGGTTAACATATGGGTTTCAGGGGAAGCTTATTGTTAAAATGTTTAACCATTTACATGCATCATCGAGGTGAAGGTTTTTACTACTGCTGGTCATTATTACTACTGCTAGTTTAGATTTCTACTGCTTGGATTCATTATTCTTATTATACGTCATGAAGGGTAGTTCAAGTCATTGGAAAGTTTGGTTTAGTAGTGTGATGTTGGTTTGAAGTGGTTGAAATCAAAGTTGCTTACATTTATAAGTCCCCTATTGGATTATGTCAAAAAGGGGAAGAAATATTAACAGGTTGCAACTTATAGATCCTTGGTGTGGCATGTTACAAAGGAAGTCTGAATTAAGAAGATTGGTTTCATTCAGGGAGATGATTACATCTTAACTTTAGGGGAAGCTTTGGCTTTATGATGAAGTTCGTACACGAATTTGTTTGTTTTGCCATCAACAAATAGGGGAAGATTGTTGGGATTCTTGATTTGATGAGACAAAGTGAATAAAAGAATGAAACAAAAGGACGTAAATGCAAAGCTAGAATTCTTCAAAAGATGGAAGATTTTGAAGAATCTAGAAGATCTCCTTATTTAGATAGAAGATAACAAAAGATATTCCTAAATATTTAAAATATTTATTTGTCTAATGTTTATCTTCCTTTGTAAGTCTTGGACTCCTTATGTTATTAAAGGAGGTTCAGGCATGTAGTTTAGTGTACACAGAAAATGTAGTTGACTAAAGGTGTGTGTGTTCTAGGCGTATGGTTCTTGTAAATGCCTAGATAGTTTAGCCTCAAGGATCTTATGATTCTTGTTACTAGTTAGAGTAACCGTTCTATAGTTAATCGTGTAGAATTAGGGCTGTGTTGAATAAAAGAAAACCTTGAAGTAACTTTGATTCATGTTTATTATTTCCGCTGCGTATACATATTATATCATTGTTACTTTGTAATCCTTGACGAGGACTAATCATTCTCGAGTCATAAAAATGATTCAACAAGTGGTATCAGAGCTTGTGTTCTGAAACTTTGATCTAGAAGAAACTAACAAGAAGAACTCTTTACTCACAAGGAAGAGATGGATCTAGAAACTACTCAAATCACTACTACTGCAAAGTTGCCCACTCTCAAACAGGGTGAATATGATATGTGGAGGCTAAGGATTGAGCAATACTTTTAAGTACAAGACTATGCTCTATGGGATGTCATAAAGAATGGAAACTCATTCAAACCTGCAGTTAAAACAACAACAAATGTTGATGGACCTCAACTACACTAATACCAGGTCATGTAACTACTGAAGAAAAGGTTCAAAAGAATAATGAAATGAAGGCAATAAGTATGTTACTGATGGCACTTCATAATGAACATCTAATGACCTTTAATCAGTACAAAGATGCTAGGATTTTGTTTGCTGCTATACAACCAAGATTTGGTGGTAATGAAGCCCCAAAGAAGACTTAAAAGACTCTCCTAAAGCAAATGTATGAGAACTTTAGTACTCCAAGCACAGAGTCTCTTGACTCTATTTTTAATAGGCTTTAAAAGATTGTAACTCAGTTGACTATCTTGAGTGAAAATATTTCACAATAAGATCTCAATTTGAATTTTTTAAGAAGTCTGCCTTCTAAATGGAATACTCATGTTGTGGTCTGGAGGAATAAACCTGATCTAGACACAATGAGCTTTGATGATCTCTACAACAATTTTAAGATTGTTGAACAAGAGGTTAAAGGAACTACAAGCTCAAGCTCAAGCTCAAATTCTTAGAACATGGCTTTTGTGTCATATCCTAGCAGTACTAATGAAGTTAATACTTCTTATGGAGTTAGTACTACTAACACTCAAGTTAGCCCTGCCAGCACTCAAGTTAGCACTGCTAGTACTCAAGTTAGTACTGCTAACTTAAGTGATGGCACTGTTTATGCATTTTTGGCTAGTCAACCAAACGGGTCTCAACTTGTATATAAGGAACTTAAACAAATCCATAAAGATGATATAGAAGAGATGGATTTGAAGTGCAGTTAGCATTGCTGAGCATGAGGACAAGAAGGTTTTTCTAGAAAACTGGTAGAAAGATCACTATCAATGGGAGTGACACGGCTGGATATGACAAGTCAAAGGTGGAGTGTTTCAACTGTCACAAGATAGGACACTTTGCAAGGGAATGCAAAAGACCTAGGAACCAAGATAGCAGAAACAGGAATCAAGACAACTCTAGAAGGACTGTAAATGTGGAAGAAACTTCTTCTAAAGCCATGGTGGCTATTGATGGAGCTGGTTTTGACTGGAGCTATATGGCAGATGATAAAGTCTCTACAAACATGGATCTTATGGATTTTTCAGACTCTTAGGTACATAATGATAAAACTTATTCAAAAACCTATCTAAAAAGCTTTGAAACTCTTAAAACTCAACTTGATGATTTAAGAATAGAGTTTAACAAATCTGAGTTCAATTTAACAAATTACAAAAGAGGGTTAGCATCTGTAGAAGAGCAACTTGTCTTTTACAAACAGAATGAGGTTATTTTTTGTGAGCAACTTGTTGTCCTAAAAAGAGATATCTCATATAAAGACTCGGAAATTAGTATGCTTAAAAGTGAGTTAGAAAAACTTAAGCAAGAAAAAGAAAGCAATCAACTTAAAATTGAAAATTTTGATAATGCTTCTAAGAGTCTAGATAAATTAATAGGGAGTCAGATACTTGATAAAAGTAGAAAGGGTCTGGGGTTTGTAAGCTATAATGATGTTCCACCTCTTCCTACAGGGTTATTTTTACCCCCAAACCTTGATTTGTCCAACTCTGATCTAGAAGAGTTCCAACAGCCTGAGTTTGAAGGCTATGGACTTAAGACTAGTAACAATGTTAGTGAAGATACTTCTAATGAGGTTAGGGAATCTCCTGATGCCCTAATGGTTGAGAAGTTGGTGTCAGATGATAAGTTAGAAAAGAAAACCGTTTTTCCTACTGTTGCTAAGATAGAATTTGTTAGACCTAAACAACAAGAGAAACTAGTTAGGAAACCAGTTAAGTATGTTAAGATATACAGGTCACAAGTTCCTAGGGGAAATCAAAGAAACTGGAATAATCAGAAGTCCTAACAGCTAGGAAGTGACTTTGTGGTGTACAATAAAGCTTGTTTTGTTTGTGGAAGTTTTGACCATGTGCAGGCTAACTTCAATTACCATCAAATGGAAAGTGTGGTATCTGAGAATAATTATACAAGGGTGGATTACAATTATTCTACTAAAAAGGCTCACCCTAGTGCTCACAGAAACATGATTCCAAGAGTAGTTTTAATAAAAACTAGCCCAAGACCACTTAATACTGCTAGGCCAGTTAATACTACTCATCCCAAAACTATAATTTATAGTGCTAGACCAATGTCATGTTTTTCTAAATCAGCACAGTCAACTGTAAAGAGGCCCTATCAAATAAAAACAGCATTAACTAACAAAAAATTTAGTTAAAAAGTTAATACTGCTAAGGGAAGTTTTTATACTGCTAGGCCAAAAGCAGTTAATACTGCTAGGCCAAATTCAGCAATAGTTAATGTTGTTAGGGCAAATCTAGTTAATGTTGTTAAGACCTCAACATGTTGGGTTTAGAGACCTACCAAACTTAATAGTGCATTAATTAATTTGAAGAAACATAATTATGTTGATGCACCAGGCAAATTCAAGTCAGTGATGGCTTGGGTCCCCAAAGGAAACTAATTTCCTTATTTTTATGTGCAGGGTCATCCACAAAAAGAAGATCAAGGCTATGTTGACAGTGGATGCTCAAGGCACATGACAGGGAACATGTCCTATCTCTCAGACTTTAAAGAATTTGATGGAGGATATGTTACCTTTAGGGGAGGAGCCAAAAGAGGGAAAATTATTGGTAAAGGAACTCTTAAAACTGGTAAGCTTGATTTTGAGGATGTGTACTTTGTCAAGGAGTTACAATTTAACCTTTTTAGTGTTTCACATATGTGTGACAAAAAGTTCCTAGAAAGTCAGGTTTTACTTAAAGTTCCTAGAAAGAACAACATGTATAGTGTTGATACGAAGAATATTGTTCCTAGAGAGAGTTTAACTTGTCTTGTTGCAAAGGCCACACTTGATAAATCAATGTTTTAGCATAGGAGGCTAGGTCATGTAAATTTTAAAACTATTAATAAACTTGTTAAGGAAAATCTTGTGAGAGGTTTACCTTCAAAACATTTTGAAAATCTTTCCAGCCAACTTAGGGCCTCGCATTAAAAATGATTTTGTATGATCAAAGATGAAATTGAGAATTAGGACTTATGTTAGAGAGTGTTCAATGATGAAATGAGAATAAAGAAAGTGAAGCTGAAACCCTTAATCGAAGTATTTATAGAATCACCCTCAGCAGCAGGAACTTGAACTAACTGTAGTAATTGATGCCTTGCAGCATTAATTTAAACCTTGCAGCATAAACAAATATTGGCAGCACTAATTTAAGCCTAACAGCATTAATTGTATACCAACAGTAGAAACTTTATGCTTCGTAGCATTAGGTTGTATTACCCGTATTAACCTGAGACTAACAGCAGTAAGTTTCTAGTATTAACTTCAATTTCATCCCACAAATAACTTTGATCATCAAATTTGATTCTTACTAACTCTCTTTCTATTTTTATGCTCACAGTATCTCTCAATTCTTTTTGCTCACTTAATCACTCTTTCTGTTTTTAAATCATAAATCTCTCTATTCTTTTGAGCTCACCAATGCAGACAGTTGTGTACAATTTCCATCAATTCCAAAAATTTTCATATGCCCTACCCCCACTTCAAATTGTGATAACTTTGAGAGAGGGTGATCATTGGACTGTTCAATGTAGTTCTCAAACCTAGTTTTAAGCATCTACATCCCCCAATATGGTATCTTGGCACCTGAGACCACTACCTGAATCAATTCCCTAAGAAGTTAATTCATTAAGTGTTGCCATGGATTGGGTCTTAATTTATGTTACCACTGTCCTGCTCTGCTTTTGAGCTAGAAGCAGTAGTGGCAGCCCTTTCCATTCTGTCACCCAACTCCTTATGGACAGCCTCATCACCAACCTTTCTTATGGGGACCACTAGACTGAGGTATCTTGGTGTCCCGACCTCTTATGAATGGCCTTGGGTTTGATTCATTACCCACTTGTGATTGATGTCACATTTTCTTTTCATTACAATTTGAAGCCTCCTCTTAATGCAATACCATATTTTCAATGTGCTTATTCCTGTCAAAATGTTAGTCCAATTCCAAAAATCCACATTCCCAAAGTATTTTTCTTAGTTTAGCAATTTTAATTATGACTAAAGTTAAATATGCAGTTGTAAGTATAACTAGCAGTACTAATTATACTTAAGCATATTAACATTTTCTTAGCAGTTAAACTTGACTTCAATAATTATACAAGAACAATGCCTTCTATTCATCACAAGCACACTAGAAAAAACTAGATAGAAATGTGAGAATTCATGAGGATCCATATTTATGCATAACCCAAGAATAAAAATTAACAACTGATAAGACTCAGAGATTCAATAAACTAATGCTAGCAATTAGAAAGTTAAACCTGCTAACATCAAAAGCTTTGGTGAGAAGATTAGCAACATTTTTGTCTGTGTGAATCTTAATCACTTGTATCAACTTCTTCTCATAAGAATCTCTGATAAAATGGTACCTTATCTCAATGTGCTTGGTTTTGGAGTGAGATACTGGATTCTTTACAATACAGATTGTACTTTCATTATCAATGTAGATGTTGGTGTTCATGAGATTGTATCCATAGTCAAGCATCTAATTTTGGATCCATAACACCTGTCTATAGTAGTTTGCAACAGCCACATATTCTGCTTTAATTGTTGAGTTGGCTACTATAGTTTGCTTCTTACATTGCCATGAAATCAATCTCTTGCCAAAAATTGGACAACCAGCCTATGTGATTTCTTGCACAGACTAGCTCCAACATATTCATATCAGAAAAGGCTTCCAAGATCAAAAGGTTAATATCTAGGATACCAAAGACCCATTTGGGTTGCCACTTTTAAGTACCTAAATATCCTATTCACAGCATGAAGGAGTGAGGTCTTTGGAGTAAACTTGGAACCTTCACAATCCACAAACATCAGAACAAAATGTCTTGTCTAGAAGCGGGACAAGTACATCAATTATCCAATCATTGATCTATAATAAATGTACATCGACATTCCAGCTTCTTCTACTTTTTAATGTCTTGTTATCTCCATTGGAGTGCTTTCTGTCTTTATTGAGGCAAGAATGCAAACTTCTTCAAAATCTCAGCCAAAATCACGTCTAATATTAATTCTTGCCTTGATAAAGATCCCATCACTCTTCTGTTTAACTTGAAGTCCCAAAAAGAAAGAAAGTTCTCCCATAGAACTCATTTGAAATTTGTCATGCATCAACTTTTCAAATTCAGTACTCATTTCTTTCTTTGTTGATCCAAAGATGATATCATCAACATAAACTTAAACTAGCAGGATATCATCTTTATGTCTTCTAATGAACAAAGTTATTGACAATTTATCCCTTGTGAAACCAATTGGGACCATCCCCTACTCCCCCCCCCCGCAAGTAGGTTGACAATGTCTCATACCATGCTCTTGGGGCTGATGTAGTCCATAGAGTGCCTTTTCTACTTTGTAAACTTTGTTTGGAAAGTGTGGGTCTTCAAATCCAGGAGGTTGACAGACATATACCTCCTCTTCTATCTTTCCATATAAGAAAGCATCATCGGGAACCTCAAATTTCATGAAATGATCATTAAGAAAGATTCCAAAATAGTTAAAGCAAAAGTTGAAAGGAAATCTTTTGCATTAAAGGATAAGAAAGAATCTAGTGATGAAGAATGTTTGACTTCCGAAAGCGTAGTAAAGACGAAGAGTACGCCATGGCGGTAAGAGACTTCAAGAAGTTCTTTAAGAGAAGAGGTAGATTCATGAAACAAGCTCGGAACAACAAAAAAACCTTTCAAAGAAGCCGAGACGACAACAACGGCAAAAGTAAAAGGAAGTGCTTTAGATGCGGAGATCTTATTGGAGAATGTCCAAAGCCACCGAGAGACAAGAACCAAAGAGCATTTGTTGGAGGTTCTTGGAGCGATGGCGGTGAAGAAGATGATTAAAAGATCCAAGACAAGACATGTCTTGTAGCTCAAGCACCAAATGAGGTATGTTCCAAATCTTCTTACTTTAGTGATGAAAACTCATCAATTGATGATTTAACTTTAGACAATGAATATGATAAATTGTGCAAAATGAGTTTAATGATAAACACTAAGAACAAAAGGTTAAAAGCTATTAGAAATAGTCTAGAAAATGAGCTTAGAGAATTAAAAGATAGATTATCCACACTCGAGAAAAACAAGGGCGTTGATCTCGATTGTGCAAAGTGTCATACACTTAAAATTGAAAATTGATTGAGATCAACTTCATTGTTACAGTTTCCTAGAGACAATGAAGTTAAACAATTCTATAAGCCATTGTCAAAACCTGGAGTTGGATTTTCGAAACCTAATTTTAGATCTAAAACATCACCTCCTAGATGAGTCAATAATAATTATTCTCATCCTAAAAGACCACAACCTAAAAGACATGTTGGTTAACAAAACCAACCCCATGGATTTCCCATAACTTGGAACAACTTTCCACATCAAAGTTACATGCCATGGGAAATGTGTCTTCCATTCTCACATCCCAAACAATTGCATCAAATGCAAGGGATGTTTGGCACTAACAACTTTGGACCCATGAGATATTAGGGACCAAATGTTTGAGTTATTGTCTTATATAAATAGATATGCCTTGGAGTCGATTTGGAGCCCGACGAATGGATCAAGGATAGCGGAAGTTTCAAACATATGACGGGCAACCAAAAGCTCTTCTCCACTTACAAGGCATACAATGGAGGTAACGTTTTTTTTTAGTAGTAATCTTCACGGTAACATCATTGGCAAAGGTACAATTTCTAATGACTCTCTTAAAATAAATAATGTAGAACATGTTGATAATCTAGGATTTAACTTGCTAAGTATAGGAGAAATATATGATAATAACTGTAGAGTAATTTTTTCTAAACATGATAGTGAAATCACTAAGGACGGTAAAGTGATAGGTAGATGTATTAGGAAGAAAGGCTCATATGTGATGAAATTAGGTGTTGGTCCCAATGAATAGATCTTTAACTCCTTAGCTTGTAAGGTTTAGTACCTTTGGATAAATCCAAAAATACTAAGGATGAAACTTTGATTTGAATGATATAAGCTATGCGGAATCTAGCTTATACCACTAAGAAGTATATTCAATCAAACAGTGAATTATGATTGACACAAAGATATAACACAACAAGCTTCAATATATTAATACGATCACTCTAACTTAGTGATACGGTTTACAACCTTGAAGCTATATCTCTACACACACACACACTTTTTCTGTATACAAAACTATGTGTCTATGATCTCTTTATATAGAGAGATCATAAGACGTACAAGGAAACATAATTAATACAATTAATTACACATTAATTATAAGGAAACTATATAAGGAAACTAAATCTTCTCTTTAAAGCATATCATCACTCCATCAATAATGTTGATCTTGTTTCCTTCTTTAGCATATCTTGTTTCCTTTGTAGCATATAGAATATATTGTTTCCTTTTGTATCTTCAATCAGAATTAACTGTATTCACTAGCAGCATTAACTTCAGTCTTCTATTTGACTAATCAGCATTAATTTCAGCAGCAGCATTAACTTCAGATGTAATCTTCTCAATCAGCATTAACTTTCCATGTAATCTTCACAATCAGCATATAAACTTCTCAATCAGCATTAACTTCAGATGTAATCTTCTCAATCATCATTAACTTCAGTCTTTCAGCAGTATTAAGTTAGTACTGGCAGTACTAACTTTGCTCTAGCAGTACTAAGTTTACACTAGCAGTACTAACTGATTAGTACTGGCAGTATTAACACAGTTAATACTGTTAGTTATAAACTGAGTACTAAATTATGCTTGGCAGTACAAACTCTGTCTTGGCAGTATTAAGTATGAAGACTTTAATTCCCAACAATCCTCCCCTAAACTTGATATTCATCTTGTTAATCATCAAGTTTCTTCATTAAAGGCTTCTTGATCCCAACAATCCTCCCCTAAACTTGATGTTCATCTTCTGAATCTTCAAGTTTCTGGATAAAAGCTTTATCTTGACTTGGAGGATGTAATCAAACACTTCTTTACTTCTTGTACTGTGACTTGTCATTTTGTTGAGTCAACTCTGCTCCTGCTCTCTTTTTATCTTTAGGGCTGTTTAACCTCACTAAATCTTCCAATTTTGTCTCTGGGTTGCCCTGCACAAAAGAAACTCAGACCTTCTTGGGAACCCAAGCCATTACAAACCTGGATCTTCCTCTTGCATCAACATAATCATATTTCTTCAAAGTGATTGATGTACTATTAGGTTTGACAGGTCTCCAAACCCAACATGCTGATGCTTTAACAGCATTAACCCAATTCGTTCTAACAGCATTAACCACTGCCTTTTGTCCAGCAGTATTAATTTGTCTTGAGCAACAGCAACAAACAGCATTAAGATAACTTTGTCTGGCAGTATTAAGTAAAATTAGACCAAACCTAGTTAAGATTTTTCTTGGAACCATGTGTCTTTTTGGATTAGGGTGAGTAATTCTTGGAGAATTTTGATGGTTCACCCTTCTTGCATTATTCCACACTGGTTTTTCCTCCCTTTGACCATTTAGCTGTCTCTTTTGTTTACATGTATACTGGAGGTGATCAAAACTTCCACAGACATAACAGGCTTTATTGTGCATCACAAAATCAGTTCCTAGTTGTTGGGACTTTTGATTATTCCAGTTTCTTTGATTTCCCCTAGGTTTTTGTGACTTATACATTTCAGCATACTTAACTGTTTTCCTAACTGGTTTTTCTTATTGTTTTGATCTAACAACATCAACTTTAGGAATAGTAGGAACATTAGTTTTCTTCTTATCATCTGATACTAACTCCTTATTAATTGGGGCACAACACTCTCTCCTAACAGTATTGAACACATCTTTATTTTCAACTGTCTTTTCATTACTAGGTGTAACAACAGTAGTAACATCCAAATTTTCACTTTCTACAATTTCATCTATAAAAGTTAGATCAGGTTTGCCAGGTAAGAAATTTCCGGATAGAGGTGGGGGAACGACATGATATGCCTTATCTGATCCAGACTTATCAGTTAAATTCACAAAACCTTCTACTGCAGGAGAAGCTGCAGTAGCTGCATCATATCCTAGTCCCTTTTTAAACTTGTCAATTACTTGACATTCTAGTATTTCATTTAAAGACTTGGATGAATTTTGAAACTTTTCTAATGTTTGTTTTAACTGATCTCTTTCTGCTTCAGCTTTTTCCAAATTCAATTTATATACATCTAAGGCATTATCTCTTAGTCTAACCTCAAGTTTTAAGACATTTATGCTATCTTCTAACACAGTCTCATTTTTCTTATAGTGAACTAGTCTAGCTTCTACTGATTCTAAACCTGCTTTATAAGAAACTAAGTTAAATTGAGACTTTTTGTAATCAGAAGACAAATTATCATATTGTTCTTTAAGAGAAGCATAAGCTTTTACACATGTTTTAGAACAAGAATCTACCTCAGATTCTGAACTAGAAGAGCTTCCAGAGGATGTAAATGCCATCAATGCATGATTTGTTGGTTGTTCTTCTTCAGCTTGGTAGCTCCAATCATATCCTCCAATTCCATCTTGAGCTATCAAGGCATTCTGAGTAGGAGTCTCCACTGCAATAGTTCTTGTATTATTTTCTCTTCCTTTGAACTCCTGATTTCTTGGAAACCTACATTCTCTGGCAAAGTGCCCATGTTTATGACAGTTGAAGCATTCCACTTTTGACTTGTCAAAACCAACTCTTTGACCATCTATGTTCAGCTTCTTCCTTTATGGTTAATTTAACTGAGAATGTATGGATGTAGTGATGGATCGATTTGGGAGTATGAGATCTTTGCTAGTTGATTTCCGATTTCCTCAAATGTGGAGAGATCTAAAAGATGATAGGGGCGGATTGTTTAAGAGGTGTGTGTAGGGTTAGAGTTAAGTCAGAGGTAATTTAGGGATTGTGTAAGATTTATACACCCTAATATTAGGGATTGTTTAAAGATGATTGTTGCTGCATTATATAGGAATTAGGACCCCGCGCGGTGGTCGGTGATCATAGTGGTGTGGAAATTATTTGGGTAGACTCTAGAAGCAGGCCGAGTTACATGGAGTATAATGTAGTGGGCCAAGCTTATTTGGTGATGGGCTGGAACTAATTGTTAGTATGAAATTTCACATAGTTATGGTGCTAATAATGTTAGTTGAATGAGCCGGGTACAAAAACGCTTTCACGTCAAGTTGGACTAGACAATGTTTTCTTTTTCGTTAATGACAATTCAAAATAACATTTGTCCTAGTTTAACGACATTCTTGAACAACAACACAACAAACATGATACATAGCACTAAAAACGATCCGAATAAGATTTACTAAAACGTCAAAATGACTAAAGAGTTGGATTCAAATGTCAAGTGATCACGGAGTTTATTTGGTATCCCTTATTTGAGTTTAAAGTGGGTTTCACGGAGGCGTCTACTTATTTTATCATCGAGACTTCCTTCTATTTTCTACCCCTTTCCTTAAACCCAATCTATCGATTGATGACTTGCTTGAACGTATACAGTTATGATTGAGACTTAGATTATCTAGTTATACCCGATGTAAGGAGTTACATTGTAGTACTCACGGGTTATAGCTATCACTTAAAGGAGTTACTTTAGTGCTCAGTGATACACTCAATGCCCGATTTAGAAAATCTCAAGAGGTGTTGTACTTATTTTGGCTCTTAGTTGAGTGTATAGGGTACTTAGAGGCTTTCTTCTGCACCGTTCTTCAATCAACAATAGTGCAAGCTTAAGTAACAAATTTGGGGGATTCTACTTCATTTTCAAGTTTGGTATATCGGGTTATTACATCACCCAGTAGTCATCAGGCAATAGCCGACAGAATACGAGGTTGGTAAGATTAGCCCAGAGAGTAAAATGTTAAGATGTGATCAGCAACTCTCACGGGATATTTTGTAAGCTACAAGAATGACAATGGTGCTTCACAGTCTAAGTAAAAATCATATATTTCAAATATCTCATGTCTTTCATAACTTTTCAAGTATTGTTGCTTATGACTAGAACCGTCACTGTATATGCGCCGTACACGTCAATGATGCTTCCGAGAATTTCGAAACAATCATGGGGGATTACTCTACTTTGATACTTTGATGTTAATAGAGGTCAACTTCCGGGGATAGTAGTTTAAACTACCTTCACTAGTATGGGTTTGGGGTGAAGGTAATTCTGCATTCTAAGAAGTTATTGTACTGATCTCTTGCATGTTCCCCCAAACATATATTCACCAAGACCAAATGTCATGATACATATAGAAGCAATATTAGGTGGTGTGGTTGACTGTTTCTTCTACAAAATTCCGCTGTGCACTTTAAATGTCAATGTTAGAAGATCATTAAAGCTACATCAAAGTCTTAGAATCTGCTCAAGATACGGATGTTGGTTTAGGGGGAAGCTGATTTAGAAACTTCGCCAAAAAGAAGTCTATAAAAAAATAAGAAGAAAGCTTTTCAAGACATGCAGCCATGATTTTAGGGAAGTTAACCAACTCATGCATACTAACAATTGTTCCAGAACAGTCAGACAAAAAGATCCAAGCTGGAGTACAAGTATCAAGACTAAAACAAAAGACGTCATCTCATCAGTGGAAGCGCCTTTGGATGTCATATATTATGTTGTATTTTGTACTTGTAGGAACATTGTAAGTAATTGAACATGCACCCATATTGGGGATAGATTGTTAGCCTTAAAATATGTCGCTAATCGGAATGTGCATTTGTTTTACATTACCGGAGACGCAGTGACTAAAATGTCTAAGTGTAGTAAGTAGATTCGTGCCCAGGGCTATATATATCCCCTTCATACTTCCATGGAGGGGTGATGATTCATTTTACTTGTAATAAGGTGTGTGTGTTTCTCTCTCTAGAATACACACATCTTTCCTTTCTCTCACTAAATAATATGGCTAAACATTTGTTCAATCCTCCCCGACCTCCGGATCATGTCTCTTTTATGTGAATCTTATGGTTAACACACTCAACGTCACATTTGATGAAACTCCTCCACCCTCTAAGATATCACCCTTAGTGGATGATGACTTAGATGAAGAAGAAGAAATACTTTAGGGCAATCGAAAAGAAAAACCTTAGAAATGCTGTTGAGGAGAAACCTTAGAGATTGACGAGAAAGTCAATCTAAGGAAATCTAGAACCATCCCTTAGATAATGTCATAAGGAAAACCTTAACCAACGAACCCTTAGGTCTCAAGCCCAAAACCAAAGTAACTTCTTTTGTTTTATATCAACTATAGAACCTAAGAATGTGAATGAAGCCTTAGGAGATGAAAGTCGGATAGTCGCCATGCAAGAAGAATTAAATCAATTCATCCGCTAAACGACGTTTGGGCGTTAGTTCCTCAACCTAGGAATTAATGACAAACATAGGAACTAAGTGGGGTTGTAAGAATTAAGTTAGACGAGAACGGCAATCTGTTTTCTTGAAATAAGGCTTGTTAGTTACTCAAGGCTACACCAACCAGAGGGCATCGATTATGATGAAACTTAAAGCCCCCGGTTGCTAGACTATGAGTCCTAATAGAATATTATAGCTTATGCTTGTTGCGCCATATATTTTAAATTATTCCATATGGATGTAAAAAGTGCATTCCCTGAACAGGTTTTATCGATGCAGGATGTATAGCGTTGCACAACCTCCGGATTCATTGATTTACAAAAAACCGGATCATATTTATAATGTAAAGAAATCTTATATGGTCTAAAATAAGCCACCTGCAAATTTGTATGATAGATTAAATAGCTTTTCTTATAAACATGAATATAAAATAGGAATGGTAGATAACAGTCTTTTTACTAAGAAGAAAAGTTCAAACCTTATCATCGTTCAAATATATGTCGACGACATTATATTCGGCTCGACTTGTGAAGACATGTGTGATGAATTTGCTAAAATCATGCATGACGAGTTTCTGAGATGAGCATGATGGGTGAACTTAACTTCTTCTTGGATTACAAATTAAACAAATGGAAGATGGTATATTCTTTAATCAATCTAAGTATATTAAAGAAATGCTTAAGAAATTTGGTCTAGAAGATTCTAAACCAATGAAAACCCCTATGTCCTTCGATACTAAACTCACAAAAGATGAAGAGTGTGAGTCGGTAGATAGTACCAAGTATCGAGGCATGATAGGTAGTTTATTATACCTAACGGCAAGTAGGCCCGATATCATGTTTAGTGTCTGCCTTGTGCTCGCTTTTAAGAGGCTCCCAAAACCTCTCACCTTGAAGCTTAAACGTATCTCCTATACATAAAGGCACTACGGCACATAGACTATGGTATCCTAAGTAGTGATTACTTAAGGTATGGACAAACAAACTAATTAAGCATGATTAGTGATCAAGAAAATATTTTTCTCTTAATCCTCACTTTTAATTCTACAAAAGTATTTTCTCAAAAATACATTTATAAAATAATTTCTAATTAAAATCAAAAGTTTTATTAAAAACTTAAAATTTGAAATTCAAATTTGAAAGTCAAATTTCCCCCCAAAACGGAAGCTTCTACACCAGATACAACCTTCCCCACAAAAAAGACAAAAAAGGAAGCGGGGTCTAGGGGGCGGCCCCCTTATATATAAGGGACCGCCAGGACCGTCCCCAGATAGCCGTTGGGATTCCCTACCTATAAATACTAGCCCATTCCCAGCAGAAAAATGATTCCTTTTTGCACGGAATTTTTCAGTCTTTTCTTTCTCTCTCTAAACCTTCTTTCTCTCACTAAAACTCTTGATCACTAACATACTTAGATCTTGTTTCAAGTGATCTAATCTCTTCTTCTCATTTCTTCCCTCTCATTCAAGTGTAAGAGAAGAACACTCGTATTCGTCAAGAAGCGAAGTGTTAATTAGCGATTTCTCATCTTTTCTTCTAAGTACCAAACCTCTATTGTATTTATCTTGTGTAGTTGTGTGATTCGGATATTATGTAAATCCGATAGTGTAGATCTTGTGAGTGGGTGTATCTTGTGAAGTGGTAGATTGGTTCTAGCTAAGATTAGGACTCGACATTTAGCTTAGTATTAGAAAATAAATTAAGCGACGTGTAAACTTTTTTCTCCGCCTAAAGGGAGCTTGTTGACATAGTGAAATCTCGAGTCGGATACTCGGGGAGTGGAGTAGGACGAAGAGGTGCTTCATAGCCGAACCACTATAAAATCTTGGTGTCTTGGTTTGGTACTTTCTTTCCTTATCTCTTTACATTATTATTGTTGTTATCGTGCTTTAGTTTAAATAGTTATTGCTTGTTCTTATTGTGATTTGATTAAACATATAACTCGGATATATACCTTTTTTTAAAGTAAACTTTTAAAATGCAAAACAAACGTGTAAACTATTCAACTCCCCCCCCCTTCTAGTTTCCACAATTGGTATCAGGAGCAAGGTCACTCAAGATTTTTTAAAATATATTAGATTTTAAAGCTTGGATCGATCTATGGATTCCGACAAATATCTAGAAGGACAATCCTTCTAAAGACCACCACTCTTTGAAAGTGATAGTTTTATTTATTGGAAAAATAGATTCGAGACATATGTTAAATCAAAAAATCTAGATCTTTGGGTTAACTCTTAGGATTTTATATTTAGGTCGAGTTAATCGTTTCTCCACATTTGTTGCAAATAGGGACACACTAGGCACAAACTCAAGATATTAATACAAGTAAAATAGAATTAAAATGTGATATTGGTTATCTTATTCTAGGTGACAATGCCTCGCAAATCTTCTGAAGATTACAAAAATACAATACAATATATCCCTAAAATTTCACATGAATTTCATTCTCCAATAAAAGAAAAACTAAGAAACCTTGAAGAACGTTACATTCACGAGGGTCGGGTGGTTTTTGATAACTTTACGGATCTAAACTATGTTCGGTCTTTATTTTATTTTGTCGAGTTTGAGTGTCTTCTTGAAATCAATGAACAAGTGTGTCCACGTTTTATTCTTAAGTTTTACAGTCAGTATCGTTTGAGTTATTATGACGATGGTCAAATGTTTGTTGACTTTGTCTTTTAAAACCAATACTTCTCTCTTAGTCTTGAAGACTTTGCTCAAATCCTCATAATACCTTGTGAGGATGCGTGTGTCTTTAGTGACCGAAGGTCACTTGATGAGTTGGTATATGGTGCCCCTTCGGAAGGCCCATATCAAACCAACATTCCTTCTCCTGATGATATCATCTCGTATGTTCGAGAAGATAAAGAAGGTCAAGTCACTCGCATTCGTCATCAAGAAGAAATTGAGGTTCAAGATTATCAAATTCTCACTCTTGAAATCGTGTCAACATTGAAATCTTTGGAAGAAATAATTCGGGAAAATGTTTTCTGTTTGGGGGGTAATCGAGACCACGTTCCCACATGTCTTTGTTATATGCTTTATTGCATTGCAAACTCCGAAAGATTCAATCTTGCCTATTTCATGGCAAAATGAATGGAGTGGGTTACTAAGCAAGCTAGGTTGATTCTACCGTATGGTATGCTATTAACCCGCTTGCTTGATTTCATCATTGGTGAAAATCCCAAATTGCAAAATGAGTCTTATGTCTTGTACGATCGTGTCATGAATCCTCTTGCCGCTCAACTAGAGCTAAAACCAAGAAGGGAAAGTGGCACGAGAAGAGGTCGTCATTCCACTTCTTCGTCTTCCGCCTTCGATCAACCATCCTCATCTCATCTCAACGATGATGATGATGATGATGGGAATGATGAAGGAACCTCGCATGCAAGCACTCCTTCCCCTATTTGTTATTGTCAATTCCCTAACCAATCAAGTTCCTCAAGTTTTTCAAAACCTATTTAATGTCGACCAAAACATAGAACCTTTTTACACCCGCCAAACCAAAATCCTCAACTGTCAAGTGCAATTAAGAGATGAGCATCGTGGTGGAGTAAAGTCAATCGGAAAAAGTCTTAGAAGGTTGTGGAGGAACACGCAGAAGTGAGTAATGAAGGAAATTGCTTTATGACATTATTATCTATATTATTTACTAATCTATTATGATTAGATGTTTAAACTTATACTACTTATTATTAACTTATACTTAGTATGACCAACTTAGCTTGCCATGGATGATCTTTCAATTTTATCATCCTAAACTCATGCTCGCATGCACCTTGATACATTTTGGTTATGTTTAAAATATTATGCATGCTTATGAACTTTTCAATTTGCCCATATATATATATATATATATATATATATATATGTGTGTGTGTGTGTGTGTGTGTGTGTGTGTGTAACTATATATCTTATGTATATGTTGTAAAATATACATTATGTATGGTTTTAATTCAGTTTTGTATACGTTTATTAAATCACGATCAAGAAAATCAGAATACCAAAAAAAAACCCAAAAATTGGCCGATTTTGACCGACTTTGACCGATTTTGACCAAAACCGATTTTTTACCGATAAGTGAAAAAACGTATCGGCTGACCACTGATAAGCGATATATCAGTGATATATCGGCCGCCAAAGCCGATATTTACAACACTGTTCATGATGAAATGGAATTGACTACAAAAATAAGGAAAAGTTTTATAGGAAAAACTAGAAAATTTTCTGTCTCCAGAAAATGGCCCCCTTAAATACTGGGCGGCCCCCCAATATATTTGGGACCGCCAGATAATTAAGGGACCGCCATCAGAGGTCACGGATTATTCTACTGTGACCTTTTGAATTTCTGTGCAGTTGACCACTATCCCATCTAGGCATAGCCATAATTTCTGCATTTTGACAAACACCTTTTTGGAATCTCAAACCTCAAACCTCATGCCTTACTTCTTCAATCCATCTCTTCCACCTTAAATCATGAACTCTCTTCTATCATCATCTTCATCACCTCATTCTACCATGAATTCCACCAATGCTTCTTCTTCAAACCCTTCCAAGAAAATCAAATTAACCATACTCCATCCTAGACAACTATTTGTCAACATCTCTAGTGATGAAGAAGTCACCACTACACCTTCTCCTACCACCACTTCCTCATCTCCAACTCCTCCAAATGCACCATCAAAAACTCCATCCACAAATCAAACCTCCTCAAGCCAAGATAATACATCTTCTTCCTTTTAATTAAAACTTCAAATTTCACCTCCATCCTCAAATGAACCAACCTCTCCTCAACCTTTAAACCCTTTGCTTGAAAACATCTTGGATGTCCCTCATAGACCTTTAAACCCTCAACCACTTCAAAGTCATTCTTCCTTGGATATCACACTTTCTTTGTCTCTAATTACTCCTCTTGATCACATTCATGACACTCTATCACCACCAACTTCACCACAACCTCAACCACCTATCATGGGTCATCCTCTATTCTACAACTATCATGACTATCATGGATCAACTTGTATTTGTTGCTTCCACAACCGTAACCTCCATTTAAACCTTCAAGATGAAATGAACATTATGTTTGCTCATCTCGAGTATCTTCTAACCACCGCCTTAATAACCCATTTTCCACATCCACCATAGACCCTTTTCAAATGGCTTAATAATGGAAAATCCAAAGATATTTTGTTTAAAAAGTCATTCTCTATGAATCATGAATCATTTAAAACTTATGTAGTATCATGTCTCTTTATCTTGTATTAGCTCTAGTTTTACTTTTCATCAATGTATTAGTTATTTGTCAAATATATGAGTTTCTGTTGGGTGGCATGAAATTCTTCCTTTAGTTATTTTAAATGTCACATAATGTTCCCTTGAAAAGATATTTCTGTCCTTGCACTTGAACTTCTAACTATTGTTTTGTAGCAAAACAAACTTTTGTAAGATTATCCCAAATGGTGCCCCGAACAAGGGGGATCACACATCCAAGGGGATCTTGATATTCGTCGATTTCCTTTCTTCCTCCAATAAACTACGACAAAAGGGAAAATGGCGAACATAACTCATTTACAATAATTTTGAACATCCTTTAATTTAATTTAAATGAGTTATACTTTGTCACATAAAAAGGGGAAGATTGTTAAATGACAAATAATGCTCAAAAACGTTATTTATATCTTACGAGAACTCTTCAACATTGATAATATCAAAATGTAAAAACGTTTAACAAAAAATTAACGTTTACAAATTAATTAAATGTAAAATTTCATTTCTAAGATTAGTGATCACATAAGGTATGAACAAAACAAAATAATTAAAGAATGATTAGTAGATCAAGAAAATATTTTACTCTTAAAATCCTCACTTTTTATTCTAGCGCGGCCGCGTGAGCAGAGAACGGTCAAAATACATTTACAAAATAATTTCTAGATAAAATAAAAAGTTTTATTAAAAATTTAAAATTTGAAATTCAAATTTGAAAGTCAAATTCCCCCCCCCCCCCCTACCCCCAAAAAAAAACCGGAAGCTTCTACACAGATACAACTTCCCCACAAAAAGATAAAAAAAAAGACGAAGTCTAGACGGAAGGCCCCCTTATCATATAAGGGACCACGGGACCATTGCCCCCAGCCTCAGTCCGTATGGGATTCCCTTGGCCTATAAATATGGTCATTCCCGCAGAAAAATGATCTCTTATGCACGAAATTTTTCAAGCCTTTTCTTCTCTCTTTAAAAACCTTCTTTCTTCACAAAAACTCATGATCATAATAACATACAAAGATCATGTGTCAAATGTGATCTAATCTCTTCCTTCACGATCTCTTCCTTCTCATTCAAGTGCAAGAGAAGAAACACTCCGTATATTCGTCAAGAACGAAAGTGTTCTTAGTGATCTCTCCTCTTTTCTTCTAAGTACCAAACCTATATTGTATTTATCTTGTGTAGTTGCGTGATTAAGATATTGTGTAAATTCGATAGTGTAGATCTTGTGAGTGGGTGCATCTTGTGAAGTGGTAGATTGGTTCTAGCTAAGATTAGGACTCGACATTTAGCTTAGTGTCGGAAAATAACATAAGCGACGTGTAAACGGTCATTATACTTCAACTCCGCCTAAAGGTAGCTTTTTGACAATAGGTGAAATCTCGAGTCGGATACTCGGGGAGATGGAGTAAGGGGCGAAAGGTTCATCGTAAACCGAACCACTATAAAATCTGGTGTCCTTGGTTTGGTTTGTTTCTTTCCTTATCACTTTAACAATTTTATTATTGTTGTTATCCGTGCTTTTAGTTTTAAATAGTTATTGCTTGTTCATATTGTGATTTGATTAAACATATAACTCGGATCTATACCTTTTTGAAAGTAAACTTTTAAAACAAAAAACAAACATGTAAACTATTCAACCCCCCTTCTAGTTTCCACAAGATCTATTTGGGACTGAGCTTCCCCGTTGGTGTACCTATACTTTCTGGTAACCAAACGCACTTCATTTGAAACACTATGCGGGTGTTTGGCAAAGGCACCCGTTGGGGTAACTTATTGTGATTATTTATTATCTCAAGGTCTCGGTGCATGAGCTTAGGGAAATAATACTGTTTTCTATAATAATTGTACTCATTGCAATTATTACACTTATGGGTGTATAACAACGTAACCCACTATTGAACTTGTATTCAAACTGTTTACTATAAACCTATGAATTTCACTCAACCATTGTGTTGACCTTTTTAGCATGTTTATCTTAGGTATTTGAGCAACTTATGGCACGGAGTGGCACGGACTTAAAGATGGCTAAACTGTTATCATTTAAACTTTATGTTTTTTATGTAGATTTTGGGACCTCTGTTTGTAAAAACTTTGATGAAATAATGAATGATAACTTGTCTTTTAAAAACGTCTCTTTGGAGTCGTTTTCTATGATTATGACTGTTGTACTATGAAATAATACCCCAGATTAGCTTTCGCTGCTATATGTCAAAAATGGGGGTGTTATAGAAAATGGGAATGGAAATAGAAACGACAATGGGAATGGAAGCCACGTGATGCATTATTTCCTTTAAAAGAAACTACATCAGGTTTTACATTTATAAAACCCTAACTACCTCGACTATTCCTACACATTAAAGAGCAGTGTACCCTATCGTGTATAGTTTAGTGATTCGTAAGTACGGGTGTCAACCCAAAGAACGGTTTATGTCTCTAATTGTCTAATTAAAATTATTTTTTACCTAAGTAAGCAGTCTAGAAAGAAGTTTGGAGTTTTTTTAAGATTATTGTATATGTGCGGGTGGTAAGCCTTACTGTCAAAAAGAGAATTGGTATAGTGGCAGACAACTAGAAAGGATGAACACATTTAATGATTACGATCTTATGTGCAATGTCTAATCGCAACCTTAGAGGGGGTCTAAATTCATTAGGTCAAATTTGTAGTTGCAACCTAACCTATGTTAACTGAGTGGAATGGACATGCAAGGAGAATTAACCTATTCTTAGTTCATAGTGATTAATGTTCCCCAATTAACTTATGAGATACGCTTAACTCTAATAGGTGGTCTTCTATTAGCTCACATTCTTAACCATATATTTAATGCTAAGGGCTCACCTAATAGGTGTAGATCGAACAACTACAAGTATTGGTCATCATACAGTCAATCGTGCGCCAGGGTCTTTGGGATCATATAGACCCTAGCGCACTCAACTTCATATCAATACTTAGACAGGATCACAAGGATCAATAAGCGCACTACAATATGCATAAAGCGATAAAGACAACAAGATCATTATAATAATAATCAAAATATGATTAATAAATTAAATGGCGAGGAACAATTAATAAAGCATAACTAATAATAATAACCTCAACGATTATATTGCTAGATCCAATAAGTCAAAATAATAGAATTAAATTAACCACAAAAAGTTAATGTATAATTACAAATCGTGCTAAATTATTGCTCTCGATCCCCTAGTCGAACGCCATGACAAACCCCGAAGGGTTTGCCCTACACCTTGTTGCGTCTGTCTTTTTCCCTTTTCTTCTTTTCGGCTCACCTCCCACGAACACAGAATGATGATATATGATTCATATGAATCATATATATACTAATTATAAATAATGGTCCTTGTACGAGTTTGACCCCTCGACTTCATGATGTATTATATTTAATTAATGAAACTCCATGTCTTTTGCACATAACTAGTCCTTGTGATGAGTCATCATTACGGCGTAACTGCTGCATCAAGTTACGTCGTAATTCTTCTAACGCGACATTCCAGCATTTAGTATAAAATTTGGTTACGGCGTAAGTCCTGCGGGCCAGTTACGCCGTAACTCCTCGTCAGCATAATATTATCTCTAGCAATGATTATTTACGGCGTAACTCCTACGGGTCAGTTACGTCGTAATTCTTTGTCAACATAATTATTCTTGTCATATTAATAAATTACAGCATAATCCATTATGCCAATTACGCTGTAATCCCTTCATAATGCGGACTTGTTGAATATAGCCTTTTTTCATCATCTTTTCCGTTCCAGTGCCTTTAGTTACCTGAACCTGGAATATAAATGAATTACGTAAAGATTCTTATAAAAATAATATAAAATAAGGAAATAAATGCGAAAATTTGATATATAAAAGTATTAACTATTTGATGTTATCAAATAACCCCCCCCCCTTGACTTCTACTTAACCTCTAGTAGAACCATTAAATAATTCTCAAGAAGATATCTCCCAAGTTATTCAGGAAGATATGAATTTAAAAATTACCTATGCCAGAAAATCCTAAACCAAGCACCTCACGAAAGGAAAAACAAATCACACTCATACTCTCACTAATCTATGTGTTTCATTTTTGGCGATCACTCAACTGCTCAGTGATGGCGAGTATTCTATCATAGGCTTGACAAGGATAGTAATCTCCACCACTAGAGTCTAGATGCAACAGTTCAAGAAGGCAAATAGGTTGACACACACAGGCTTAACCAAGGTGAAACATCCTTTAATATGCAATCTTTACCAATACCAAAATTCTAGAAAAGGCGACAAAACCATAAATGCTCGTCCAAATCTATGAATGAGACATATGTGATTGCTCAGTTACTTAACTTGAATAAGCTAAAGGTTAGAATTAAGAATGATAAGGGTAGGATAAAGACATGTGATGCACATTTAATTGGTGTTAAATAAAATAAACACAAAACAAATAGTTTCATAAGTCCATAATCTCCCCGTCACTGGTCGCATTTAAACCCCATAAGGCAAAAACGAGAGTCAAGAGTCAAGGGGTCTTTATTACACACGAGTTAATGCATTTTAAATGTAGTGTAATGCGTCATAATCTCTATAAACTAGGCAAGAAAGACACATTAACTCGGCCTTCATCATCAATGAACAAAAAATTACGTGTTAAATGTTTTTTAAAAATTTTGGGTAAAATTAGCACATAATCTAACCACATACATCAAAATTACTCATTTCAATCTCCCTTCCTCCCACTTGAGATGTACAATGCCCACATTGTACAAATATTGACTTAAAATAGAAAAGAGAGATAGAAATGACACGAGTTCATAAAAATTACCCGTTTACATAGATCAAAACAGGAATGACTAATCATCGCCAGATGGACAAGGCGAGAATACTACCATGATACGACATAATAAAGCTGATTTATAATTTTTTATTAGCTATAAACAAACTAATAAACTTTTGCTTCCATGTTCTTTATTCTTTTCTTTTCTTTTTTCTTCTTTTTTTGATGCAAGACAAGGATACAATAAAATAAATCACAATACAGACACATATATACAAAAGCATCCCCCTCACTTAAGATCAACGGTCTTCAAACCTACCTTTCTTCAAATACCCTCTATCCTAACCCGCGACTTTTACTAGTGAAACCAAAATAAACCAGCAACTCCCTGATAATGGATAAAAGAAATTACATGGTAGGCTAGACGATTGGTGTAACTAAACAACATATATTTGGGTTTAACAAAATGAAAGGAAAGGTCTAGCAGGTTGTACTAGGTGTATCTTGTATTGAAAATGAGTGCTACAAAGGGTTTAACAAGGGGATTGACTAATCAGTGTGAAAAGTCAATATATACAAAACATATATAGGCTATTTGGGGTTAATCTTTGATGTGCTATCGTGTAGGGTCAATTATTTGATTATCAAGTTGTACATTTATATTT